>JAPDKQ010000076.1:0-166117 GCA_027569665.1 Aspergillus bridgeri | reverse complement strand
AGAAGAAGAAGAAGAAGAAGAAGAAGAAGAAGAAGAAGAAGAAGAAGAAGAAGAAGAAGAAGAAGAAGAAGAAGAAGAAGAAGAAGAAGAAGAAGAAGAAGAAGAAGAAGAAGAAGAAGAAGAAGAAGAATAAGAAGAAAGAAGAAAGAAGAAAGAAGAAAGAAGGAAATGCGGCGCCATGCATTATCCCTTCTTGCTGATGAAGTAAGTTGTATCCAGAGTGTCCGGCCAGAACTGGTGCTGTCTTCATACCACGGTCTATATTCGGCTTGAGAAGTACCTAAAAAGGTAGCTAGATTGGTGGTCCCGATTAGAGTTTGAAGTACAAGTTTGAATACAACCATTTTTTTCATATCATGCATATTGCCTGTTATGGGGGACAGGACTATAGTTGTTGTTTTATATTGGGCTGCGGAGTCTGGTAGAGGATTGCAGAAGTGTTTTCACATTAGAAATCCCCCTGTCAATGATTGATTTGGCTCTTGTTGCACTTAGTCGTGCCATCTATTGTCTATCAACTATTGATCTAAACACGACATCCAACGTCCCCTCAACCCGAAGCAACAAAGCTATGGCACGATATAGGGATCTAGGTCTGAGACAATACGGGATCTCACCTATATCCGTCTCTCTATCAGAGACAAAACCCTTGGAGAAACTCCCAGACCCTCTATACAGTGCTTGGGAAAGTATCGTGGATGACCTGCCGCAGCTTATCAAGACCGACACTCTCAGTGGACCTCACCAACTCGGAGCAAAAGATGGGTAATATGCCAGTCTGACGATGCCACTTTCAAAGGGTATAGCTAGTCGTGTTCTAACCAACGTAATTTCCGGTATATTATACTCTCACGCCTATCTTAAGAAGGCTTTCTTCGGCCCGTGAAACGAATATAGAAGTGCAACAAAGGGATCTATTGGCAGTATATTTGAAATCCTAGTATTGTGCAGCGACTGCTGTGTGCCAAAATCCTGAAATCCGAGACCGCAGACGAGAAAAGATGGAGCGAATAGAAGAGATGGGAGCGCTTGCCGGGACGGCTAATAAGGCGCGATGAATTAACAAAGCCGATTTCCGGAGTGAGCAAAGTTAGGGCAAACCATGCCTAGTAGTTGCTAGGAAGAAAGAATTTCTACCGTACGTATGTGCTAGGCGTCCATAGAACAGGCCAAACAACTTCTATTCTAAGGCGGGGCATAGCAATGCCGCCTACATTTCTAAATATACGATACTAATGATTGGGAGATTTCGGTGTAGTATATTCTGTTTTCGCGTTTTGTCTGGATATTGTGTTCGACAGGAAGCCAGAAACTAAGTATTAGGAAACACGCGATAGGAATACGAAAATACAGTATCAGTATCTGGAAAAGAACAAAGGAAACCTCTTCTAGTCGACGGGAGGAAAAGGGCAGCTTTTTATATTATTATATTACCTAGTTACTCTACCGCCACAGTAGGTTGAAAGATTGCTTACGCTATTTCTCTCTCTCAATTCCCCTTTCGC
The DNA here is from genome assembly GCA_027569665.1 of Aspergillus bridgeri. Taxonomy (NCBI): domain Eukaryota; kingdom Fungi; phylum Ascomycota; class Eurotiomycetes; order Eurotiales; family Aspergillaceae; genus Aspergillus; species Aspergillus bridgeri. Next base: position 164,612 of record JAPDKQ010000076.1, on the reverse strand, counting down.
CTGGGGGTAGATTGAAATAAATAAACTCCAAAAAAATACCCACACGGCCTACCTATTCAAATAGACAAAAACAAAAGGAAACATACACGACAGCTTAGTAGACGCCCAATAAGCACCAACTAAATGAGTGCTCAGTAATGGATGGTATCCCGGGTCCCGACTAAAGCAGCGGCACCAGAAGAGAAAAATCCCAGTTATGCATCCGTGCTGCATATTCCGATACGTATAGGCACATACATACAGATATGTGGGTGCATATTTATATTTATACCCAGTGCATGAAAAGGAACCGAAACATGGAATATGCGGCTCTGTTTACGACAGACGATAGAACTAGCAATTAGAATGAAATGGAAGCAAAGGGGAAGCAAGGGGGTTCGGCCACATCTATATATAACTACATACATACCTAATCTTAAACATCATTTAAATCCAGTATTCATTTCCTTGGCCATGGAGGCAAAATAATCATGACTCAGATGAGCGACCGACTTGACTTACTTGGGGAAATATTTGTTCTGAGACTCATGCGGTATGCAGTGCAAAAGGTATAAATATTATTAATATAGCATAAGCTTATTTACACAGAGTGCATATATATATATGTGTTTATTTGTGCAGTGAATGATGCGTTGTCCAGTAGGTCCAGTTATTTCTCTATTAATATATGCATGCATGTATAAAGCACGGGGTGATTGTATATTGACTCGGCTGACAGTACTGTACATATATGCGGCGCAGGTGCGGGAGAGGGAAGTAAGGGGTGGGGTATAGGGTATGAGGTGGATATCTGTCTGGATAGATAAGAACTACCTGGGTAAGGCTGAACGGACGAAAAACAAGCTAGAAGTGTATATCTGGTGGCGATCGGAAAGCAGCCGTCCGAAGGGTCTAGGTATGATTTACTCCGTACGCAGTAAGTCCCTACAGAGTACGTCGGAGGGTAGGTCAACGGTGAGATCATCTGCTGGTTTCCTTTTCCATTCATAATACTTAACCTAGTGGAGGTCAGCCTGGTCAGAATCCGGTGGTAAGCAAATCCGATTGGATAATGATGGTCACACATGGTGCGAGACTAAGAGGGCTCGGAACCGACACGTGAAGCTGCTGAGGCGTATACCTGTTTAACGCGGCATACACCAAAGTAGTGGCAGATGCCAGATTCGAGCTAAACAATATCCGGGGGCGCGAGTCAGTCGATCCCGTCCAAACGGCGAGTGGGTGTGTGGCTGCCAGGTCCGTGTCACCGTCACGCTGCCCCCTGGATGCCGGAAGACTGTTGGCCTACGGTGGGGGCAAGATCCAGGCTGTCTGGTAGCGAGGCAAGGGGGGGGGGATTTTAATCCAACGTAGGATTATGGAGGATTCGGCGGTTGGTTCGCCTAGAGACAGAGTACAGAGTACAGAGTAGGGAATACCCTTACCTGCTGTACTGAGTACTGACACGAGGGTCGTCCGATACATGGACTGCAGGACTGGGCAACTCAGACGACGGAATAATGACATGCGACCAGAGGACGGGAAGTCCGGAAGAGGCAACCCGGGCTCAGCCTGACAGGAAATCCAAGGACCAAACCGACATGAAAGCAGCCCGTTCGGCTGAGACCGAAGGCAGTGCGGGTTTTCTGGATGGGCGAACCCATCACACACTCGCAACAGCCAGGGCCCAACTGCACCTCGAGACTAACGGCGTTCGGCTAGTCGGACGGCGCCTGGTTGGCTGGCCGATCGGGGGCCTTCTGGGGAAGGGGGCGACCGAGCGACGAAAGGGAAAAAAGACGCGGCTGATAGTGTGGCCGGAGGGTGTGCACTGTGCAGCCGGGCCCTGAGAACATGCCATATGGGCCTGTCGAGCCAAGTGGGTTGGTTTTACTTGGGTTCACTTGGTTTCCTGGGGATGGACGCAACCCCGGCCCTAGCGGTTTAGCGCGGTCGGAGAGATCGCACTCAGACCCCGCGGGCCCCGGAAGGATTGCGGTCGTCGAGAGAGAGTTATTTTGAGTAGGGCTTTGCATTTCTTGGAGCGTCTTGGAAACGGACTGCAAGAAGTCTTAGGGATTGCTTGGGAGTGCTTGATGATTCTTCAGCGAGGCCGAGCGAGAGGGCGATTGGTGTAAGCCGGGCCTTGCTGCCTGGCTAGTCGCGAGTGGCGTTTCTGGCGTTTCTGGGCTTTTCTGGGCGTGGACGGACAGAGGTTGTTCCGGGCCGACGGCGAGGTGGCATCCCGGTGGGATTCCAAGCAAAAATCAAAAATCAAAACGTAATCTCCTCGACTTCCTCCGGTTGCCTTCCCGGCGAGGTAACCGTGCCGGTGGAGATGCGTCGCATTACATGATTATGATTGGCAGGAAAGAGGAGAGCTTCGAGGGAAAAGGCCGAGAACGTGGGTTCCTTACCACGAGAATATTACGATTTACGGACAATATTACGGATGAATCTGAATCCATTGATTGATGATAGTCCAGTACTGAGTAGGTAAGTACTCAAGAGTACCCCGTGCGCTCAGAGTACACCGTGTACAGAATACTAAGAGCGGAACGACGTCATCGCGGATACGGCCGAACAAAATCCGGAGACTCCAAAGTCCCCGGATTCATGAATAATCGGGTCGGGGTGGGGATGGCTGGTCTCGGGTGGTACGGTGACATGAAACGGGGTCAGTTGAGCAACTCGATGACGATATCCTGGTCGCTTCCACCACGCGAAGGACGAAGGACGAAGAGACGGAGAGTATGTAAGACTAAGGCTACTGCAAGCGACGGAATTCAGATAGAGTCGGGGTGGCAGTTCGGACAGGTTCTGGAAGGACAGACAGAAAATAGAGAGAAAAAGAAAGAAGGAAAGCAAGCAAGAAAGCAAGAAGGAAAGAAAGAAAACGAAGCATTCGGGTTGTCCAGAAGAGGCTAGCGCAGCGGAGACGCTCTGGGACCGCGCTAACCCGTTCGGGCGAGACGGAGGAGGAGAGAATCGCAAGATGGAAGGAGCGACCCTCGTCTTCTTTCCCCAATTCCCCCGTTCAGCCCCCGCCGATCTGCCTCTCTGCCTCTCCGTCTCTCTGCCTCTCCGTCTCTCTGTCTCTCTCCGTCTTCTTCCCTCTCGATCCGGAGGTGGAGACCCTCCAATCAATTAATTCCCTTCCACAGTCCAAGTCAGATGGCGTTACGTCCAACTCCATGGAACTTAAATTCGCATTCCCTGATTTCTGCCGTGGCGCCATTGGCCCGTGGAGATGGGGTCCATATTGGTTTCGTTGTTTTTCATTATTTTATTTCGTTCGTTTCCTTCTCGTGCTTTTAATTATTCGGCTTCCTGCCTAGTCAATGCACCTTCACTTCCGTCGGCCCCTCCAGGAACTCCTCCCCGTCCCTGCGGCGTCTTTATAAACCCATCCTCCCCCCGGTGTAACCTCGCCCGTTCCTTTCCTTTCCTTCTCTCCATACCCTCCCTCCCCCCGGTCTCCCTCTAATGAGTCTCTCTGTCTTTACCATTGTCCTAGAGTCATAAAATTTACTGGATACAAATACAACTACAGATACAGATATAGACACGGGAAGATCCACATTCGCCATGGCGCGCAGCTACTTGGGCCTCCAGGGCAGCAAGCTGCAAATCGCTATCGGCGTCATTGCCGGTATGGATTTCTTGCTGTTCGGCTACGATCAGGGTGTCACCGGTGGTCTCTTGACCCTCGAGTCCTTCATCAAATACTTCCCCACAATTGCGACCAACGGCGACTACTGGAATAGCTTAACCGCCGCCGAGCAAAGCACCCAGTCCACTCGTCAAGGTAGGTCCGTCCTCTTTCGTTCTTCTGGGCTGTGGCTGACTGATTTTAGGTATTGTCGTTGCGGCGTACAACTTGGGCTGTTTCGCCGGTTCCATCCCCACCATCTGGGTGGGTAATTGGTTGGGTCGTCGGAAAACGATTTTCGCCGGTTCTTTCATCATGGTGATCGGAGCTCTGCTGCAGACCACCGCCTACCATCTGCCTCAGCTGATCGTCGGTCGTCTGGTCACTGGCTTCGGTAGGCCAGTCCGAATCTCATTGGTACACGACGCGGAAAGGCTAATACGATCCAGGAAACGGCATGAACACCTCGACGGTGCCCACCTGGCAGTCCGAGTGCTGTAGGTCTAACCGACGTGGTCAGCTAGTCATGATCGAAGGCGCCATGATCACCTGCGGAATCACCATCAGCTACTGGATCGACTTCGGTCTTCTCTTTGCCGACCCGAACGAGGTGGCCTGGCGATTCCCGTTGGCCTTCCAGATCTTCTTTGCCGGCATCATCCTGGCCTTCGTCATGTTCCTTCCGGAATCGCCTCGTTGGCTCGTGCTGAAGGGCCGCGAGGACGAGGCCAAGGAAGTGCTCGCAGCTCTGCTGGGCGACGAGGGCGACGAGACCTTCGTGCAGACCGAATTTACCGCCATTAAGGCCACCGTGCTGGAGATGGCCAAGGGCTCCTTCCGCGACATGTTCACCATGGACGAGAACCGCCACTTCCACCGCACCGTGCTCGCCTACGTCAACCAGATGTTCCAGCAGATCTCGGGTATCAACCTGATCACCTACTACATCCCCGTCGTGTTGGAGAACCAGATGGGCATGAGCTTGATCAACTCCCGTCTGATTGCGGCCTGCAACGGCACCGAGTACTTCATCGCGTCGTGGGTCGCCGTGTTCACCATCGAGATCTTCGGGCGCCGCACTCTGATGCTGTTCGGTGCGGCCGGAATGTCGCTTTCCATGGTGGTTCTTGCCATCACGGCCAGCATTGCCAACTCGCAGGCTAACGTCGCCTGCACGGTGTTCCTGTTCATCTTCAACACCTTCTTCGCCATCGGCTGGCTGGGCATGACCTGGCTGTACCCGGCCGAGATCGTGCCTCTGAAGATCCGTGCGCCTGCCAACGCTCTGGCGACCTCGTCCAACTGGATCTTCAACTTCATGGTGGTCATGATCACTCCGGTTGCGTTCAACAACATTGGGTACCAGACGTACATCATCTTTGCCGTTATGTAAGTGCTCTAGAGCATCGCTGACATTGGCGATTGCAAGCTAACTTGGAAACAGCAATGCGGCCATCTTCCCCGTCACCTATTTCTTCTACCCCGAGACGACGCGCCGATCTCTGGAAGAAATGGACCGGATCTTCCGCAAGACCAAGAGCATCTTCTCGCTGGTCCGGACGGCCTACGACGAGCCGCATATGTACGGCAAGAAGGGCGAGCTGCTGCACACGCTGGCGGACGTGGAGGACGACGCGGTGCGCCGGGCCAGCGTGTTGAACCACACGCACAAGTCGATGGAGAAGGACAGCGACGAGAACGTGAGCGTGGAGCATGCCAACCATGCCGAGAAGACGGGATAATCCATTGTTGGATGATATACTATGATTTTTACTTGATCGAGGGCCTTGGCCTAATGGTTGGGCCTCGCCATCGATCCTATCTTACTTATACCCATATCGCTTGTATAATTGGACCGGCTGCGGCTGAATCTTATTGGATACATATACATTGACTACTCGGTACATATTTGTGCAGTACTCCGTAAGCCAAGTCCAGACTGGCGACGCAGGGGGGGGTGTTAGTATCTGTCTGTAGGTAATCCCAACATGATCCAGAACACGCCACAGAATTCCGTGAGGTACACAGGTAGACCGTGTATTACACAGATTCAGCCATGCGGTTGTCCGACGTGGCCAGCACCCTTACTCCTCCGACCGTCCTTGCATCGGGATTCCAGCCGACGCGGACTCGGCTTGGCTTGGCTCGGCCGAGACGGCATTCCGAGGTTACAGAGTAGTACGGAGTACGGAGTACAGAGTACAGAGTGATTGATCAGGTACAGTACCTAGTTAACTAGTTAACTTAGAGATATAATGCTAGCTAGGTATTTGTACCACCGTACTACTACAACCTTAACCTACTACCTACAGACATAGTTACACAATAAGGGAAAAGGGAACCTGACGATAGATCCACATGAGCATATCCCGGGTACACCAGATCCGGAGCACGAGGGCCAACTCCCGACGAGATCGAGTGGAGTCGTCGATCTGCTCTGGAATGTCAGGCCCCGAGTCAGGTTCGCCGCATCCGGAGGTATCTGTAGGAAGATGGGGGGAGGGGATGGGAGATCGTAGATGGAATGTGAGATGTGAACTGCGGGGTGAATATTTATTTAACTATTTTAATCATTCTGAGAATAGATTAAGGAGAGAAATTAACGGAGAGAAAGATGATAGATTAACATTTCCTTAGCGGCGAACGCATGGAGAGACGGAAAGGAAAGGAAGCGAGCGTTGAGGCGATCGACTCACCGGGAGTCCTTCTTTGGTGGTTTCCAACGTATTTATTATCTATGATTTAATTAGATTAACTATATCTTAGTTATTTAATAATATATTATCATGATAGATAATAAGATAAAGGTAGCGAGCTGAGCTACCAAGGTCTCTGGCAAGGTCCAAAAATTGGGCAAAAGAGTTTTCCTGTCATTTTCGGTTGGCCTCGGTCAACGGGAGTGTTAGTTAGTTAGTCTTCGCTGTTTAATTAATTAAAGCCTTGAGTCTAGGGGATCTCCAGGCTTACGATCACTGAAGATTACCTGCATATTCCCGCGCTTATTTTTCTTTACTTTATTCTTCTATTTCTTCTGATTGTTTACTTCACTTTACTTTTAACTGTGTGACTTCTATTATAATATCATTATCATCAACCTTTATCCCATTCCCCCGAATCACTTGGAAATAGGGTTAAGCAGGTGGATCGCCGGTCACGTTCTGTCGAGCCCAGAACTCTGATCGTGCGGGGTCGCCGCTCTCTTCTTAACTTTCCCTTGCTGCTCGGGTCTTTAAATTTTCTCTCTTTTCCTCTGGTTTTATCTTCATCCTTCTCTGTCTCTCTGTCTGTCTGCCTGTCCGCCTGTCTGCCCGTCACTCGTATTTGCCTTCCGTTCTGCAGGCTGTAAGTGGCGTCCGATACGAACTCGGAGCTCAGCCAACCGCGTTTTACGGTTCTTAGTCCAACGCCATGTCCGCATCGCCGGTCGAGGACAACAAACAGCCCGAGAATGTCCACGAGGGCTACCAGGACAGTCACGACGACGTCGAGTCCGGCGCCGAGCCCGACGTCGCCCACATCGAGCGCATTTACCGGTGAGTGCGACCGCCAGAATGACACAAGACCTCGGTAACTGACCGGTCAGGAAACTCGACTTTCGCATCATCCCGGCCTTCTGGGTCCTGTATTTCCTCTGCTCCGCGATTCGATCCAATGTCGGTCTGGCCCAGACGATGAACGCCGACGTCGGTCATGATCTCGGCTCCGTCTTGAATTTGACGCCGCATCAGATCTCTACCGGTCTGGCCCTGTTCTATGTGTGCTACGTTGTGTTCGATCTGCCGTCGAACCTCATCATGACCCGATTGAGCCCGCATGTCTGGATGAGTCGGATTGTTATCAGCGTGGGAATTATCGGGGCGTGTATGGCGGCTATGAAAGCCGCCTGGAGTTTATAGTACGCCCCCCCCTTCTTTCCCACCAAAGGTTCAATACTAACCCACGCAGTCTCCTCCGTCTCCTCCTGGGTATCGTCATCGCCGGCATGTGGCCTGGCATGGCCTACTACCTCACCCTGTTCTACCCGCCGTCTCGCACCGGCAAGCGCATCGGCCAGTACTACACGGCGGCGCAGGTCTCCGCGGCCGTCGTTGGACTAGTGTCGGCCGGGTTCCAGAAAATGGACGGCGAGCACGGGCTCGTCGGCTTCCAGTGGATGTTCCTCGTGTACGGCGTCATCACGGTGGCCGTGGGCGTCGTGCTGCTCTGGTGGCTGCCCGACCGGCCCACGGCGCCCGGCGAGCAGCCTCCCCAGCGCAAATACCTCTGGTGGATCCCGCGCAGCCCGCCCGCCCTGACCGGCCGCGACGCCGAAATCCACTACCACGACCTGCGCCGCGTCTACCACCGCCCGCAATGGGGCGTGCGCGACCTCACCCGTGTCCTGCTCGACTGGCGTCTGTGGCCGCTGCTGATCATGTACTTCGGGGTGGTGGGCGTCGGCATCGGCGTGCAGAACTACGCCACCGTTATCATCAAGGCAATTAACCCGAGTTTGAACGGGATTGATCTGAGTTTACTGACGGCTCCGATCTGGATTGTAAGCCCCCCCTCCCCCTAACACCCCTGAATCAACATCAAAACATTCTGACTGACCTGAATAGATGGACCTTATCGCCATCCTCCTCGTCACTCCTATGTCCGACCGCTTCCACCGCCACCGCGCCATCTTCTTCTCCATCCCCGTGTGCTTCCAAATCCTCGGCCTCCTGCTGACCACCTATGCGGGGACGGACTCCAACTCGTGGCCGCGCTACGGCGGACTTCTCATCGTGGGCTTCGGTCTGGGCCCTACAGTCCCCATCACCATGACCTGGACGACGGAGATCTTCCAGCCGCGCCACGGCGAAGTCGGCGTGGCGGCTGCCTCGGCGGTGGTTTCTGGGCTGGGTAATCTGGGCTCGATCCTGACCACGTATGCGCTGTATACAGGGTGGGCGAGCGATTACGAGGCGGAGGGGAGGGCGAAGTACCGCAAGAGTAATCTGGTGATGGTGGGGATTCTGTGTGCGAGTATTTTGGCGTCGGTGGTGATGCAGACTCTGGTGTGGATGGTTGATGGGAGGAAAAAGGAGGAGGAGGAGGATGGGAAGATTGTGGACGGGGCGGCCAGGAGGGAGAGAGAGCAGAGGGGGTTGGATGGGTTGTTTCGGTTTGGGATGTTTAGACGGGGTTAGATAGACAGTGGGTTAGAGAGGTGGATGTGAGATAGTATATAGAGCAGTGTAAGTTAGTAGATAAGTAATGATAATACAGGCAGGATGGAACTCATCATGTGTTGGTGATGTAGGAGTCCAAGTTGGAAATATATTCCCAGCAAGAAACAACCGTATGGAGTATATAATATTATAATATGAAGAAGGAAGATGAGCCATACTCCCACGCATTAAGACTGTCACTCGGACTATTCATGCCAAGCGCTGTCGAATAGAGTAGTAGGATTGTCCAACACTGTACAAACTCCGATACATACACCGGGACACCTCAATTAAATATCTTAGTACATTACCTTGATAGTGTGAATCTCCCAACTCTCGGCCGACGTATATAGAATGTAGTATAGTTGTAACCTATAGAATACAAGGTACTGTCGGCGGGGAAATGAGTTTAGCAAAGCACAACCAATATACGCGAGTACGAACTCGTCCTGCGCCCGTTTCATCCAGTATATCCAGAAAGATCTGTCAGAGGGGGTCCAGTGCTTGGGATAGGATGCCCGAGACGAGGTTCGGGGTGGGTGTGTGGAATTGCTGTGTTAGGCATGAGTTCTTGTTTGCGGGTGGATGCGTTTGGGAGTTCGGTGAGAGAGGATAAGAGGGGGGATGGTTGGAGGTTGCCGGATTATAGGACTGGGACTATTGGGACTGAGAGTGGAAGGGATTGAGGACTGATTGTTTCTTCTCATTGTGTATATCTAAATTGATAATTATTCTATTCTGTCTCGAACAACGGTGATTCATCTCCCGTGGATGCTCTGAAATAGCAATCTCCATACTACTATTTGAAGTTATAATTTCGAGATACCATGTGTACAGATAACATTAACACTCACAATAAATGCCTGATACCTGGAAATGCATACACAGCAGGATGAATCCTCAAACACTCCATTCCGGCTTTCGATACTTACTCTTTCCCCCAGCCAATGCACTAATACTAGCCATGGACGTACCTCCAAGGATGTCGAAAATAGCAATATCGGCCTGTACCTCTTTCACAAACCAGTCTCGCAAATCAATCGCCACCAGGGAGTCAACGCCGTAGTCGTGCATGGGCTTATCAGTGTCGATCTCAGCTTCCACTAAGGATAGCAGGCTCGCCACCTTCTCGACCAGTGCCTTTTTTACCACGGCAATCGCCTCAGTAAGCGATGAAGCCGCTGTGAATGCTCCCTTGAAGTTGACTTTCTGCGCTGCTGTCTCGTCCGCGGCTCCGCTCCCTGCCGCCACAATCTGGCGGAAGGCCGGCTTATTGATCCAATACGCTGCATCGGCGTTGTGTTCTCGCAGGTCTGCAGCGATATCAAGCACAACGGTCTGGCAGCCGAGGGGATCGCTGATGTGCGTGTCCCCGTTGCAGTAATAGTCCAAGAGGGCGAACAGCTCTGGCTCTTCCATAGGGTTCAGGAAGGATTTGGCCCTGAACTTGGACAAGAGGTCCTCGTTGCCACTCAAGACCCCGGCCGAGAGGACCATCCCTAGGTCTATCGACGAACCCCTTTCCCCAATGCTTACGCGATACCTGGCGAGTGCATCCAGATACGTATTGCCTGCTGCATAGTTGGACTGTCCCCTGTTGCCGAAGATGCCGGAGATTGAGGAGAACATCACGAAGAATTCCATCCCCTTTGGAAGGAGGGTGTGCAGATTCCAAGACCCCTGCACCTTGGGCAGCGTCGACTCCTTCCATGACTCGTACGGCATGGCTTCAAACGTTCCGTCCCGAAGCACCATCGAGGACTGGATACAGCCCTTCACTGCTGGCATATCTGAGAGACATTCGTCTAACGCAGCCTTCAGCGCGTCGGCGTCGGCAATGTTGCAGGCCGGCGCTCGCACACAGGCGCCTTGACTTGTCAACTCGGCGAGGAAGGCTTGTGCGTCGTCGCTTCTTGCACCGGATCGAGAGAGAAGGATCAGGTTCCGAGCACCGCGTTCGACGAACCAGCGCGTCACGTTTCTTCCTAGTCCACCGAGACCCCCTGCGATTATGTAGGTTGCGTCCGGGCTTAGATAGAAGCTCGGCCTGGTGTCAACCAATGCCTGCGCAGAATTATTAGCACGCTCGCTTGATTAAAAGTCTCATAGTGTGATGGAAATATAGGGACTCACCTCGACATAATCGTCGTCCCTAAGTTTGATCACTGTCTTTCCAAAATGCGTGTCGCTTCGCACTTCCTTAAACGCGGTCTCAAGCTCCGAGACACCGTACGTATGGATAGGCTCAGCAGGCGCAAGAGCTCCTCTTTCAAGTAGGGCGAAGACGTCCTCGAGAGCCTTTCTTACTCGATGTGGTCGCTCCACACTCATGGCGGCGACATCGACGGCGGTAAAGGTGACGTTTCGCGCGAACTGAGACATCTGCAACATACTACGAGAGACAATATCCTTTGACCCGAGCTCCACGAACCGTCCGTACGGTGCAATGCATTCCCATGACGCGACGAGTCCTTGATCCGTCAGGGAATTCAGCACCACATCCACACCAACGCCGGACGTCAGGCGGTTGATGCCCTGAAGAAAGACAGTATCTCGACTGGAAAAGATATGCTCAGCCGGGATCTTGTACTTGCGCACGAGGAGATCCTTCTTTCCTTCTGTCCCAACAGTTGCAAACACAGTTGCCCCAAGGTGCTGTGCGACTTGGATAGCTGCCTGCCCGGTTCCCCCCGCGGCGGAGTGAATCAGGACGGTCTCGCCAGGCTGAAGCCTTGCGATGTCACGAAGAGAAAGCCAGGCGGTCGAGTAGTTCATGGGAATCGTTGAAGCAGTGGAGAGAGGAACACTGGTGGGAATCTTGGCGACAGCGCGGTGATCCAGCCGGACAAAGTTCTTGAAACTATCCGGACACACGGCGGCCACGCGCATGCCTTGGCTGAATTCGTGGCAGTTTCTCCCTACACGCGTGATCGTTCCAACACACTCGGTGCCGATAGTGGAGTGGTTGCCACGACCTAGGGCAATAAGGATATCGCGATACGTGAGCCCTGCCGCCTGCACCTTGATTTCGACTTCGTAGGGGCCTAGATCCGATGCTCGTTCGCTGTCTTCGGTGAACTTCAAGGAACTCAACGACCCTGGCACACCAGCTTCGAGGCGCAGAGGAACGCCGGCACCGAACTTTTGTCGCTGTTTTTGCTGGGGGAGTTGCTGCTCGTATACCATTTTATCAAGGTTCCTAGCCGAAATAAGACGGTGGATATGTAGCATGCCTCTGTGCTCTATATATTCAGTGTCGAGATCTGGAGAACCCGTCAATAGGCGAGCCAACTGCAAGATATGGCCCATCTGAGCCTTGCTCAGTTGTCCCTGAGTCTCTAGTGCTAGGGAGGTGAAATTCCCATTTCCAAGTTCGGAGTTTAGTACTCGGAAAAGACCATCAACCATGTGGTACTCAGGGGCAGACGAGATGAGACCACCCCCTTGGGTGACCCATACCACTTTCGCGGAGGAAGTCAATAGTTTGCGCAGTTTGACAAAAAGCTCTGGGTCGAGTGTGCTCCATATCGGGCGAGTGAGCTCTAGCATAATAGCGAAAACCGTGTCCGGAGCGTGCTCTCTGTCCAGGGCTTGCTCAAGGGTGGCAAGCTGAATGTTAAACCGACTGGCCGATTGGACGGCTTCTTGCATCTCTTGGGCTATTGGCTGCTGCTCCAGTGAGTGAATGACAACCAGGTCAACATTTGGATCCGTGGATTGTGTCTTTGGATGCGCTGTGGTGACGATGACGCTGTATTCATGACATATCGGGTCCTCGTAATCATGGAGGACGATCTCGCTGCCAGCAAATCCAGCCTGCTTTAGAAGCCCATTCCACCTATCCTCATCAACTAGTGGGCTCCTTTTGCAGTGGGTCTCCGAGTCTACCAGACGCTTTTTATCAGCTCCTGTCTTGAAAGAAAAGGATAGGGAAAATACCCGTACTCCTCCGCCAGCTTTCCATTAGCCTAGAGGCGAAGGCTGCGCGCAAAGCTCCAGGCCGCGTAACCTCGAGTAGGATAAGTTTACCTCCGCTATACTGCGGTCAGTAACTTCATTTACCGGCCTGTTTGGGAAGATGTACTCACTCCTTGAGAAGCTTCCGGCAATTCGCCAACGCTATTTCAGGATTTTCAGTAGCATATAGTACCTAGAGGACACGTCAATACTTATTCCGTGAATATTTCGACGGAACAGAGAGGGAGATCATACCACGCTGGCGATAACTACGTCGTAGGTCCCACATTCAAAGCCTTCACTCTCCGGATCGGACTCAATGTTGAGTGCTTTGAACTGTATTCGGTCGCCGTGTCCTCTATACTTTTCCTCTATGGACCGGAAATATGCCGTCGAGATATCCGTATAGTGATATGTACTGTACCTGGGGGGTCCATACTCGCCGTCTCTATACGACTGGAGCGTCTTCATCACCTGGTGTGTCATGGCGCCGTGTCCGGCTCCTACTTCGAGGATCTTGGAGCTTGGGTTCTTATGCACGTATGCGTCGAGGTAGTTGCGCAGCCGTTTCACGCAAGGTAGCGAGCCCATCTGTAGATAGGTTAGTAGTTTGGAATTGTGGCTCGTTCAATACCAACGGTTTATGTCACCGTGGTATCGCGTAGGGACCACTAACCAACTCATACGTGTAGTCTCTAACAAGCTCATCCTTGGACAGAATTTCTGGCGTGTCAATCTGCCCAGTTACTAGCTTGTGAATGTCTTTACAAAGAGATGCAAAGAGAATTCCTTCTTTGTTAGTGGTTGCAATCTTTGATACAGACTCGGGTATGGGGGTTTCAGGGTGAAGCTCCGAGTTCAGGCCGGTAGAGCTGATAGCTTGCACATCGCCAAGGGCACGCAGGCAATTCTCCATCCATTCGACATATTTGTTGGAATAGGGCGTCGATTGGGAATCAGTCAGTAACTTTCCCCTTTTCCCCAAAGGAATGAGGTGTGCTGTTTCTGTGAGAGCCTGGTTGACCTTGGTGTAGAAGGTTACCGGCTCATCTTCGCTAGACACTGAACCGTCACAAAAAGCCTGTAACCCTTCCAGGGAAAGCAAGTCTACATCAGGTTTCCAATCAATATTGTAGAACTTGGGTTGTACATCCTGTTCCGTGTGATTCACGGGGCCTGCAGAGCCCACAACCGTCGTCATGGCGCCGTGGATTTCAAGCAAGACATCGCGTCCCGCTGGGTCAAGTGCGGTTATCGTGGACTGGGATTCCCGAGGGCCCGTCCACCTGGTGTTGGCGTATACCCTGAGAAACTCTGAGGATGGGTGGCTCAAACCGTCCGCGGATAACCAGAGACGGCCGATATGCGTTGGGACGCTCGTCGGCATCATTTCTGTCGCCCCCTTCGTGTGGACAGCGAAGATGCTATGAAGGATCGCATCGAATGTTGTCGGATGAATGATATGCGGCTGTGCGACTCCTGCTGCTTCGTAGCTGTTGGACCATTGGAATGTTTTAATGTCCGATATCATGTTTGCAATCCCATCGTATGCTGCGTCTGTAACGCACTGGAAGGCAGGGCCATAGCCATATCCGCAGCGTGCCAACACATCGTAGAATGAATCGACATCGATAGGTGCTGTGCACCTTTTGGCTAATTCCCCGTAGGCCTGGATATGCTTCTTACGCTGTGATTTGGATTCTTTACCTCCGTCCACCTCGGAGGGATCGGTCTTGTATAAAATATCAACAGACCCATCGCAGTGTTCTGACCAGCGTTCGCCGTCGAATGAACAGATAGAGAAGTCAAACCATCCGAGATATTGACGATCCGTACTTTTCCTTGGCCGCAGGTAAGTGCAGACTTCGATCCCTTCATCTCCTGCAGGGATCCTTAGGGCCAAATGGAAGCTGACATCCTTCAGCGTGAAACCTGCCACTTCACGACCAGGGTCCGCGAGCTGCTTTGCAGCCTCGAGAGCCATAGCCGCCATTCCCATGGCCGGGTATAAAGTGACGTCGTTGATCTTGGGATAGTTAAATCCAGATTCTATGGAGTAGATGTGGTGCGACATACCTTATGATCTTTAACCCAAGGGAGTTCTGCGACGCGGATGCGATTCCGCCAGTGAGCCTGCAACGGGTTCCAATCTGAGCTGGGTGTGCCCAGCAGGTCCATGCGCCCAAAGCGTCTAAAGCGACTGTCTTTGCTAATCCGACTCTCACGCCAGTATGTCTTTGTGTGGTTGAACGAGTACTCCGGGAGGTCTGTCAGTGCCTTGAGAGGTGACTTTGCGGAGAAGTGGAGGTCGTCTTCGTTATTAATGCAGGCAAGGTTAACCCTGTAGCCCATACAATGCAATCGTCCGGCTGTATCAAGAACGGTGGAGATAGCAGAGACACCGCGCTTTAGAACGGACAGATAGCCGATATCCTTTTCCCGGTTAATGGAAGTAAGAATATCCCTTGATGGCCCTTGTAGTGCTCCATGTGGCCCAATCTCGACAAGGTGGTTAATGGATACCATGCGATGGTGGCTTCCATCGAGCTTCTTAGCCGTGGATGTAGAAGACGAACACAGTACTGACAATGCATCGGAGAACAGGACCGGATGCAGCATATTTCTGAGCCAATACTTCGCCGCCTGGACCGTGTCAGGGCCCGTCCAAGTACCGGTCACCGAAGACACCATTGCGGAGGGCATTGTCCGGGGATCACGGCCTTCAAGGGTCCCTAGCAACGAGAGGTACTCATCGGCAATTTCTCTCATTTGGAATGAGTGATAAGCAACATTTACCTTCAGTCTGCGGCCGAATATCTGCTTGGGCTGGAGCAGGGCTTCAAGGTGATCCAGTTGGACAGCATCACCTGATATGGTGAGGTTTTTCGGACTGTTCACACAGGCAACATCAAGTCTCTTGCTACCGAAGCGGGCGAAAACGCTCTCGAGATACGGTGTTGCGTCTTCCCGGGATAGACCTACAGAGAGCATACCGAATTTCGATGTACCCTTGGCCTGTTCCAGTTTAGATGCTACCTTTCCTCGATAGTAGGCAACTTTCCAAGCTGATTGACGGCTCAGCATGTTGGCGGCGTATCTGTTAAGCACGGTAAGAAAACAGCTTAAAACCAAGGCTAGGAGTTTGAAGCCTTACGCTGCGGCGATTTCCCCGGAGGAGTGTCCTACAACGGCTCCTGGACGAACATCGAATGATTCTAACAAATCCACCAAAGCGACCTGAAGGGCGGTGCATAACGGCTGGCTGTATTCCGCATCGTTGACCTTGCTCGTTTCTTTGTCCTGCAGTAGTTCGGCTGTACAGAAAGGCTATCAGGAACAAGTACTTTTGAGTACGACCGGCTTTAAAACGTACTGATAAGGTCCCACGAGCAACCAATGCTTTTCAGGTAGAGAGCAGCCTCTTCAAGGGACCTTCGGAAAACGGGGTATCTGTCCAGCAGCTCCCTCCCCATTGCGTACCATTGAGCTCCTTGCTGCAGTGTTTTTGGTAAGTCAGCGTTGACAAATTAATCGTCATTAACATCAAAGAATAGCAAAGACCGTACCCCAGTAAATACAAAACCAAGCTTTGGCGGAGAAGCAGCGTTTGTTGGTGCCGTAATACGATCTGCAATTCCTGCTATGTTGTCCTCCGTCCCCACCACTGCATAGGTCCGCCATGGAAGATGGGTCCTACGACTTCCTAGAGTATAGGCCATGTTTCGCAGATAGGTTGCGTCGGCCTTGCCAGACGTCGAAAGACGCGCAAGATGCTCCCGCCATGAGTCTTTCAGCCGGGCGATACCACCCTCATCGGCGCTCGACCATACGAGAAGTCGGGCGGAAGAGTCTAAGGAATCTGGAGAGCTCAGTCCATTGATTTCCTTGCCGATTGTGCACCCATTTGTAGTGCTATTTGCAAGAGGCGACAGGTGGCTCCCTTCGACCGGTGGCTCAGGGACAGTGTTGTGGTTCCCCTTCAGGCCGTGCATCAAAAGGAAGTTATAGGCATCATCGAGAATCACATGGGAATTGGAACCCCCGAACCCAAATGACTGGACTGATGCTCGTCGCAAGCCTGTTGAAGGCCATGGAATGGTCTGCGTGGGGATCTGTGACAACATATTGCTCAGATGGGTCGACACGGACCAAAGCTAAGGGCATGAATTACCTTTATATTTAAGAATTCCGCATCGATCCTTGGATTAAGGCGCTCGAAGTTGGCGTTCGGAGGAATCAGGCCTCTTTCCAGGGCTAAAATGACCTTGATGACTCCGGCGACTCCGCTGGCGCCTTCGAGATGCCCAATGTTTGATTTCACAGACCCGCTAGAGTTGAAGAAGCTGGTCAATACGTTCGCTCGGGGTATATTTGGGAAATATTATTTGACTCACACATAGAGAGGTTCATCTTTGGATCGGTGAGAACGGAAAACAGAGCCAATAGCTCCGGTTTCAATGGGATCGCCCACCGGGGTCCCTAATAGGGTGGGTCAGACTAGTAAGAAAAGGGATATGAGACCCGTTCTAAAGCATACCTGTGCCATGGGCCTCGAAATACCTAGTCGAAGACATATCAAGTCCCGCCTTCTCGTATGCACGCTGAATCAAACGCTTCTGTGCGTCCTTGCTTGGCTGCGTTGCGGTTGGAGTTCTACCGTCCTGGTTAGAAGCCGAAGAACGTAGTACTGCGCGTATAGTGTCGCCGTCATTCAGGGCGTCTTGGAGGGGCTTTATCACAAGGACGCCGAAGCCTTCACCCCTGGCGTAGCCGCTGGCGCGGGAGTCGAAGCTGAAGCAACGACTGTCTTTCGACAAAAACCCCAGGTTGTCCATGGTAGCCATGTATTCTGGAGAAAACAGCAGATTACTTCCACATGCGAGACCCTGCAGAGGCCATCGTTAGTCGAAATGGGCATATTGGACTCGTGAGGTGACTTGCCATGGTTGAATCTCCATTCCAGATAGACTGACACACCAAGTCCAGAGCCAACAGACTACTAGAGCAGGCAGTATCTACGTTGGCACTGGGTCCACCGAGATCAAAAAACCAGCTTATTCGGTTTGCCAACATGCTCATTTCAGTCCCAACGGTGTTGTATTTTGGCGGATCGGTAGGATCCTTCGCCAAGAATCCGCGATAGTCATTGGTAAAGGAGCCGTTGAACACGCAGGTCCTTGTGCCCACAAGGCGCTCCAATGGAATTCCGGCGTTCTCGATAGCACGATACGCTGTCTCGAGAGTGAAGCGCTGGCATGGATCCATCGCCTCCGCCTCAGCGGCACCGATCGAGAAGAAAGGCGCGTCAAAGGCAGCCAGGTCGCCTTTGATGAAATGGCCACCCTTCATGGACATGGCGTCCATCCTTGATTGGTCCGGGTGGTAGAATGCTTCTATGTTCATGCGTTCAAGGGGGATGGGGGTTGATGCACATCGCCTTGAAGTGAGCATGTCCCAGAAGCCTTCCGCAGAATCGGCCTCCTGCGGAAAGCGCAATGAGATGCCGACGATTGCCAATGGAGGGAGTACATCTCTGTCTTTAGAGATTTCGCGTAGCATGGTTGTGTTAGAAACCTGGTGCTTTTGGAGGATCTGTCAGTCGTAATGTTGTTTCGTCGTTTCGTTTTTTCCCAGGGTCAGGGGGACCTAATGAAGGCATGTCGAAAGCTAGCAGGATTCTACTTATGCTAGTACATATCTCCCCGGGGCTGCTTGCACCCCAGCTACGCCGTTCTGGTCGAGGGTCGGGCAAAGTGCATGAGATGACCATGCCTATGCAGCAGGAGTCTCTCATCCCCTCCTTGGCCTTACTATTTGCATGGAAAATTACAGCTACTGACCCTAGTGTACATGGTGTGGCAAAGGATGGTAATAATGGATCGATCGCCTTCATATACTCCAAATAGGAAGTCCGATATGCATTGGTCCACTTAGGATCATTCGCAACTCATGCGTACTCCGTAGACATACCACTATTGACTAACGTACTCTCCGCACACCTGGAAAACCTGGAAAGAAAAAGATGAATCAGTTTTTAACTTCATGCAACGTTGTCTTGGCAGCTGAGAAAATTGTGAATATGCCGGCCAGATTCCATGATACACTCTCTGCCCTGCATATTCCGAATTTCCCGGTTTCACTATGCGGCCATTTGCGATAGTTCAAGGGCCATCAGTGGATATCCGAATTACCCACCTCTATTGAATAATTTTTAATCGTAGAGAAATGTGGCGTTTAGAACTAACTAAATAATATATTATAGTCGAATTTAAAATTCATTGCAAATGTACCAAATGGCTCTTCCACACCCGCGGCTAGAGGAATTCGGAATATGCAGACCAGAGGGTGTATACCGAGATGCGCATGTATTCTAGACCCAACAGATCTACGATGCTAGATGCTGCGACTAGTCGATTAGATCTAACTAGTCACTTGCAGATCCTAGTGCCTCATCGGCAATCCACTTCTGAACGGGCCGAGGCCGGCCGGCCATGACGTGTAGATAATAGCTGCAGCTCTGCCGTACCTGGAATGTGTTCTTGGCGGTGACGTGTAGATAGGGGACTTTTGACGATCGTTTAATACTTTTTAATTAATGGCCTTGTTCCAATTACTAAATTAGCACGTGCTATTGAAACCAGTGTACGTGCTTGACAACTCCGCACCCTCGATCTGACCTATTTCATGCAAGAGTACCAGATGAAAGTGGTCTTGGCAGCTCAGGAATTTGTACAAAATGCAGGTCGGATATTGTCACCAGTTTCCAACTAGTCGTAAGACAGGGCCCTCCTACATGCATGCCCGCATTAGCTCCAAGCATTGTCATCCAAGCAGGTACAAACTACAGAGTACATGGGCAGGAGAGATCGGCGAGAAATTGAAGTACTTAGATCCAGCGCCGGCGGGGTAAGTTCTAAATCGAATCATGTTCCTAACTACATGTAACCCCTCTGTATTCTCCACCGCCACTCAATCTCGCTTAGTGAAGACCGAGTCATGCCGAATTTTCTCAGTGGGGACCCTGGGCCAGGTGCACCACCCGTTGGATAGCGTTGACCGATCCAGTTACTGCTTCCTTCGATCCAGATCCCGGGACTTCATGTATGCCAGAGTGTATGAAGAGCGATCTGGACTCGCTCGCAAAGAGGTTGGTAAACTCAAGAGCTGTCGGTGCATACTGATCCTTGCTCCCCCAAATATGCGCCGTCGGAATGTCTATAGCCACTTCCGTACCTTGTGCCGTAAGGAGCTGCAGTTTTCCCTCGAGAAGCGCGTCATAGTCATACGGAAGAAGTGCCGCAGATAGGAAGACCGCGCACTTGAAAGAGGGCCCTTTTCTGTTCTTTTGCCTGGCCTGGTGGATCATCCATGTCCCAACAAGCGAGGCGGCCTGGCTGAAGGCAATTACCCCGTCATAAGGTCCATCTGTGTGCAGAAGGCGGTTCAGGTCATCAACAGCATTGAGTGTGGATTCCGGAGACGTGTAGTCGAAGTAGGAAAATGTATTCCGCTCATTTGGCAATAGCTCCTTGATCTCTGGCGGGTTGGGAGTGATTTCAGCTTTGTTGTAGACATCGAGGTAATAATTGAAGAGCTCTTACCAGGTTCAATCTCCCAGGGGACAGTTCCTTCGACAAAGTCATAGGTGTGGTGGTCGCCCAGTTCATACCGGATCGCAGCTTATTTTGTTAGCAGACAGCCCATGATGGGTTCGCAGTTCATACCGGTCTGCATCTCCAGGATCTGAATTGCAGTACTCCATTGTCAGTAACGTGTCCTAGATGTCATGTTGTTTAGGTGAGTCCCATCAAACCTTGGAGTTGGTTCCTCTTCCATGAAGGCTTGTCGAATCGTCAGTTGAGAATATCGTAGAAAGAGAGATAATCCCTCACCAGAGAAAGCGCATTGTGGCAGGTTAAGATGTAGAATCCGATGAAATGGCTACTGGAAATGTCCGATTGACCAGTGGTGTGAAAAGAATATTCGCCTCTTTCTCAAGCCCATCTGGACTGTATATGTGGGCTCCGCGGATATACCAGATGCTGCGAAGGAGGAAGCTGTCATCCTGGTTCCTGCACGTACAAAGTACGTGACTCCTCAATCAGCGTTCATCGATGCCCCACAGCACACCTCGGTTGCGACCTACATAGTCCCTGAATAATATAACTCGTGATAGGCCATGTTTGCTAGCTATAGTGTACTTCGCCACCAGTCAGCCAGCCACATGACAGGTACTGTACATCACTCCACCAGGTTCGTAAGCTGGGCCTGTCAGTCACTTTTCTTCCCCCCCGATGTACGTGATATTGCCACCTCAAGGATCGCTTACGATCTTACAGCATGTACTCTGTATTCTTTACTACCTTGGCAGGGTGCAAAAGGTAGTGCCACCCTGTGGGTAGATCCGTTCTTTTTCTTTTTTTACCAGATCCTTTAGCACAATACAGGCTCTAGTCTTCCCTGTGGTTCCTATAGCATTATGGCAGAAGCTCTCTGTAGATTACTGCTATCTACATAATGAACCTCTGTTTGGTCCGATTTTAATAGAGAACATATCGATTGGTAAAGGATAGAGGCGTACAGAGATCATAAAGTCCTATATTAAAAGGTCACAAAAGTAGTAGGCGACACTTCTACCGGATTTTGTGGAGCTGTCCCAATTTTGCAGTAAAGGAAATCGAAACTCCACTTTCATTTACCCTCCCATTGCCGATCCCCCGTGGCCAGAACGACTGCATTTATCATGTGCTTTGATTCTCCGTTCTGGTTCTGCGATGGTCAAGCTGAAATACACGTCAGCTGTTTACATTGATTGAAATCTCCAGCCTGCATATTCGCAATTTTCTCAGCTGCCAAGGCTACTGGATATCGTATGAGCCTACCTCAATAGCTGTATTTTTCATGCAATTGCGGGATAGCCTCCACTGATGTACACGACCGTAATGCTCTAAGCATCAGACCATTCCATGACGCATACTAGCTGCAAAAGCGGGGGCCAGCGGTGAGACAGACAATGGCCTAAGCAGACGTAAGAATGGATATCCTCGGTTTGTCTTCTTGTCGAACAGCTGATCATGCGTGCCAGGCTGCACCTAGGCTGCACGTACATAGTATTACTCCGCAGAAGCTGAGTGCGTGCTATACGTCCCTGGTATATCCGCGATGCGACAGTTCCGGGACAAATAATGCATAGCACCAATGTTCCGAGTCTTTCTTCCGGTTTAGGAGCGACTGTGGAGCCCTTTGGATGGCACCCTTAGACGGGTTGCATGTAGTACTTAGGCGCGAGCCTTCAGTTTCGATCCCGACAAAGCTGACAGATAAAAGCAACACACACCTCTGTTCCCCAAATACTTCCATCACAATTCACTTATCTGTTCCCCACCTTATCTGTACCTGAGAGCTCAGTCCCCTATACGAACAAACCACACATCAAGGGCCTTGTATCTCGTCACACGGCACGGGCATCAGTGAATATGACAATCAACGACAGAGGTATTAACGATGGCCCAATGCTTGTCAACGAAAACAAGAACCCTAGGCCCAATGGATACGCGTCTACCGCGTTGATATCGAACGGCCATGGAATGGAACCTAAACCGCCTAATGATCTGGCTTCCGGGCAAGCCAATGTCGAGGGCCTTGACTTCGTGCCATTTCCAGCCCTGCCCGTTGGCGTGCAGCAGCCATTCCCAGATCAGACGTTGAAACATCAGTTCCCATGTGCTCCACGAGAATATCAAGACATGGACGCAGTGACCGCTGTTTTGGGAGCATGGGGCCTTGTGGTCGGAGCTATGGTTGAATCTGACTCCCACGTTTTTGGCGTCCCCATATCCACACGGAAGTTCGGCTCTCATAAGGATCATAAGGATCACTCAATTGCGCCGGTGCACGTCAATTGTACCAAGCAGCAAACAATTGAAGACTATCTACGGCAGTTTCAGGAACAGACCATTCGGACCGACTGGTTCGCGCAAGGACTGTCGGACGAGTCGCCCAAAGACCACGGCATGGGAAGCTTGCAAACGCTTCTCCATGTCGGACCGCAAGAAATGGAAAATGGTCCAACTCGGCACGAGTCAAGGGAAGCCAGCCACTACGCCCTTGTATTGGACGTGCAGCTGGGCGAAAACGACATGACAGTTACGGCTTGCTTCGATTCGAGAGTAATTCAACCTTGGTTGGTTCAAAAGTTACTAGAGCGTCTTGACGATGCCACTGCCCAAGTATACAATGCAGATCCAAAGGAAACCCTGGCCAGCATTGACAACGTCACGCCCAAGGAGCTAGAAGAACTTTGGGAGCGAAATCGCGATGTGCCAGCACCAGCTGAGAGATGCGTATCTGAAGTGATCGAAGAAACAGCACGGACCCATCCCACTGCCCAGGCCATATGCGCTTGGGATGGCAGTCTATCTTACAGAGAGTTAGATCAGCTTGCTACGTTGCTGGCTGCGCAGCTTGTCGACCTAGGTGTTGGTCCGGAGGTGTTTGTGTCACTGGTGTTTGAAAAGTCGATGTGGACGTCTGTCGCAATTCTTGCTGTCCTGAAGGCAGGCGGAGCATTTGTGTTGCTCGATACATCACTTCCGGAGAAACGTCTTCAGGACATGGCTAGACAGGTTGAGTCGAAACTTGCGTTGAGCTCCTCTGCCAACCACGACCTCAGCACCCGGCTCGTGGAAAAGGTCCTTACGGTAACCTCAGATCTGTTCAAGCCTACTGGCAATGCAGACCTCTATCGTGAGATCCGCCCGCGAGCTAGCCCGTCATCTGCCGCGTACGTAGTGTTCACTTCGGGGAGCACAGGAACCCCCAAGGGGGTGGTTATCACCAACCAGAACGTGGTGTCTGTTTTCCGCCAAACGGACCGTCTGGCGTTTAAGCCCGATTCTAGGGTCTACGACTTTCCTCCCTATAGCTTTGGCCTGTCAATTCTGATGTGTCTCCCGGCACTCGCCGCGGGAGCCTGTCTCTGTGTTCCCAATAACCAAGATCGGAAGAACAATCTGGCTCATAGTATCAAATCTCTCGGTGCCAATGTGATCTGGTTAACCCCCTCTGCTGCCGGAACATTATCACCAGCAACCGTGCCTGACCTGCGAATGATCGGCTTCGGAGGTGAGGTAGCACAGCTCAAAGATGCTCTAGCCTGGTGGGGACATGCTGAAGTTCGAAATGGATATGGCTCCAGTGAGACCAGCACCCTTACTGCATTGAACGCATATCCTGCCACCCCAAGCGAGGCCTGTCATCTTGGAACCGGCGCGGGAGTTCTGCATTGGATTGTGGACCCAGAAGACCACAACATTCTTCTTCCGATAGGCAGTGTCGGGGAACTCCTTGTCGAAGGCCCGCATGTCGGTCGTGGTTACTTGAACGATCCCGCAAAAACGAAGGCTGCGTTTATCGAAGATCCAACTTGGCTGATACGGGGCTCTCGTCGCCACCCCGGACGGCATGGAAGACTGTACAAGACAGGCGATCTGGTGCAATATACAGAGTCGGGAAGCTTGAAGATGATCGGACGAAAGGACATGCAGGTTAAAATACGTGGACAACGTGTTGAGCTGGGAGAAGTCGAGTTCCGCCTTCGCCAGATAATGCCAGAAGTAACGCAGGCTGTAGCTGAGGTCATTATACCACAGGGTTCCAATGCTGATCCTGTTTTGGCAGCGTTTCTTTTGAGCAAACGCAGTGACAGTATCGCAAAACACAACCAGGCAGAGCCATTCCCGGTCCCAAAAGAAATTGAAGAGAAGCTGGCCGAGCACCTACCGAACTACATGATACCCACTATTTTCTTCTCCATGTCACAGCTACCAATGACGGCGACGGGGAAAACAAACAGAAAGGAACTACGACAGGTTGGGGGCAATTTCTCAACTCGCCAGCTGGCCGACATACAGACGGCTGGGAATGGCCCGAAGGTGCAACCTACCACACAGATCGCGCAGCAAATTCAAGAAATCTGGTCTCGCATACTGGGCCTAGATGCGCAGCAAATTGGCTTGGACGATAGTTTTTTCAAGCTTGGTGGCAACTCAGTTGCTATCATCAAGGTTGTTGGGGAGGCTCGCAAGATCGGCATTCAACTGGAAGTTACAAATATTTTCCGCTACCCTACCTTGCGTGATGTGGCGGAGAAAGCAGTTTTGGTTGAATCAAGCGCAGATGACATTGCACCGTACTCGCTCCTCGGGGATGATGTCGATACTTCCTCCATCCTCCATGAAATCACGGCAGATTTCCAGCTCAATATTCACAAAGTTCAGGATATGTATCCCTGCTCACCACTTCAAGAAGGTCTTTTTCTTTTGACTTCCAAGCGGCCAGGAGACTATGTCATGCAGCTGACCTTGGAGCTGTCCCCTGACATCAATGTCGCCGACTTCCAGAGAGCCTGCGAGGAAGTAGTCCGCTGCAACAGCATTTTACGGACTCGGATAGTCCAACACAAGAAGCTCGGTATGCTGCAGGTGGTCCTGGACGAAGGAATTCATTGGATTGGGGCGTCCGGGCTCGAACATTATCTTCAGACCGACAGGGAGCAAGCCATGATCCAAGGCCAGCCTCTCGCTCGATATGCACTCGTCGAAGGAGACACACCTTCTTCGCGACACTTCGTTTGGACGGTCCACCATGCACTGTACGATGGATGGTCAATGCCTCTCATTATCGATGAGATAGATCGTGCGTACAAGGGCGAGGCGCTTGTTCCAGGGCCTCAGTTCCGGTCGTTCATAAATTACATTAGGCACCAGAACAAGGCCAAGCTGGCGGATTATTGGCAGCAATATCTGGAAAGTTGCGACTGTGTACCTTACCCGGCACTTCCATCATCAATCGACCAACCCGTGGCCGATGGCTTTCTAGAACGCACGATCCAAGCACCAGGAACACATTACGACAACGTCACGCAATCTACAATCATCCGGGCAGCCTGGGCCGTTGTGGCAGGTCGTATGACTGGTTCAACGGATGTAGTATTTGGTGTGACGGTTTCTGGTAGGCACGCATCTGTTCCAAACATGGATCAACTGGCAGGCCCGACAATCGCTACAGTCCCGGTACGAGTCAAGCTGGATGAGAGTCTTAGCGTAGGAGACTACGTTAAAGGTTTGCAGCAGCAATCCACAGATATGATTCCATATGAGCAATTTGGGTTGCAATCTATTGGGAAGATGAGCCCAGAGGGCCGACAAGCATGCAACTTCCAAACGCTGATCATCGTTCAACCGGAAGACGGCAGCACCGTTGAGAATGCAGTCGGAAAGTGGCAGTACGGGGATGGTCAAGATCAGTGGACTAACACATATCCACTTACCCTTGACGTGTATCTTGACGAAGAAAAGATGGTGGTCAAGGCTTTCTTCGACTCGAGAGTCATCGGGTCAGAGGTGGTACAAACTTTGCTGGCACGGCTCGACTATGTCATACAGCAGATTGACCACGCTCGCTCTGACCAACCCCTAACCGAAATTGAAATGCTCACTACCCAAGACTTGCAGCAGATTTGGGAATGGAATGCTGCAGTCCCAGTTGCAGTGGAGAGTGGCGTGCTGGACGCAATTGATCGATTTACAACCCTTCAACCGAGTGCCCCAGCCTTGTATGCTTGGGATGGCGAGTTAAGCTATCGGGACCTGACCACTAAGGCGCTGAGTCTGGCTAGCCACCTCGTCGGGCTTGGAGTGCGTCCTGGGCAGATAGTTCCTCTCTGCTTTGAGAAGTCTATGTGGACTACTGTAGCAATTCTGGGCGTACTCAAAGCAGGCGCAGCCTTTGTTCTACTCGACCCTGCCCTTCCAGATCAGCGTCTGCAGGCCATTGTCGAACAAGTCAAACCCACCTTGGTTTTATCCTCAGTGTCTAATGAGTCTAGGAGCTTACACCTCTGCGGCACGGCTCTGCCCATCAGCTCCGAGTTCTTTTTAACCGTCGGGGATGAGATGAGAAACGAGCTTCCACGAATAACGACATCATCCTTGATGTACGTGATCTTCACATCCGGCAGCACGGGGACTCCGAAAGGAGTCATGATAAGCCATGGCAACTGGGCATCGGCACTTCACTATCAGAGCGCCGATCAGGGCTTCACCTCGCGATCCAGGCTCTACGACTTTGCGTCCTACAGCTTTGACACATGTGTCAGTAATATATTCTTTACTTTAGGATCCGGTGGTTGCCTATGCGTTCCACGAGAGCAGGATCGCAAAGACCGGCTTGCGGAGAGTATCCGCGCATTACGCGCAAACCTCGTTGAGCTTACCCCATCTGTTTCTTTGATTCTGGGTCCGTCGGATGTGCCTGAGCTGGAATCACTTGTTTTTGGCGGCGAGGCCCTGCGAACCAAGGACGTAAAGCCATGGTGGGGAAAGGTCCAAATCTCGAATACATACGGACCCAGCGAGTGTACTCCCACGAGCGTGATGAACTGCAATCCGCCGACCGCGGAGCATGCTGCAAATATAGGGAAAGGTTCTGGAATTGTCACCTGGGTAGTTGACCCCCAGAATCATGATGTTCTTCTCCCTCCGGGATGCACGGGCGAGATGCTACTCGAAGGACCTCTGGTGGGCCTTGGCTACCTCAATGACCAGCAGAAGACTGCAGCCGCATTTATCAACGATCCTGCTTGGCTAGTACGAGGAGCACCTGGCCGTCCAGGCCGGCACGGGCGCCTTTATAAGACCGGCGACCTTGTTCAGTATCGTGAAGATGGAAACCTGTTTTATGTAGGGAGGAAAGATGACCAAGTCAAAATCCGTGGACAGCGAGTTGAGCTTGGTGAGGTTGAGCACTGGGTGCAAGAATTTATGCAAGAGGCTACCTATGTCGTCGCTGAAGTCATTACTCCACAAGGCAACCAATCAGCTCAGACATTGGTAACGTTCCTTGAGGTTGAGAATTGTGAAAAAGAGCTACAGAAAGTCTCTTCCTCGGTCTCTGTGCTCTCAATTCCTGCCGATGTGGAAGACAGGTTAGGCGAACATCTGCCGAGCTATATGGTCCCGTCGATATTTTTCATCATGCGCAAGCTACCAATTGGACCTACTGGAAAAAGGGACAGGAAGCAGTTGCGCAATATTGGCTGTTCCTTTTCAGCGGAGCAGCTGGCGGAAATGCGTACAATGGGGCGAGGACCAAAGCGACAACCTACGAACGAACTTGAGCAACAGATGCAGAGTATTTGGGCCCAGGTCCTCGATATCAAGTCCACATCTATCGGTATAGATGATAGTTTCTTCCAACTTGGAGGAAATTCTATCGATGCAATGATTGTCGCCGGTGAGGCACACAAAATCGGCCTGAACGTGACTGCTGCAGACATCTTCCTACATCGAACACTGTCCAAGATCATCAAGGAGTGCCGCTTGGTGGATAGCAGTATTGTCGCAACCATTCCAGACAACAAACAGGATGGCCCTGTTCTTCAGTCTTTCGCCCAGGAACGTTTGTGGTTCCTTGAACAATTGCATCCGGCCATGACGTGGTACCATATGGCAAACGCTGTACGCTTTAGGGGTCCACTTCGACTTGATGCCCTGCAGGCTGCAATCCAGGCCCTGGAAAACCGGCATGAGACACTGAGGACCACGTTCATGTCAAAAGATGGAGTCAGCATGCAAACGATTCATCCGTTCAGACCGAAGGACTTGACCGTTATCGATCATCCGCTAGACGAAAATGCTCTCCAAGATGTACTGCAGAAAGAGCAACGGATTCCGTTTGATCTGACGGTAGAGCCCGGATGGAGGGTTAAAGTTTTTCGACTGGACAAGAAGGACCATGTCCTGAGCCTGGTTATGCACCATATTATTTGCGACGGGTGGTCTGTTGATGTTCTTCGAAAAGAGCTGGGGACTCTTTATTCGGCTGTGCTGAAGGGCGATAGTAATCCTCTATCCCAACTAGACCCTCTGCCTAAAAGATATCAAGATTACTCTCTCTGGCAGAGGCAAGAGGACCAGATAGCCCAACAGCAACCACAACTGGAATACTGGGTCAATGAGCTTCAGGGAAGCCGACCAGCGGAGTTCCTATGCGATAAGCCTCGGCCAGCATCGCTATCTGGAAAGTCGGATCAACAGCTGGTTCGGATTGAAGGCCCATTGTTTGATAAGATTCAACGGTTCTGCAGAGAGCATGATGTAACTCCTTTCATCGTGTTGCTGGCAGCTTTCAGGTCAACACACTACCGTCTCTCAAATCAGAGTATCGCCGCAATTGGATGTCCGAACGCGAATCGTGATCGGTGGGAGCTAAAGGATATGATAGGATTCTTTGTGAATATGCAGTGCTACTGTATCAGAATTGACGACCAGTCATTCAGAGAAGTAGTCCGTCAGGTCGAAGGACAAGTGACGGCCGCAATCGCTAACCAGGATGTTCCCTTTGAACGAGTTGTTGCTAACTTACAGAGCGAGCGAGATATGTCGCGCAATCCTCTTGTCCAGACGATATTTGCTCTCCATCCCCAGATAAATATAAACCGAATTACGCTTGAAGGTCTCGATGCAACCCAAATCCCTTTTCTGTCGGCGTCTCGGTTTGATCTTGAATTCCACCTTTATCAAGAAGAGACGGCATTCCAGGGCGGAATCCTGTATTCCACAGACCTATACCATCCGGAAACTATCGGAGCTCTTCTATCCGTGTTTCAGGAGATACTTGAGCAAGGCCTGTCCGACCCGGACACACAGGTTGCATCACTGCCGCTGTTAACCGAAACCGACTTCAATAACGCCAAAGATATGGGACTTATTGACGTCCATAAAACCAACTACCCCCGCGAGTTGAACATTCTCGATGTCTTTCGCCAACAAGTTG
Source organism: Aspergillus bridgeri (assembly GCA_027569665.1). Taxonomy (NCBI): domain Eukaryota; kingdom Fungi; phylum Ascomycota; class Eurotiomycetes; order Eurotiales; family Aspergillaceae; genus Aspergillus; species Aspergillus bridgeri. The sequence continues at coordinate 134,993 of JAPDKQ010000076.1, read as the reverse complement.
GTGCTTGCCCTAACAGGGTGGCCGTAAAAGACTCATCCGCTCAGCTAACATACGCTGAACTGGACCAAAAGTCAGAAGCATTGGCCCATTGGCTTGCAAGCCGTCAGTTTGCTCCCGAAAAACTGATTGGTATCTTCGGTAACCGGTCTTGCGAGACGATCGTGAGCATTCTGGGTATCCTCAAGGCGAACTTGGCATACCTGCCATTCGATGACAAAGTTCCACCGAGCCGAATGGAGACTATCCTGTCCTCGATACCAGCCGACAGACTCGTCCTCGTTGGATCGCACGTACAGGTGCCTCACATTCAATTGGAGAAGGTAGAGTTTGTACAAATAGCAGACACGCTTAAGGAGCCTTACGTCGGGCCTGGGGTATCTTCTACGCCGTTCCCCAGCAGCCTTGCCTACGTGATGTTCACTTCGGGCTCCACTGGACAGCCAAAGGGGGTCATGATAGAACATCGCAACATACTGCGGCTCGCGAAGGAGAGCAACATGATGGACCGTATTCCTCCGAATGTGGTAATGGGCCATATTGCAAGTCTTGCCTTCGATGCCTCAACCTGGGAGATCTACACTGCTCTGCTCAATGGCGGAACTCTGATCTGCATCGACCGTACGGCGGTCTTAGACACCAGAGCGGTGGCTCGAACCTTTGCTCAAGAAGGGGTGCAAGCCATTTTCATCACCCCGCTTCTTTTGAAGCAGTACCTTCATGAATGCCCGGATGCGATTCAAGCCCTTGAGATGCTCGTCGTCGGAGGCGATCGACTGGACCCTAAGGACATGGTGAAAGTGCGAGAACTCATGGCTGGAGACATCCTTAACGGATACGGACCAACTGAAAACACGAGTTTCAGCACATTCTACAGGCTCCAACGGGATGGCAGTTACGGCAATGGGGTGCCTATCGGTCGATCTCTAAGCAACTCTGGTGCATATGTAATGGATTCTAAGCTGCGCCTGGTGCCGTTGGGTGTTGTGGGAGAGCTGGTGGTTACTGGAGATGGCCTAGCCCGTGGATATACTGACCCTGAGCGAAACGTGGACCGATTCGTATCAATCACCACCGGTGGCCAAACGGTGAGAGCATACCGAACAGGGGACTATGTTCGCTACCGCCCAAAGGATGGTGAACTGGAGATTTTGGGCCGAGGTGATGGCCAGGTCAAGATTCGAGGCCAGCGTGTTGAAGTCGGGGAGGTTGAGCATGTTCTACGCAGCCACGACGCCGTCAGCAATGCTGTGGTTATTCCAACAGGCCAAGGTGAGCACACCAATCAGCTTGTGGCAGTTGTTACGGCCAAAGACGATTGGAGCAACGACAGCTCGGGCAACGTGGTCGAGTCAGAGCATCACGGCGACTGGGAGGAGAGATTTGATTCGGACATTTATCTACCCATGGACAACGTCGATGCCGAAAATATCGGAAGAGATTTCATCGGTTGGACGTCAATGTATGACGGAAAAGACATTGATAAAATGGAGATGAATGAATGGCTTGACGATACCATGGAAGCAATCCTCAATGATGGCGACGCCGGTCATGTTCTCGAGATAGGAACCGGCTCAGGAATGATCCTGTTCAACCTGGGCAAGGGTTTACAAAGCTATACGGGTCTTGACCCGTCAGAACGAGCTGTGAGATTCGTCATCGAGGGATCGAAAGCAGTCCCTGCGCTCGCTGGTAGGGTTCATATGTTCAAGGCTACAGCGGCGGATATCAATCGAATGGAGCTTCCAGTGTCTCCCAACCTGGCCATCATCAACTCAGTTGCTCAGTACTTTCCTTCTGAAGGTTACCTTTTCAGGCTGGTGGAGGCTCTTCTTCATCGCAACGTCAGAACGATATTCTTTGGCGACATGCGTTCGTACGCACTGCACAGACAGTTCCTTGCCAGCCGGGCCCTCTATATGGCGGGCAAAAACCCCGACAAGAACGTTATTCGCAAGATAGTGGGCAACCTGGAAACCGCGGAAACAGAATTTCTCACAGACCCGGCGTTTTTCACGGCGTTGGCAGATCGTTTACCAGAGCTTGTAGGACACGTTGAAATCCTCCCTAAACGGATGAGCGCCACAAACGAACTCAGTTGTTATCGCTATGCCGCTGTCATTCACGCCAAGGGCCATGACAAACCGGCACAGCAAGTCTATGAAACAGACGACACAGCCTGGATTGACTTCATGGAACAAGGGCTCGACCGTGAGTCCCTGTTACAGCTTCTGCGACGTCCTGCGAATTCCTCTCTTGTGGCTATCAGCAACATTCCACACAAAAAGACCATTTTCGAGCGCTTCGTCGTCGAATCGCTTGACGATGGGGAATACGAAGCACAGGATCCAGGAAGCTGGATCTCCAATGCACGCCAGAAGGGACAGAATTGCCCTTCCCTCTCCAGCGTTGATTTGATTGAGTTGGCTGAGGAGGCAGGCTTCCGAGTGGAAATCAGTTGGGCTCGACAATTCTCACAGTCCGGTGGCCTTGATGCCATCTTCCACCATCATCAACCGGCTGATAACAATGGGAAACGAGTTCTTTTCCGGTTTCCAACCGACCATAAGAATCGCCAATTTGGTGCAGCTATTTCCTCTCGGCCCTTGCGCCGGGGGATGGAAAATCTCGAGGTCGAGCTTTCTCAGCTGGTTGAGGCTCACTTGCCTTCGTACATGGTGCCCCAGAAGATTGCCGTCTTGGATGAGATTCCCCTGAACAGCAACGGGAAGGTTGATCGTCGCGTCCTTGGGAAGCTAATACAATCCTGGACGGCAGATCATGGGCCGGTCCAGCAGCCAACCTTAGAGGCACAGCTCAAGATGCAGGGGATCTGGGCTGAAGTTCTCCACGAGAAGCCTTCTACTATCGGCGTGGATGCTAATTTCTTTAAATTAGGCGGAAATTCGATCGCTGCAATGAGGGTAGCAGCCGAGGCGTGTAAAATTGGGCTTGGAATCAATGTCGCAGATATTTTCCGCTACCCACAGCTCGATCAACTAACTCGTCAGGGCATCCGCTCATCGACGGAAACGTCAGCTGGTATTCCATGCACGGAGTACACTGGGCCCGTCGAGCAATCGTTTGCTCAGGGACGCCTTTGGTTCATTGAGGAGCTTCACCCAGGATCAACTGCCTACCTAATGCCACGTGCAATGCGTATTCGAGGACCACTTCACATCAAGGCGCTTCACACAGCTCTACGCGCAGTAGAGAGTCGTCATGAGACACTCCGAACAACATTCTCATATGTTAATAACCTCCGACTACAGGAGGTTCAGCCGGTGCAAACGAAGGATCTGGAGATAGTCTCCATTTCACCCGACGATCAAAAAGCACTCGAAGCAGCATTAGAGCGAGATCGAACTACCGTATTTGATCTGCACAACGAGCCCGGATGGAGGGTGACGCTTTACAAACTAGCCGAGGATGATTACATTTTGTCGGTTGTGATGCACCACATTATCTCAGATGGCTGGTCTGTGGATGTACTCTGCAGAGAGTTGGGCGCGTTCTACTCCAGCGCAATTCGCGGACAGGATCCGCTCTCTGAAGTAGCACCACTGCCTATCCAATACCGTGACTACTCTGTATGGCAGAAAACGAGCGAGCAGATTGCCAAACACGAAAATCAGCTCAGGTATTGGGCTAAGCAACTGCAAGACAGTCGGCCAGCCGAACTGTTATGCGACAAGCCCCGTCCGACGGTGTTGTCCGGGCATGCAGACGTTGAAACCTATAGCATTGACGGGCCTCTATATGACAAGCTCCAGCAATTCTGCCAAGCACGGAGCATAACACCCTTTACTGCTCTTCTCACTGTATTCAGAATCGCACAGTTTCGTCTCACTGGCCAGCATGATGCCACTATCGGTATCCTAAATGCTAATCGACAGCACTGGGAGCTCAAAGATATGATCGGTTTCTTTGTCAACATGCAATGTATTCGAACCAAGATTGAAGCCGAAGGTGAGACATTTGAAGACACACTACAACAGGTTCATGAGACTGTTGCGGATGCTCTCCTCAGTCAAGATGTTCCATTTGACATTTTGGCGTCGAAGCTACAAAGAGGTAGAGACCTATCGCGGAACCCACTCGTTCAGCTCATATTTGTTGTCCACTCGCAACATAACTTAGGGCGCCTCGAGCTCGAGGGTGTTCAAACGGAGATTTTACCCGAGCCACAAACCTCCGGGTTTGATCTTGAGTTTCACTTCTACCCGGTCGAGGGTGGGCTACGCGGCGAAGTCCTCTTTTCGACAGACCTCTATCTTCCTGAGTCCATACGCAACTTGCTATCTGTCTTCCACGATGTGCTTGCAGAAGCTCTCGAGAAGCCTACTGCAGCAACGAAACTGCTGCCATCAATGACTCCCAACGCTTTTCGCCAGCTTGATCAGCTAGACTTAGTTGAGGTTGACCGCCATGCATACCCGCGAATGCTGAGCGTAGTGGACCTCTTCCGTCAGCAAGTCGAAGAGTGTGGGCCCAGGATAGCCGTAAGGGACTCTACAAAAGCACTAACGTACAGTCAACTGGATATTCTTTCGGATAAGGTGTCTGAATGGTTGGTCACTCGCTCATTTCCCGCTGAAGCGCTTGTTGGTGTATTTTCAGACCGATGCTGCGAGACAATTGTGGCCTTTTTAGCCATTCTTAAAGCCAATCTTGCCTATCTTCCCTTCGACATCAAGACCCCTCCAGGGCGAATGGAAACGATCCTTTCCTCTATCCCAGGTAAAAAGGTTGTTTTGGTTGGGCCTGGCCAGACCCCTCCCGTCCAGCTGGAGGAAGTCCAATTCGTTTCCTTAAGCGAGGTTCTGGCAGAAGTCTGTGACAGCTCTAAACCGCTAACTCCTATTCGGCCATCTTCAACTTGCCTTGCATACGTGATGTTCACCTCCGGCTCTACTGGAAAACCGAAAGGAGTCATGGTGGAACACCGAGGCATAGTGCGACTCGTGAAGCAAAGCAATATGGCGCGCTATTTGCATTCAATCCCAATTGTGGCCCATGTGACCAATATCGCCTTTGACGTTTCAACGTGGGAAATATACTCCGCTCTACTCAATGGCGGAACCTTGGTCTGTATTGAGTACATGAAGCTGTTGGACCATCGAGCTATGGCCGAAACTTTCGCGCGCGAGAGGGTGGAGACCGCAATCTTCGCACCAGCCCTTCTAAAACAATGCATATCTGAGAATCCTGCCTATCTCGGGGGCCTGGATACTCTATTTGTGGCAGGAGACCGAGCCGATGCACGCGACATGTTCACGGCCAGGAAATATGTCGACAACGTCGTCAACGCATACGGACCGACCGAAAACTCAGTCATAAGCACCCTGTTCTGCATGCCAGACGGAGAAGACTGTGTCAATGGGGTTCCCATCGGCCGATCGATCACCAACTCCGGGGCATATGTCGTGGATGAGAAACAACGTATCGTCCCCCTTGGCGTTATTGGGGAGCTTGTTGTGACAGGAGATGGTCTGGCACGAGGATACACCGACCCTCAGTATAACGATAGGTTCATCACCCTTGAGGTTGGTGGGGAACAGGTCAGGGCCTATCGGACAGGAGATTACGTTCGCTATCGGCCGGTTGATGGACAGTTAGAATTCTTTGGCCGTCTGGATGGACAAGTCAAGCTTCGAGGTCATCGTATTGAGCCCAGAGAGGTCGAGCATGCACTACGAACACACAAATCAGTCCAGGAGGCCATCGTTATACTGCACGAAGAAGCTGGTCAGGAGCCTGAACTGGCTGGTTTTGTCACTGTGGACAAGCAGGATGCCGGAGATCATGCACATGATGTTCACGCTGAAGTATTGGAGACTCAGCTCCGGAACGTTCTCCGCCACCAATTGCCTCCATACATGGTTCCTCGATATCTTAGTCTCATCGTAAAGATGCCAGTCAACGCCAACGGGAAAGTTGATCGCCGTGCTCTCACAGATGGACTCTGTGCTAGAAAGGACAGGCCAGCAGCACAACGACAACCAGCCACCGAGGTGGAACGTCAGATGCAGAGCATTTGGGCCAAGGTACTTCGAATTGATGTGGCCACGATCGGGACGGAGGATGATTTCTTCTTGCTTGGCGCCAACTCGATTGCAGCCATGAATGTCGTCGCTGAGGCCCGTAAGATAGGGATGAATCTGGAAGTAGCAGACCTCTTCAAATGTCCTACCATTGCAGAGCTGGCTTCCCTTCCAAGTCTGGACATTATGCCAGTACTTGGAGAGCAGGATGAAGTGGTCCTCGGTGACTCCTTTGGAAAGGAAGCGCTTCTTCAGGAGGTTGAGAGTGCTAACATTGGGATCGAAACTAGAGACGTTGAGGATATATTCCCCGTGACAAGCTTGCAAGATGAGTTTATGTCTCATGGGATCAGATCCGGACAGTTCTGCAATTACTTCTATCTTGATATGGAAGCAGATGTGGACCTTCCACGCCTCGAGAAGAGCTGTGTCCTGGCGACGGAGAAGTTTCCTCTTCTTCGGTCAAGATTTGTGCCCCTTTTCGGGAAGTTTTGGCAGATACTCCTTCACCGTCTTGATAAGAATCTCCACGTCGTGGAGGTCAGTGAGGATCTGGATAGTTTCTTCCACTCGTTTTGCGCGGACGATGCGCGGGAATTCTCACCAACCCAGCCCCCCTTTGGGTTTACTGCTTTGAGACAAAAGAACGGGCCATGTCGATTAGTTCTGCGCATGTCCCATGCTCAGTACGATGGCCTATCTTTGCCTATTATAGCGGAGGCCATCATGGCCGACTATCTCGACACGGCGTCTCCAGAGGCTGCTAAATTTTCCATATTCCTCTCCTACGCTCAACGTCACCGAGCTGAATCGATCAAATACTGGCAAAAGCTACTGCACGGGTCTTCTCCTACTACCACTCAATGTCTCCGATCGCCTCTCGTTAAGCGGGACAATCAGTTGCATTCCGCGCCAAAGGATTTCCTCGTGGAAGCGCAAACTGTTTGGCCCAAGCTTCCCCCTAGGGCCACCTGCGCAGCTCTAGTAAGTGCTGCGTGGGCTATAGTGCTATCCTGCCTCACGGGAAAGCGTGATATTGTCTACGGCCATTTAGTCGCGGGTCGCAACGCCCCTGTTCAAGGGATCGAGCGAGTCGTAGGCCCCTGCGTCAACATCATCCCGATTCGAGCGCATCTCCCATCTATTGTGAATGCAAGCGAACTGCTCAGCTCAATTCAAGACCAGCTTATTTCACTGAAGGGTGCAGATTCTCTCGGCTTCAAAGATATCATCAACGAGTGTACGAGCTGGCCTTCTTGTCCGAACTTCGATTTTGTCATTCAACATCAAAATGTTGATGAACGCCCCGTGCTCGAATCAGGTTCAGGAGACCAGTACCAGCTTCACCATTGGCTCAATCCGGATCGAACGTCCCCCTTCAAGGTCTTCATGATCTCCTACCCAGAAGGCGATCACCTGCGTCTCACCTTTATTGCGAATACACAGCTGTTCAGTCCTGAGTCTGCGAAAGTGCTTCTGGATGGTTTGGTCAAGTTGATTGCAATGATGGCTGATGGTGCCTCGGTATCTTCGCTGATTTCACTTGATGACATTGAGTTGGGGGGGGGAATAGAAAGGTGTGGTTGAGGAAGTTCATTTTTGCTTTTGTACGAATGTTTCTGCGTCTGAATGTTTCATGAATCAGCATTTATAAGTTCTGTTTTCCTCTTTCACCTTTGTTATTCTGTGTTCAGAAGTTAGTACATAATTCATATATACATCACTCATAGTTTCGGCGAATTTTTATTTTCAAACGATGTATTTAGATTTATCAAACCCCTGCTCTGCAACAGCGTTTTAAAAATCTACCTCTCCTATCGAACAGTGCTCAAATAAAGCTATCTAAGACTTGACGGCATAGATCTGAAAAGAACCTGGGCAAACGGTTAACAGTGCAATTTTATCTAGGATGGAGGACAATAACTAACCAACCCACTCATTAAAGTCCAGCTGCGCAATATCGCTCGTAGTTTCCTGACTCCCATGACCACCACAGCAGGAGCTCTGGGGCAAATACGAAGACTCTTTATAGAGATTCAGGTTCGACTTGGCATCAACAATGAACACACCTACCGCCATCTTAGTACACACTGCCTTTTCACAACGGTATACATACCTTCGAATCCAGCCTGCTTAAGATAGTCCTCATAGTCCTCGATCTGACTAGCCCCAGCAACGCAGCCAACAAACAGTGCCATATTGTTAGTAATATGGTCGGGGAGTGGCTTTCTAGCCAAAATGTCACTGATCGCGACCCTTCCACCAGGCTTCAACAAGCGGAAAATCTCTTTAAAGACGGCCGCCTTGTCGCTAGCCGGGACAAGATTGATCACGCAGTTACTGATGATGCAGTCGATGCTGGCATTTGGCATCGGGATGGAGTTGATTTTTGCTTCAATGAACTTCACGTTGTGGAGTTCTGCCTGTTGGGCATTTTTCTCGGCGAGTTCGATCATGCTCTGGAGCATATCAGTACTTGTTTCGACACACAGGGTCTTAGGAAGCAAGTAATTACCTTGGTCATATCGACGCCGATTGCTTGACCGCTCGGTCCAACTTTACGAGCAGCCAGGAAGACATCGATACCGCTGCCGCTGCCGAGGTCAAGAACAGTCTCTCCCTAGTAGACGTAGACGGTCAGGTCAGGCGTATCATTTTTTTTTTTTTTTTTTCACGGTCGTGAAAACAAATTTGTCAAGACAGACAGACCTCTTTCACATTCGCGAATCCTATTGGATTACCACAGCTCAGTCCGAGGTTGGTCTTCTCTGGCAGCGAGCTGAGATCTTCCACACTGTAGCCAAACGCCTTGGCAATCTCCTCTTCCTTTTCGTGCTTCTGGTTGACGTTACTCTGTTTGGCGATATCGCCGTAACGGGACTGCACAAGGCTATAGGTATCAGCCATCTTGCGCTATAGGGGTGTTTTCAGCACAGTAGAGTAGTCGATAGTTCAAGGCGTAGTTGTCTATTTGGCATGAATGAGTGCGGGGCGGGTTAGCCTTAGTGGTATATTGAGTTGTTGGAGCTTGCCAGTATGGCTGCTCACGTGGCTGGTCACATGAGCCACATTGTGTATTTAGCTGAGCTTACTCGACCTTCCACACCTCCGGAATACAAGTATTTTTACCAGGGTTTCTAGCCATCCCGACAGGCGGTCTCTATTAGATTAAGAGTTATAGTCTCTTCGAAAGTGCTTCGTCCATCTACTCTAATCATATTTATCTGATCTAAAACCCCCTAGGGGAAGCGCCTAGGGGGAGGGGGTCTATAAGGACGATCCTCCCCCCCCTCCCCACACTACGTCTATTACCCCGACGATTCGAGCGATTTTGTCGACGCTTTTAAAGCGATTTACCTACCGTTTCCCTTGTTTTGCACTGCGAAACGCAGATGTAGTCTACTACGCTGAGTTACGAGCGTACGAGAAAAGACGACCTTCTTTCTTATTAATTCGACCTCGACCTACCGTGCAGATTTGTCTACCTTCGTCATCGTTTTAGATCCTAGATTTGGGATGAGTCCCCGGATCAGGGATGATACAGGGTTTCGGATGGGTTAGGAATAAAGAGCGCGTGGACGCTGCCTCCGCCGTGAGAGGAAAAAGAGGGTATAGATCACTGCCTACGATTCGAATACTTATTTTACTAAAGAGATTCTTCATATCTTTTTTCACGATTTGCACGAAAGGAACTATTACTATTATACTATACGGTTAATATACGGTCATTTTTCGCGCCTATCTACCGATCTGCGAGCCGATTTGCGAGCCGGATAGATACGGGATATGGAGATGCAGCTGTGATGAAGAAGAATGGTCTATTTTGATGTTTTTTTACTATAGAACCTTGCCAGTTCGCAGCCATGGGGGGGTATATTGGAGCTTGCTAGTATGGCTGCTCACGTGGCTGGTTACATGAGCCACATTGTGTATTTAGCTGAGCTTACTCTACCTTCCACACCTCCGGAATACAAGCATTTTCACCAGAGTTTCTAGCCATCCCGACAGGCGGTCTTTGTCATGAGTTGTGTCGACAATAGGACAGGTTGAGGCGCCTTTTATATCACGTCGGAGACCACATTAAATTGCTCTCATTATCAATCAATAGATGAAGGTGGGTTTGATCAGAATCCCTGGGATGTGCTCGTCTCCACTGCCCAAGGTCTGGTGTGGAGAACCATGCGGTCTTCGTTCTGACGTGTTCTCTGAGCTACTCGCCCGCCCCTGTGGCTGCAACCTTGCGAGACTATTGCACACGAGTTCCATATATGGAATAGTTTATCCTGGCATAGGTGATTGAGGCCCAATCCACAGCCTCGTGCCCCTCATCTACCGTACGCATCAACTGGCATCTTCAATACTCAAAAGTAGACCGTCTTCTACCGCTGAACGGTGCCTCTAGCAGCATTGATCCTGGCTTACATGTTCATGCACGTTCAATATGATTGAACCGATCGGCCTTATAGGCACCCTCATCGGCATTGTGCAGGTATGTGGTAAGTTGGTGTCGGTGTGCTATGATTACCGCATGGGGATCCGAAATGCGCCCCAAGACATCTCTCGGGTTCTAGACGAGGTCGCCAGTGTCGGGAGCATCGCACAGCAATTAGTGAAGGCCGTTGAGTTGAACGATGCCTCATTTTTGCCATCTTTGCAGACCATGGATGGCGATGACGGCACTCTCCGCAAGTGCTTGATCGAATTGCAGGACCTCAAAGCAAGCTTGAAATTAGGGAAACACTCTAGTTTTAGGCGTGCCCTGGCGTGGCCGTTGCAACGTGCAGATGCGGAAAAGAGATTGCAAGTTCTTGCAACCATCAAGAGCACGCTGCAGTTGGCATTGGAGGCTGATAATGCGTGAGTGCTTTGGTATGGAATACCTGTAGGTAGCCTCGCTCACGGTTCGTGTAGTCAAAACATGATTGAGGTATTAAACCTCACCCGGTCGTTACCGAGTGTTGAGAAGAAGATTACTGGGCTCTCAGAGAGGCTCGCTCTGTCTTACCAGGGTAAGATGAGATTCAGAGTTGATATGACGGCTATTAACAGTCTCAGACGATCAGATCACTGAGCTTTTCAACCAACTGGGTGGACGCAGTCAATCAGCCAAGCAAGAGCAGGAGTACCAAAAGTGTGCTCCGGGTACTGGGGACTGGCTATTGAAAACAGCGAATTACAGGAACTGGAAGGCCAACCCCAACCATTTCTTGTGGATCAAGGGAGCTGGTGAGTGACACCCTCAGTGCTTAGCTTCATCGATCACTGATTATCCTTCTCTAGCTGGGTGTGGTAAAACCGTCCTATGGTACGTAAAACTCCCCATTGAATCAAGTCGACGAGTGTCTTTGTGCCCACGTTGAATTGATGCGCTGACTGCTAGTAGTTCGAGGGTCATTAAGGATCTTCAAGACCACTGTGGTGGAGATCAAAGTATCAGCCTATGTTATTTCTTCATGGATGCATCGGAGGAAAGAGGAGTCGACATCAACCGCGTGTATGGATCCCTGGTCAGGCAGCTGGTTCATCAGGGGGGAAACATTCCTGAGTACTCTGCAAGAAGGAGGAGGATGCAGGGCAGCCTTTCCGATGGGCAGCCGTCAATTCCATGGAAGGAACTGGTGCATGACCTCTTATTGCAATTTGAGCATAGCTACATTGTTCTCGACGGTCTCGACGAGTGCGAAGAATACCTCCAGGACGGAATTTCTGAGATTGCGGATTTCATTAACAAGACGATGAAGCAGACAAAAAGAAAACAGCATTTGGTTGTGTTTGGCCGAAACCTGGAGCAGTATCGGAATGCTTTCGAAGGCCTCAAGACTTCCACTGTTACAATTCATGACTCAACGGTGGATCTTGATATCCAGACAGCGCTGCGACACCAGCTCTCACATCAGACCAAATTCGCCCGGTGGCCAGGATCGTTGAAGAAGAAGATTGAACAGTCTCTCTTGGCCCAAGCCAATGGATCGTGCGTACTCAACTTTGATCTTGATCCACTCCTGAATGGCTGACACATTTTACAGGTTTCGTTGGATGGACTGCCAGTTGCAGACACTGCGACGGTGTGCAACACCTCAGGCGGTACAAAAGGCTCTCAAAGATCTACCCAAGTCATTGGAGGAACACTACACTATGATAATCAGCAAAATAGATGAGAGCAACCGTACCTCCGTGAAGAATGTCCTACGCTGGGTAGCCTTTGCTCTTCGGCCGGTAGGTGGTCATCCCAATAGGAAGTCAAGAATCATTCCCACTCTAACGCATCTACAGCTATCTCTTGATGAGGTGACAAGCGCCATAGCTATCAATGTCGATAGCGAAGACATCCCTTTCTTTGACGAGGACCTAGAACTTCTCGACCCAGAAGGCTTCATTGATTCCTGCTCCAGTCTTGTCTCGACTTACTGCAATGGAGACGAAACAACTGGCACCCAGGACGTGTATATCAAGCTGGCCCATTTCACCGTTCGAGAGTTCCTCGCTTCTGATATAATCTTGCGAGGCTCGTGCTCCGACTTCTTTATGGACATCAGCTTGTCGCATGCGGTCCTGGCTAACTGCTGCCTTGCGTACTTTCACCATGTAGTTCAGTCTACCGCCGGCGACCTCTGGATTTATCATCCGTTGGCAAGCTATACAGGGCACTTTTGGCATGTGCATAAAGACCTTTCTCAAGGCACTTGGCACTACACTGGGCTGGAGTCTATTTTACTGGATCTTTTTGATGAAGAAGGGCCGTATTTTAGGTTCTGGTGCAAAGTGGCAAATGTTGACCGGCCATGGCTGCGGGATGAATTGAGCGACACAAATGACTATACCGCACTCTATTACTCCTCCTTCTGTGGTTTGACACGAGTGGTGAAAGTACTTCTCGATAAAGGCGCGTCGCCAAATGTCTGCGGCGGCCTGTACTATCGTCCATTACAAGCAGCCGCATGCATGGGCCACCTGGAAATAGTTCACCTCCTGCTAGAGGCAACTGCCGAAGTCAATGCAAAAGGCGGTACTCTGAGTACGGCGCTTGGTGCAGCAGCTGCGCATGGTCATTTAGATGTCGCTGTCGCACTGCTAGAGGCTGGTGCCAAGGTCAACTTCCCAAGTCCATGGGACTCCAGCGGTCAGAGGTCTGATCCTTTGTTTCTCGCCGTCGCGAAAGGCCATCTACCTGTCTGTGAGGTTCTACTCAATCATGGAGCTGAGGACTACCATCACATGAAAGGAGACCCTCCATCGGCCCTAGTGGTTGCAGTTTGTAGCGGTCGTCTTGATATCGTCAAGACATTGCTGGGGTGTGAGCGCATCACGGCCGCAAGGAGCATGAAGCATGGGTGCTCAGAACTCGTTAGGTCCGTCCAAAGTGGCATCACTGCCGCCCAGTATCAGGCCGCCGCCGGTGGCCATGTCGATATATTGCGCGAGTTGCTAGCTCATGGTATTACAAAAGAGGAAGCATTAAGATACGCAGCTCGGGCAGGTGATGAGAAGCTTGTGCTACAATATTTAGACCAGGGTCTCAGCATCAACAGCCACGCGCCCTGCTCCTCAGATCACCCAATAGCTCTCCAATCGGCGATAAAAGGCGGCCATACTGCGCTTGTGCATGAGCTGCTTTCTCGCGGAGCAGATCCTAACCTAGAGTCAAGCTATTCGACACCTCTCAAAGTGGCAGTAGACGCGGGGAGTTTCGAGATTGTCCAAGCCTTGATCAATGCAGGCGCAAGCGTGGATGTTCGTTGGGCTCTACGAAGTGCTCTATCTCAGAAGAGGAAAGACCTTGTTGATCTCCTCCTGCAGAACGGAGCGGATACACACTGGAGTTTACAAGAAGCCGTTCAGGGTGCCAATCTTTGGGCCTTCCAGTTGCTTATAGATAGAGGAGCGAATATTCATCGCCAAGAGCCAGATGATAAGACCTCCATTTTGGGAGCGGCCGCATGGGGTGGTTCAGTTCCCATAGTAACGCATTTACTCAATAACGGATTGCAGGATCAGCTCGACCCTGGACCTGAAGACACGCCGCCTCTGCTTGATGCAGTTGCCGCCACTCGGCCACTCGTTGTCGACCTGCTGATCCAGCGTGGTGCTGATGTTAATGCCTGGCCCCTGGCAGCCGACGAGCGTCGTCTCAAAGGGCCCCATATTTCATCAGATGGTCGTCGCTGGTGGCCACCGGATCCACTATATGAAACGGCACTGACACTGGCAGTCAAGGCAAACGATCGAGAAATAGCCGAAATTCTGATGCGACATGGCGCAATGGTCACACCAAGTTCGCCGGAAACAATCGGCACACCCCTGTTGTACGCGGTAAAAGATCAAAACTTCGACCTCGTCAGTTTACTGCTGGATAGAGGAGCGGATCCAAATCAGAGAGGCACCATCGTGAAGAAAGGAAAGCCATCGTTTCCTCTCCTCGTTGCAGCAGAGCATGGTACCCCAGAGATTATCGACCTGCTCTTGGAAGCGGGTTCCAAATTAGATTATCAGGACTCTGAAGGGTTCAGTGCTCTTCATGTTGCGGCTGCCTGTCGCACATCGGACGCGCTGAAGTTACTTCTTCACAAACACGGCGCAAACATGAGTGCGAAGCTCTTGAACGGCAGCCTACCAATCCATTCGGCTGCATCAAGGGGCACCGCGGAAAACCTTGGGATATTAGTCGATGCTGGTGCCGATATCAATGCTATAAATGATACAGGTCGCACGCCGCTGCATTGGGCAGCGGATAATGGCAACTGGGAGACGATCGAAGCTCTCCTAGACCGAGGAGCCCTGATAGATGTGAAGTCTCAGGACGACGGAGCCAACACCCCGGTGGACATGGCCTATTTGGCAAGGCGCAAATCAATCTGGGCTCGTAGAACATTCTGGCATGACTGGAAGAAAGAAAGAATAGAGAGTTTGCTGCAGAGGCTGAAAGAGTCGTCAGGTTGAGTGAGGACTCCAATCTTCGGTGGGATTGTGGCGATGATCATGAGCCTTGGATACGCTATGTAGAATTCGTTTCTTGGACTTGACATAAAACCCTCCACACAGCCTAGAAGAAATTCCCTAGCATGCCATACGCTCAGCAAGGTCCCCAATCCAGCCCAATCCCTCACCTAGGGCAAGTAGCATCCACCACATAGTACGCATGCGCAACAGTGCTACCGAGAAACGCGCTATCGGCACTCTTCCAGACCTTGCCGTCGGGGAAAATGACGTCGTCGCCCTCGAGTTCGTTCGAGACCGTGGCCTTTCCTCGGATCTCCATGTTGGCCGTGCCATCCATGCAGAAATGATAGGTTTCGTCGTCGCGCTTTACGTCCACGCAGCCGCCGGCGCAGGGGATCGTCTCTGCTTGGTCGGCTTTCTCGTTTTCGAAATCAGGCGAGTCGCTTCCGTAGATGCGAGCCGTGCAGGCGACGGTGTTGCTGCCGCCGTATGAGGTGTTGTGCATTAGCCAGATTGCCAATGTGCATGACAGAGCTGGGGTGGCTGTGGAGGCCATCAGGGCGAGGGATAGGGCTTTGAATTGCATTGGTTAGGGCTTCGAATGGGGAGTGTTCTCTGTGTTTCGTGAGTGAGTTTCCCTCGCAAAGGTGTTTTTGGCGCTTGTAACTAACCTATTAGAAAGGCCTGGTGAGCTCTGACAACTATATCTTAGAGAAATGCTGAATGACTATGATGAAAGCCAAGGTTTCCCAGGGTATTCGAGGGTTTAAATGTCCTTGTCACAATGCTACTTTACTTGGCCGATGTAATGGCCTACGAGAAAATACCTCAGTCTCGGAGACTACCATCTGTGTAAGAGTATTCAGGGCTTCGTAATATCCCCAACTTTTAAACTTCTTCCTTAATCAGGTTGACGACGATCCCTTCCATACTCCGGAGTATAGCTTAGGCTGTCTAGTGGAGCGATGACCCACACAGTCGGCAATCCTGCAGCCACGGAGCATCTAAGCATTCAGAACTATCCGGCCATTCCCTATTCTATACCCATTTAGTATAAAGAACGATCACCGAGGAACGCCGAGTAAGGAAGACGAAGGATTGATCCAACGTCAAAAGCAATGGATGCAGCCCACAAGGACATGCACAACCAAGGAAGGAGTCTATTCGATTTTGGCCCCCATACCGCACCATGGAAATGAACGAGACGGCCAATAACAAGTATCGAGCCTCCAACGAGACAATATCGGGTACCTGTAACCGTGCTGTGCATTTCGGCATCTCGGCTACTAGACATAGAATTTTAGCGGTGCTCAGGGGGTTCGAAAGCCAGCTCTCAACTATATCTGCAGACTAGATCATGCCACGAGCACTACGGCCAACATTGCTGGGTTTTGATCTTCAATTTCCTGCCGGGGTGTTTGAACTCACCCTCCCCCTGCGAGACTCTGCGGCCACTATACCTCGAGTCTAGCCAAGAGTCGAGACACCTATCAATCTCAGAGATGCCTAGGAGATAGTCTACAATGAATGCTACCAATACAAATAACGGTAAGTCAAGTCGACGTCAAACTTGAGGTTGCGCGTTGAAGGACAAGGGCAACGATAGCCATGCAATGCAGCTCACAATGGATATAACACCGACAATCTTCCAGGGGTATGGATGATGGAGGCTACGACGACGTACACTATCTTAGGCACACAATAAGATGGGTAAATGGGTCTATTCAATAGTAGGGAAAATGAATGGGTAATAGCTAGCTATGTATGTACATATATACCACTCAACAAACATGAAACAACCACAACAAGAGCAAACAATAAGTACGGTGCAAAATAACAATAAAACAGCAGATAGATGAAAGCCGCAACGGGGGTAAAGTGTAAAAAAAAAAAAAAAAAAAAGCCTTCCCTGATATCACTAATCCCTCACACAGCCAACCGATAGAAATGAAAAAAACTCCTTGCCAAGATTGATTCCCCGTGGATAGATGGATGGTAATTGCCTGCCCTGCCTGCACTGATAACTAACCTCCGGTATCGAGGAGCCCTGTTTACGGAGGAGGTCGAGGGCCGATGATTTGACGTCTGGCGCCTCCGATTCCTAAGCCGGGTCCGCCTCGGTTCTGGTTATCGCCCCCCATGAAGCCATACTGATGGACGTTCCAGGCGCCCTGGCCTGGTCCCGTGCCTATCGAGGAGTCGCCGAGGCCTTTGGCAGCGGCGGCTTCGGTCTGCTTCTGGTTGTCTTCCCATTCGCGTTGGCGCTCCCGTTCGCGCTCCATCTCACGCTCCAGAAGGGATTTGGAAGCCCAGCCGCCGGCTTTGGTCTTCTGCTGAGCGGCTTCGCGGCGACTGTTCTCGGCGTCGACCTCGGCAGTCGTGCTGTAGTCTTGGGGGCGGTGGGCCGCGGGTTTGGCTGCTACTGGGGGACGGTTGAACGAGAGGAACCGATCGACGCGGTTCTCCTGTTTCTGGTTTGCAGGGTCGGGGAGAGGACGGGGAGATTTGGGAGGGGCGCCGCTGGTTGCTGACGTCGGGTCTGGTAGCGGCCGAGGAGGCATGGGAGGTGGTGGACTTGATTCGGCGATGGGGTCTTCCCGCTGCTGGTTTTGCCATTCCGTGCGCAGAAGACGACGTTCCTGTTCCAAAGAAGACAGATCGTAGCTTGGCTTGGGAGGGACGGGAACCGGACGAGGGCTGCGGGCTTGATTATTGTTATTATTGTCGTTTTTGCTGTTGTTGTCCGTAGTATCCTTCTCTTGGAGGGCCCGCCGCTCGCGCTCATATTGGGCTTCTCTCTCCTTGGCCTTCTCTAACTCCAGCTCCAATTGTCGAATGCGCTGGCTCTCGCTAGGCTCGGAGACGGCGGCACGACCAGACACTTGTTGGCTGGCTTGGTATTGGCTCAGGAACTGACCGTTAAGACGAGTGTCATTGACTTCGCGCCGACGCAGCCTCTCCTTGTCCAGTCTTTCCTCCATTTCCCTTTCTTCGCGCTGGCGCTGTTGTTCCTCTTGCTCCCACTTGCGCTGTTCCTCATCCCACTGTCTCCGTTGCTGCTCCACTTCAAGCCGCTCCTTCTCCCGAACCTTCGCTGTCTCTTCTTCCCAGCGACGAGCTTCCTCCGCCCGCGCCCGCTCCTCTTCTGCCTCTCGTTCCTGGCGGCGCAAGTGTTCGGCATTCTCCTGCTCCGCACGAATCCGGTCCTCTTCTTCGCGCCGGCGCTTCTCCTTCTCCGCCAGGCTCGGCACATGCGGTGCGGCGGTGGTGATCTGCCGACGAGCACCGAAGGCGACGCCTTGGTTTGCCTGGCTGGCACCGCCCATGTAGCCATATTGATGGATATTCCAGGCCGGGTTCGTCGAATGCTCGTCCGTCTTCTTGCTCCAGCTACTGACGGCCGGAGATTTCGCGGACGGGCTGGATTGCGCGGAGACGTTGGAGGTGGTATCGCTCACATTGTTGTAGAATCGCGACTTCGTGGGAGTGTAGGGCCCCTGGCTGGACCCTGTCATATTGGGGCTCAGCGTGCCCCCTTTATTCTGAGGACCAATGGAACGGGGAAATCGGGACGGTTGGATCGCATTGGCTCTCCGACTAAAGGCCATCAGACATTGGAGGACCTGCGCGGGGTCTTTGCCTTCGTATAGGTCGACCGTGAGGAAGACATCGTGCGGGGGCAGGCTCAGGGGCGGGGTCTGGCAGGCACGGAGGAAGTGCGAGACGTTTTCCATCTGGACAAAGGGCATCGAGGATTGCTTGAACTTGACTCCGGGGGAGACGGCATGGTTGACGAGTCTGGCGGGTGCGATGTGTTAGATGGCTGCCCAATGAAGGCTCACGGGCCGGCATGTCTCGGAAAGGAGAGACACAAGCTGTAGGGATGGCTGGAGGTCTTACCGGCACAGCGCAACGCCATCTTTCAGCGCTTCTAGAAGATCCCCGGCCGGTAACGATTCATGCAGCATTTCTTCAATCCAGTCGCGCACTTCGGCGGCGGCCTGCGGGGTATAGCGGGACAGGCGCAGGTTGCGCAGGTCTTTGTCGAGAGACGTGACGGACGCCATGTTTGGGGGTTGGGAGAGATGGACTCGACGTGCTTATAGCATGTAGGGACGAGGTCTCTGTTCCAAGGTGTTTTGACAGATTGTTGCCTGTCAATTGGCCACTGAGGCGAACCGTGGAACGCGCCCAGGGGGTGTTTGTATGTATGCCCGAAAGAACAGGCAGTGTCTATGTGAACGAAAGCCGTCAGAAACGGCGCAGAGAATATTCAATCTAAGAACTGGATTCCAGGCGAGCCTTGTTGCAGTTCCACGTTCTGGAAACACAAGAGAAGGGGAGAGAGGAAGGAAGGAGAAGAAGAGAAGCGAAAGGGAGGAATGGAATGTTCCGTCAGCCGCTCCGCCTCGCCGATGACGTCCTTTTCTCTGCCGCCTTCTAGTTTTGCCCCTTCCATCCTCACAATACTATTTTCCCTGCTATCAGACCCCCTCCTCCCTTTTCCCTCCCTACAAATTAGCTACTTAGCTACTAATTAATAATCCCCTCGTCCACCCTCCCGTTGGGCACCAATGAGTCCCATCAATAGTCTGTGGTTCAAGTGGAAAAGCCTCCGATTGCCGTGGCGAAAATCCTTCCTAGCAGGTGTGTTCACCGCAGCATCTGCCTCTGTCGTATTCGTACCGCGTGCTCATTCCTTTCTTTTTCTCTGAATAGGATCGGACCTGTCCGGAAACACGTACTGGGAATTCAAAGATGCGCTAAACGCCTCGCGATACCGCCGCATCGTGAAAGTCGACCCGAAAACCCACCTCGGAGATGTCCAAGTGAACCGTACGTGTTAACCACCACCCTGTCAGAACAAACCGGCCCTCCGTCACAGATCGCACACTAACTCGGCATATCTGGGGCTCTAGCACAATGGCATCAATGGCTCCGACACCTGCGAAAGGACGCCCCCACGATCCAGGAACAGCAACAGGACCTGGTCCGCCAGGCTCAAATGAAGCATCTAGCTCGGCTGGCGGACGAGCGATGGGCCAGCAAGCCGTCCTTCCTTGATAAGCCGCAAACTCAGCATCCTGGTCCGGCGACACAGACGAGCGACGATACGGTGAATGCGCCGGCGCAGGAGAGTCGCGCCGCTTCGGAACGGGATGCGAGTGTTGAGACGGAGAAAGAACCGGCCGACGCAAAGGAGGACCCCTGGGCGAAGGCGAAAGGGTCGCCGGGCGAGAACTGGCAGCCGGATTCCTGGACGCCGAAAATATCTGGGAGGTGAGATGGCGAAGCGCTTGACAGGAAGGCACTTTTACTTGGAGCGGTCTTCTCCTTGATCAGGGTTTGCGATACTTCTCGGCAATGAGTGAGGCAGCACTACAGCTAGATCGTCTATATGATGACGTTGCTAGTCACCGTCTACGAACACCAAGGATCAGATAATTCTTCACCCGGTACACGAGTTCGCCGGTCCCGTTTGATTTGGCTCAATTATGCGGACATGAACTGGCCGGTGGGCAATTGGCAATTGAAAAGCATTGGGTATCGGCGTTGATTTGATTACACTCTACTCCATTCGGACATCTTTACACTGTATATTATCCCATAATAAAGACGACTTTTACGATGCATTTTATCTGTTGGCCATGCCAATTACCTTCTCTTCCATTGGACGGCAGCAGGTGGAATCAGATGCAGGGGAAAGCCCTGAGGCATCAACCAGCACTATCATCAAGTCATGCCAGGCAATAATGAGAACTCAAGGGTGTGAAGTAAATTTGACCGAGTTATTACAATGCATATTATAATAGTATACACGGCTCCTGAAACAACCAAAAAACACATATGATCTAACATTTTGAAATCCAAAAACGCCGAGTCGCTTTTCGCTTTTTTCCCAAACACAAGCGCCCAAACGACCATTGTCAAAAACACAAGAGGTATATGGGATCCACAGCAGAAAATTAACAAGCTATTATGTGTGTATGAGATATGCCAATGCTTTTGTTTTGTCAGTCAGTCAGCCAAAAACCGCCTCTAAAGCCTCGACGTCGCCGCCGGCTTTGCGGACTGCATTCAAGGCGGCCTCGCTCATCTTGCGCCGTCTATCACGGGCTTCTTGCTCCCGTCGCGCTTTCGTCTTGGAGCTGCCGCTAGGAGCAACTCCCGTGAGGATCTTGTTTTTGTCGTGAGGGGTGAAATTCACAAATGATACCGTCACCGACTTGCCGGCCGACTTAGGGCTCCCTCCTGAGCCCTTGACCGGTCTGGGGGCGCTCATCGCTTGGGATGACATTTTGCGTTGGTAACGGGCGCGCGGAGGGCTCTTGCTGTTGACGCCGTTGCGCATGCCCTTGGGCGACCCGGTTGCCGTCGGAGACAGCGACGGAGACCGAGACGACGACTGGTAGATCTGGGTCGCGAACGAATCCACGAATTTCTGCGGAGTCGTGGGAGCATGCGTATACATTTGATTCCCTTGAGTGTTGGGAACCGAGGGTATCTGAGGTGCGGCATATGACGCGTTGGGAGCGCCGGGCATCTCGAAAGATGAAGGATCCAGCTGGATCATCAGTCCCCCTTGCAGCATGTCATGCTGGTTGTTGGGGTTCTGGATCGGTCTCTGTGGGGTCGGAGACGCGACCATCTGCGGGTATGAAGGCTGTCGCTGGGCAACCCGGGAATTCATGGGAGACCACCACGCTTGCGCATCGGGGGTTTGCAGATCGGGGGTGAATGGCAGTGCAGAGGTTCCGAGAGAATCGGAATGCCACGAGGAGAGGGACTGAGGGTCCGAGGAATGTGGAGAGGAAAATATATCGTCCGCCGAAGGGGGACTGGAGGGGGCCATGGTGGAGTTTTGCGATTGACTCAAATACCGTTGCTGCTGCCGCGCCAGCGCGCCGGCAGAAGGAGAGGGCATCGAGATCGCGGGGGACTGGGTGAACATGGCCGAGTCGAAAGGATTAGGCATCTCCGAAGCATCGCCAGGATGCGTCAACTGGGCAGTGTGGTCAGCAGCCATATTCTCATGCTGCACTAGGATATCCGAGGGCGGCGGGGACAAAGGCAGACGGTCATCCGAACTTCCCAAGCTGAAATTCTGGAATCGCTGAGCCCAGCCTTCCGGATACGCCATTCTGCCTTTCTGGAGTTGAGAGGAGCGAATCAAACTGGGGGAGAAGCTTTGTTTGCGCACAAGACCGCGGCGTTCATTAGTGTCGCGACGATGGCCGGTCGTCTTGGGAGTGATCAAGGCGTTCTTCTTGGCTTTGCGCTGAGGAGTGGCCGGGGGGGTCGACGGCGAGCGGGCTTTTGCAGGGGGGTTTGGCGAAGAAGCTTCAAGGTTGACGTTTAGATCCGCAACGGCCGACGGGTGGATTGTGTCTTGAAAAGCAAGGGGGGCTTGGCCTGAGGTAGCAGAACTGACGTGCGGCGGGACCGACCAAAGATCTCTACCCCAGGGTTGCGTCGACTGGTGGGCCCGCTTGGAGGCGGAGACAGTGGGTGACAGGTCGCCACAATCGCTTGACAATGAGTCGAGTGCGAATATTTGATCAAAGTCCCCAGGGAATGGAACATCTTTGTTTCCATCGGCACTGGTTGGGTCCATATTGACGTACTGGCTGAAAATATCGTCATTGAACGAGTGGTCGAATGGTTGGGCGAACATCTTGGGATGTGACAGTTGAGGTACGGAGGATCACCTTCCGTTTGCAGCGACAATGAGAGAGGATGTCAAAGCCTGTCTGGAGAGATCGGAGGAGTGTGATTGGCCCAGAGGCCAGCGGAAATAGTCAAGCAAAGTGAAGTATGGAAGGGAACCAAGAGTGGTCGATGGTAGAGATGGGTCAATGGGAAGCTCGGAAGGCGCGAGCCGGGCCAGGTGACGAGGGAATGTTTTGACTGTTTGGTTTGTAGGCACCGTTTGATGAATTGTCAATCAAAGAAAACAGTGCAGAAGATGCAAAGCAGACAAAGCAAACAAACACCCAGATGGATGGCCGTATTTGAATGCCGCCACGACCTTTCCAGCCTCTTGGATTCTGCACACATTCCACTGCTCTAAAGATGGGCACGGAATGCAGTCTAGCGGACCTGGAGGACCTCCCTCCCCCCGCTATTGATCGACGAGGAATGCTATACGGCTCCGCGCACCCCCGGCACTGCCAATCAGGGCAGCAAGAAACGTCGGTGGCTGACTGGGCCTTCCTTCTCTCTCGCCCACACTTTCGCTCAGAGTGGGCTCGGGTCCGAAATGGCCACCCGTCGGAATGTAACCTTCACTATGCCAGAAACAGAGGGGATGGCATCAGTAGGACAGGTGGGTGTGCATGGTAAGCGGGCCTTGGGGGAGGCCCGGGGAGGGCCCAACCCAATTACGATGGGATATTGTCCTCTGACAGACGAAATAGGGTAGTGGCCAGGCTGAAGTTGCAACAGGGGATCACCAATCGCACAGGCTTTTAGCTAGGTATGGAGACGACGTCAGGAAGAAGTATCCGCTCCTGTAATGTAAGCGTCATATGGAATTACCTCATATGTGGTTCTATCAGTTGGGGGAACCGCTGTCTCTTTCTTTCTTTCATCCCACACGCTCTTGAGTCTCGACTGCTCCGCAGGTTTCTCCAGCTCGGTGGAGTAGAAACTCTCGGATAACTTGGTGCATTGACGTTGATAAGGTTGGAACGGCTAGCTTCTGCTTTGGGGTTTGGAGGAATGTGCAACCCCCCAGCAACAATGCACTAACAGAGTTCTGGAATCCCCGAACCACCTTGTAATTCCTGCCACGTATTCCAGTGAGGAACCGATCGATTTGCAGTTTAGGACTAGCCGATCTGCAAATCGCAGCCCTACCTTGGAGATCCAAGTTTCTATTATTAACGTCTTTCAACGCGTCGTACGGTGCAGTCCTTTTGATACCGAAGGGTGTTGCTGTTTGCATTGACCCTTCGTTTCTTTATTTTCTTTTTTTAATTCCCCGGACATGCAAGTCACTATCACAGTGACTCGTCAATCGGACAGTCCTATTGACTGAAGACTTTCCAAACGGAGTGTGGCGGGTACCCGCAGGTTCTTTGTTCGGGGTCCAGTAGCAAGCATTAACCTTCTTGTCAAAGCAAGTGAAACTGTCAAAGAGCCTGTAGAAACTCACAGAGATTGGTCTGGTTTCTCATTTCTTTGTTGAACGCCTGCTCTTTCTTTGTGCTCGACCCCTGTCGAAGAGCCACGGGTACACTTCCTTCATGATGTCCAAGAAGTCACACTGACAGGGTAGCGGCCAAACCCGGATACCCCGTAGAGCAGCACAGAAAATAATCCTGAAAAATAAGGGGACCGGTTCAATGCCCCGGGTTGTCTGGGGATCTGAAAGCGGACTGCCAAATACCGTCAGGGGGGGGGCAATGCCAGAGTGTGGCAAAAGCCACTGCAAGGAATGCTCAGCCTTCTCTTAGCATGGAACAGAGATAGAAGCATTCTCTTGCTGCTTAAAGCCCTAAAACTGTTAGTACAGGGCTAGTGCAAATTATTTGTTATCTCCGGAAAGTCAGGAAGCAATTGACTCTCGTCCGTCGTTGTGTCTGTCAATTGTGTAGTGGAGCTTTTCTGGCCTATCTCGTGAAATCGACATTTTCCCATGAAATGAGTTTTGCAGTTCTCCAGTTCCGTGGAGGTCATCATTGGTAAAGATGGCCAAAGCCTGCCTTCCTCATTGCTGTAATTGAGATGCATAGACAATAAAATTAAACTGCGGAGCAGAATTCGCAGTCAAGCTGTCGTGGCTGCCACTGCAGCGAATGCTTATCTAATCATGTCGATCACGTGACTAATTCGAAGCTCCTAGTTCCATGGCATTGAATATATCTAGTTCTCAGGATATAGCATTTTAATTCATTATAGATAAGTGGGTTGATGCTGAGAATACAGTGGGTATAGAATACAGGATGGTAGACAATATTATATCCTAGTATGGGATGATTGCGAGTCCACTCGACAATTGAACAAGAATGTTCCGTCTGACGGTCTGACCCGTGCAATCCACAGGGTAAGAAAACCCTCATCCATGCATTGCTTGAACATATACAATCTATGACGAAAAGCGAAAGGGCGTTATTGTTGAATATTCCGCTAAGAGCATCAAGACATTAGTTCATGCACACGTCTAGAGGATGTCCTACTATAGCAATGAACGACGGCGAGGAAGAGTAGGCTAGAGAGCCTACTCAGTAAACACCTCAAATGTGCAAGAAGATCTTCAGATGATATGTACCTGGAACATTTCTATAGCCTGCTCTATCGAGCTGATGCCTGGCTCTTGAAATCAGCCTGGTGGTTATCAGATCCGTCTCTGATCAGTCAGTCCCGCAGATGACCCACTAAGGGTTTGTGAGATGCGTTAGTTCAAATTGGCGAAACGATCAAATCCATGCAAGCTTGTCCAGATAGTCAGTGTGTAGAATTCTGGCCAAGTCGGACGAAATCACTGGAGGCAATTCCATTGTGCTCAACTCTACCGGCTCTGAATAAGACTATTGTAAACATGTCAGCACTCTGTTCAGGACGGCACTACATAATATGCAACATGGCAATGATAAACATGGCTATTACAGTAGCCCGCCACAAGGAACTAGAGTGCCCTTGTCCTGTGCTCAACCCAAATCTTTGTCCAAACCAGTTGCGAAACTTGGTATTCTTTAGAGATTCGACCAAGGACTGAGGCAAGTGAATGAATTCCACAGTTGACAGTGGCCCAGTCTCAATGAACGGATGAGTCTCTATGTCACCTGTGAATACTCAGCAGTTATTGTTCACTGGCCAGGATATGTCATTGTGTACTCCGTAAACTGGTGTAGAATGGAACTGGCAGGAATGGCGGAGGAAACCGGAAGTGGAACCGTCCGGAAGCATCCAGGGTTAGTCAGCATGACGGTCGCTTATTCGTCCGAAAGAAAGCCGGGCCGACCGTAACGCCGCGCAGAGGGCGAGAGGCAACCGCGCCAGAAGTCGCTGACGATGACGGGAATCTTACTCTGCCTCCCGGGAGTCGCCTTTTGCTTCTCTCTTCCCTCCCAGCGCTTATAAAAGGTGCTATATGCCACCCCCGCGTGTCATTCCAGTTATATTACCCGTCTATCCACCTTCTATCAGTGTTGCAACCTTTCGTCCCAACTGTCCGACCTGATTGAAACCGGCGCCTTTGTGATCCTTACCCCTCGCACCCCCGCTGAAATCATCCACACATCCCACGAAAAGTGGGTATGACTCAATAAAGAAGGTCGCTCTCCATCATTCGCGGTCAATCCACGCGAAAGAAGTGCTCCAAACCTACTGGAAAGCATTTACTGTGAGGACGTGACGATTCCCTTTTTAGGACTCAGCGCGTCCCGACACTGCGATCATTCCGGCGCTCTTCGCTCTACAATAACATCCGCCTGCGCGAGTTTTCCGACAATACATATGTATAACATCGAAAACTTCATCGTTGCGATTAGAAGAAAGGAGCCGATAGAAGAGTTGTCCTCGCTTGGGAAAGCCGAAGACCACCAGCAGAAGTGCATGCGCAACAATCGTACCAACCCAGACCGTCAGATTTCGAAATAATACCGTCAAAATGTGCCAGAAGATCTATCCCGCCCAGGGTTTCTTCTTCGCCCACTAGGTGAATACTTTATTCACCCTTTAGCTTCGCCATGGAAACCCCCCGGTTTTTTGGAGGCCTTCGAAGCCAATCTTCAATCAAAATCGCAAACGGCACGGTCTACTCTTTTTGAGTCAACCAACACTTTTACTCGTATTTGTTGCTCGGGTCAGCACAAGCGGAAAACTTACGGCTACATACTCCTGCTTTGCACGTCATCTCGAATTCAGGTTAGTTGGCGGAAAGATTCCCGTTAAGCAGAACCTGCAGTCCTTCACAATGATGAAAGCCAAAACCATGAACAAACAGCCTTGGGAAGCCTTTTCTTCGACCTACTCCCACCTTGAATGTTCTACTTCTTCCCAGGGCAGTTGCTACGCCTCGGATGAGGTCTCCGTGACCTCGGCCAACATGGTCGCTACAAAGACCTTGACTAGTGCCCTGGCGGCCCCGCTCCGTCCGTTCTTAAAATCCATCCTTAAAAGACCATACACCCAACCCAAGGAAGACTCCGAATCTGGCTATGGATCTCGTGAAATGTCAGACGGAGAATGCATCAATGCATCTGAGTTATCGTCCGAGAATGAGGATGATGACCTCATGGATGAAAGTGACGATGATAATGCGGGTAACGATGACAGCGACGATGAAAGTGACGATGAACTGTACTACGTTACCGCATGGGAGGACGATTCCGACTGCTCTGACTCCGATGAATCTGACATCATGCCTGAATACGGCGAGGAGGACGAAGGAGATTCGCTCGAGGGCTCCTTCATCTCCTTTGAGTCGCCCGGTGTTCGGTTCGCCTCCCAAATAGCATATCATGAGCCTCAATATTTCTCCGACGCCGATGACGAAGATGACGAGCCCCAGACCGAAATGACATGCCATGAAATGATGGAGCTTGCACGAGCTTCTGGGACGCTCCATTTTGAGCAGGGCGATTCTTCGGATTGTGACGCGGATGACGAGGAAGATGAAGTCGAAGTGTCTGATATCATTAAAGCACTGCCCGAGGAACATCCTAGTGATGTGATGGACTTGGATAGGCGCCTATTTGCGGCCTACATGCATGGCGTACAGGGGATTGCAGACCATGATTTCAAGGCACGTCTCCGGGCGCGAACCAAACAGGTCAAAATGGGACGTACCTTGTCACCATACCTGGACTCGAAAGATCCCGATTACATCTATATCGACCAGGCATTAAACCATGTCATAGGGATTTTTCACAATCTCGTCACAGACGACGAGTTGGATGAGCTCGTCACCATCAACGACACAAAAGGGCTTACGCAACGGCTACCTGGGGCCGCGGAGACCCTTAACCGATACCTAATCGGCAAAATCGAGGTTCTACTCTCGGAGAGATTGGCCACCGATGGAATCATCATCGGTCCGGATGAGCTGGACTTTTTTGCGGGTGGTATCAGCTTTGCAATCGACCACTGGAGGCCTTACATTTGCTGCCATTAGGAACATGGAGGGGGCTTTGCAAACCCGCCGCACAAACCAGGCACACGAGAAAAAGTTTTCTGAAACTGACCAACAAATGGGAAACGGTGGGGAAAACAAACTTGTTTGTGTATCATGAATTACGATAATAGGTATCTGTAAAAGCTTTAGCGGGGTTTTACTTGCAATATTTGATTAGTCTTGCTTGACAATGATATGAAATTTCTAATTCAATTAGTCCACGTAGTGTATTCCGTATTTCATCCATCCATGTGAAAGGGTCATGGTGTCCTCGACGCTCTAAAAATAACAGGTTCGCCGAGTGTTTCATCTGTAGTTATGGTTTGCAACTTTCCGTGCATATTCACAACTAATTTCTCGCTTACAGTCCTTCATCATCAGTTATCTTGGTATTTTATGCTTTTGCATCCAAGGCATCTAAGGACTCTTGATTTAGATTTACTGTCCATAATTATCGACAGTGGAACAGGACCCTCTCTCCCCATCTTATATTAATCATTATTTACATATATTGTACAATAGACCAGACTCGCTCAAATACCCCCACCCCCCAACCCACACACAGAGATATGTATAATCAACAACGAATCAACCCCTGCTGCACCGACGACGCCAACTCAAACGGCATCTTCAACACATGCAGCAGACACGCCTCTAGGACATCTAGATCCCCGACCACCGATTTGCCCAGATATCGTTGCCGATACAAGCGCAGGAACCCTACTAGTTCGTCTACATCTTCATCTTCTTTTTCTTCGTCCGCATCCGTTAATGATGCGCCAATCTCCTGCGCCATATCCTTACTCAGCGTCGGTGCGTCGCCGGGCAAGTAGTGTTCGCTGCGCATGGCCATGGCCTGGGTAAAGCGCGGCGCGAACACGCGCATCATTCGCGCGATGTAGGCTCTTTCTTCGCCGATGCAGGTTCTTATGTCGTTGCGGCCGAGCACGGAGACGAGGCTTTTTTTTTTTTTTTGAGTCAGTAGACAGTCATTGGATAAGATGATTTGGGAGGGAAGGGAGGGTAATATATACAGGTAGTATGGTTCCGTGGAGTCATTATTGGATGGGTCACTTTGATTTACTAGTTAGTTATCGTTTTCATTCTACCTAATAGAGAGAGAGTGTGTGTGTGTATGTGTGTACTCACCATGGTATCTCCACCGACACCAACGCCGGAACACTAAAGTTCTTAAGCAGCGTCTCGACAAGCTCTCTATTAGGAACAGGCGCCTCCGCTTGCCCGTCCACATGGGTCAGGATTCCCTTGGAGAAGGAGTATATCTGAGATATGGGCTCGTTGTTATCGCCGGAGATTCTTGACGGAAGAAGAGGAAAACAGCGTTAGGATTTGTCGGGCGGGTAGACAGACATGTTGGGGCTCTGATGAGAACCTATGTACCTAGGACAGGTATAGACCAGGGAGGGGCATGGAGTAGGTACAAGCACAGCATAACATACATTTTGCCTTCTCGTGAGCAGCTCACGACATTTGCTTCGATTTCCACCTCGTCGGGAAAGCTGGTCAGCTGGTGACTGCCGTGGAGGAAGAAGTAGCGCGTGAAGCCTCGGCCTCCGGATTCGTATAGTGGGCCCGACATTATTATTGTGAAGTTGGAATCTGGGATTGATACAGAGTAGGTAGTGATAGTGATAGATTGGATACGATCAGGTCGACGAGCGAATACCCCACGGATTAAATACAACCGATCTCTAGGGACAAAAAACCGTTGAGCAGACCGGAGATGGCAAAATTACTTAATATAGCGGCGAAGGCAATAATCTATTTCTATTGATGTGTATGCATTGCGTAAGTAGCCGGGCAATAGGCCCTTTATCGAAGCGCTTAACAAGTTAACACAGCACGGAGCTCGGGGTAAAGCTAAAAATAGCGGCCCTAATTTTCCATAGATTGGAGCCCGACCCATAGTTTAACTGCCTCTTTTTCTCCTATTCTTGCTCGGAGGCTCGGGAGGGATATCTTGGGGTTGACGTCAGCTGAGGACATAGTGGCACTAGTTTCGTGGATAGTGTGTGCGATCATGGATTTAAGAGTAAGACAATTCAGCTCTGTTTGGACCAACCTTGCAAGATTAGGCGTGAAGTGTCAAATGTCAAGAAGGAAAAAGTGGTGCAATACGGGACTAGAAGTTGACCCACTCCAGCCGTGCTGACTATTCTGGTTAGTTGCTGGGACACTTAGTTAACTAGGTGGTGAGGGATAAGATAAGAGAGTATGAAGGTGCAATTCATCCTACTTGATCCTTCTCTCTGCCGCGGTGTACTATAAATGACATCTCACGATGACCAAAGGATCAAGGGATCATGGGGAGGAGATATATCCATACGGAGAACCCTCCGTGTGTCGTCATATCTCTAGTTTATAAATATATTCTCTTCGGGGTCAGTCAAAATAGGGATGCTACTCCGTATTTTGAGAATGGATGATTCATGTATGAGGCCAGCATAGAGAATCCATAATCTAAGGTAAGAATGTATTTTTTTGCCTGGCTTAACAACCAAGTGCACGCACCAGCAAGACAACCCGCAGTCTAGATAAGAAGCAGCATAAATAGATAAAAAAGCAAGTTTTAATTCTGTCCATCTTTAGGTCAGCAAAATGGCCATTGTCTATAGCCGGCATTTCCAATATCTTCATCTAGATAGTTGCATCTTCTGTATGAGCGGTAGGGAAGATTGACACCCAAGTACCTAGTATAACGGAACAAATATTTCTTAGACCTCCAGCCTCGCCTCAGATAACTGACTATTTTCAAAGCCCGCTCCTCAGCTCAGGCAGGACCATGGAAGCCATTAATGTTTTCGGCAATCTATCACTTGAAGAAAACTATACGATGTGAATAGCGTTAGCCGAAGCATCTTGTTATGCGTGATTGCGCGAATTCAATCGGTCTTGTTGGCTTTTGTACTACACGTGCGCATAGACGGGAGTACACGCATGCAGCCACCAAAACCTACCTACCTAACTGGCACTGAAAGAAAATACGGAGTGTATTCAGAGTCTTCCAAATTTGGTTGAGTGCTGCCATGACCATGAGAACCAAAGAAGCTCCCAGGGGCAAGAGAATCGTGGATTTCTACGATACTGCGGGTTGTACTGTTTGATATATAGTTTGGTTCCTCTAGCCGACTGAATTCATCCACGACATTCATGACGACGTCCTCGAACATATAGGCGAGGAGCTATGGCCATTTACGTACTCTGTATGACAAACTCGATCGCTTGTGGCTTCTTCCCCATTCGAAACCGGATGAAACGGAATCCGCAACCAGGTAGACAGAGTAGCACAGGCAACAGCACAGGCAACTACCTACCAAATCTACCAAAGTCTACTCGATCCGATGTGATTGATCAGTTAACCCCAGCCATCTCGGCAGATACCACCGGAGCACAGAAGACGAAAGAAGTAGTAGTACCCCGTACGTGGGTAGCCTTACCTCGAGCGATCGAGACTTCTTGACACGAGACCGTCATCCTTGATAACCTCGACATGAAACGAAGGTGGGGGTGCACTTGACTTTGCTGTTAATTTCGTTTTTCTTTTCCATCTTCTTTTCGTTTTCTCACGAGATTGACTTACTCCGAGTAAATCCTAGAGTTATAATTTTTAAAGCCCTAACCAGATCCATTAACCCAAGGAAGGCAGCCAGCCACTCCAGAACTCCACCGGAAATTTCTAACTTCTAAAAATGATAGTAACCCTGCACTCTGACAAATAACACAAGGCGTCGACCTGCTCGAAAAAGAATCCGTAACAAGGAGAACAGTCGAGACTCCCGAAGTTGCAGGGGTGGAGACGGGCAGAGATGCAGGGCGAGGACGGCGCAAGCACGACGGCGTGGGCAATTCGAGCCGTGCGCCGATCCTGATATTATTCCAGAATCGGAGGTTGTACGGAGACCGTTGGATTGGACGAGAGGGCCGTGATTGAAATGCGGGATGTGGGAGGGGTTTAATTTCGTATTTGATGATTTCGTTATTAACTTATCTTATTAGGATGAATTCGGTTACGATGTACTAAGTTCAAGACAAGGAAGTCATGGAATCGGACGGGATACAGTCGGCTTGAGTTAAGCCTCTTGTGACTCTCGAATCTCGATCCGGTGTTATGCGCCATCAAATCCTTTGTAGGGGCGCAGCGGGGCTCCCGCAGTGGGTTGGATTTTGCACGCCAAAAAAGCAAAGAAAAAAACCCCCAGAGAGAAGGAGAAGTAAACCGTGCTAGTCGGGATGCAAATTCTGGGGTCACTTGTCCTCCGGCACCATTGAATCTGAGTCGAGCAGCCTCGTGTCGAATGGCATGCATGATTCGGGTCCTGAGGGATCTGCTGAGAACTGGTACTGTTTTGAGTGGGAGGTCAAAGGGAATTTTCAGCCGTGTATCCCGTAGTTAGTATGTCATCAAACCCAAGGGCGTGGTTGATACTCCGTATGATACACTTGATTGAATTGATGGAGATTATTAGTGGTCGTTGAATAGGCAATCGCTTTTCTTTCGGCTTCCTGCACCCTCCGGTTAGAAAGAGTAAGTACATCCTCTTTGAGTACTATGTAAGTAAGTAACTAAGTAGCACAAGCGAGCTGAGCTCAGCTGAGATCCGTCCAAAGGGTTTCCCTGTATTTCACTCAATCCAGCGTGTCAGCCTCCTTCCTCTGCGCTGGCCATTCATTCTCCCGGTCGGGTCCCTCGAAGCCAGTCAACCATGGTTCCCAGCTGGATCCCCTCAATAGATCGGTGATGAACCACGAACGCATAATCCTCAGCTGGAGTCTGGAGAGGGGGGTGATGGACGACGAAGGAGTGATTGGCCCTCAAGACACTGGAATTATTGGCTCAGAGACCACCAGGGTCCGCCGGCCCACCGCCACGACCCAACTTGATTGACATTTTCCAGAAAAAAAGCATAGTATTTCTGTAAGGGAGCGGCTGATCGAATGAGAATGCAGGAAAGCCACCGGGGGTTTTACCCGACGCAGCAGGATTATTGATTATTATTGGTTATTAAAAATGTTGCGATCGCAATCGGAGCCGGAGGATGCGGTTGACGGCCGCTATCTGGTTTCTGGAAAGTCTAGTCTCCCGATGCTGCCGTGACGAGATAGGGGAAATCCCGTAGGTTTTTAGTTTTACGTCCACGGAGTCCGGAGAGTAGGAGGTGAATGGTGAATAGTCAGAGTACGTTTACCCACCGATCACGAAAGGGGTTGCAGCTTCGTGGCCATTTGCCGAGCGTGGTCCTAGCCTCGTATATCATGAGCGAACATCCTGGATGATCGACTTTGACATGGGAGATCGCTCCGACGAACGGAGAATTTGGCCGGGGAAATCCTTCTTTCCGCAATCCACATACTCAGAGTTCTCAGTGAGCCAGTACGCTCTAGAGTACGAAATGGAAGAGGCCGGAAGAATAATAAGCTCGGCCAGATACCTTTCATAACGGTCTGAATTGGGTCTTCTGTAAGCAGTGGTCAAATGAACTGACAAGCCACAAATTCGGAACAAAATAAGGTGATGCTGGAGAGAAGAAGAGGAAGAGTCGGAGGGTGGAGCCAGTCAATAGCGGCAGAACTAAGTTCGGGGTGACTCTCCACGATAGGAACGCCGAAGTTTGGGTCGCCTTGCCTTAACCAGGTTAAAATGGGAGGATTTGAGAGAATCAAAACTATACTACAGAGTATGGAGTATGTAGTATGTAGTATGTAGTATATTCTTTACTCTACCGAGTACAATTGCATTCCTCCTGCATTTCCCATCGACAGGGATACGGCGTCTTTTGTAAGGCGGCCAGCCCCCGTTGTGTCCGGGAAGGGTTTAGCGCTGCTTATTAGGGTTTGGCCGAGTGGGAGTTGACATCATCTGGCTGTCTGCCATTGGCTGCAAGGGATGCTCGAAGTGGGGCGGGTTCTGATTATTTAAAATGTTTGACTGGTTTGTCTGGTCAACTCTTTTTTTTTTTTTTTTTTTTTTTTTCTCTCTTCTTTCTTTTTTTCTTTTCTTTTTCTTTCCCTCCGGAGGAACATTCGGAACATCCTGATTGTTCTGATTCTCCTGAAATTCTGATCGGTTCTTACATTCCCCCGATCCTTTTCGGAAGACATCGCGTAATCATGGTAGGCTGTCGGAGGGGGCACCGCCGTTCCATGGATCCCCTGGTTAGCTTAACAGCAACGCTATCGTCCGTGGCCTCGCCGCCCATGGTGCCCTTGTGGCAACTGGCAAGACCAACAAGGCCAATGTCGATCAGGAGGTCCTCGTGCCTGGTGAAACTCCGGATTGAGACTCGTGCTGCCTTCTGAGACGGAACTGACACGGGCGTCCCGATCCTAGGAGTACCTGAGTGAGACTGAGACCGAATCCAGCTTCCTACCTTACTCTGTACTCTGTACGAAAGGACAGCGCACCTGCTGGATTCCACGTCCCTCTGGCTTCTCTCCAATTCATATCCAGTCCCAAATCCCCCCCCCCCTGATCCACTGGAGAGTCTCTCGAAGTCTCGGGGTCGGCGTTCATTTGCTGGTGCGATGTCCACCAACTCCAGAAAAAAGGGTACGCTATCTGGTGCCTGGGCTCCACACGTCTCCTGATTCCGCAGGTCGCTAGTGCCCTAGTGCGCTTCTTAGTCCCAAGTGCCTGAGAGTAGCAAGACAGTCACAAGAAAAGAGTAATAAAAATCATAATCTCCAGTCCCGTAAGGCCTTGTCCCGGACTCAATAGCAAGAAGCACTGACGGCGGACGCTGGCATCTCCGGTCCATCTCCTGAATTTGACATTTGACTTCTTCTTCTCCCTTCTCTTCGATCCTGTGATGAACCCGTATTCACCGTTCCCTTCGTTTTGCTCCGTGTGGATTTGAGTGAGAAGAAAAATAGGCCTAGCCCAACTCTATCGCACCCTCCTTCGTTTCTACTACTTTTCCTTTTCGCTTCCCTCGATCCTTCGACCTCCCCGACCGATCCCGTTCCCCTGGTTTCCGCCGGAGGGCTTAAGTTCTTAACTGATCTGTGACCCATTCCCACGGTACTGCCACTTTGACGACATGATGCAAATCTGATTTTGCTGAGCGATTCATTCCTATTGCTTGATTGATTATCGTTACACAGGTACGCCTTATTCTGTCTGATCCTTTACCATTCTGCTTTGTTTTTCGGTCGTTGCGGCCCCCGTTGCTTTTTGTCCCCATCACCGCCACCAACTCCAACGCATCGGGATTGCATTGTCATCCGCCCAGATCCCTGTTTGATCTCTCGTTGCTTTTTTCTGCTTTATCGCTCCTTCAGGTATGGCGCGGATGCAGTCATATTGAAAACGTCAGACTCGCCCGGGGCAGAATCCCACTTGCATGCATGAGAAGGCGAAAGCGCCCCCAAACGGGCTGTGTTCTTAGAAATTCCAGGCTGACTGACGAAAATGCAGTCCTTCGCTTTTTACGGTTCTAGGATGACCTAGGTGTTCTCTCGAATTGCTCGACCTTGGATCCTCGAACCGATTACGTCTTCTTTGTCTCTCCATATACACTATCCGATATCCGATTCCTTTTACGATTACAAACCCCAGAAGAAAGAAATAACAGCCTGTCGCAGTCACCGTCACTGTATGTGATCTTTCACATATGGCGACCATGCAGCTCAGCAAAGGACCCGAGTCCCTCGATCTGGGGAGGACGGTCTCGCGCTCGCGCAGCACCAGCATGTCCAGCGACTCTCAGCTGCCTCGCCTCCATCTCCTCGTGCCCCCCTCTGTAAACCCGGCTCCTTGTTTCGTCGCATCTTCCGCCGCCGCGCAGATCGTCACCGCCGACCAGGAGTTCAACGCCGCGGACTTCGTGGCCGACGAAGAAAATGACGGGTCCCGGGCCAGCGCCCTCGTCACCTCGGAGGCCCTGGCTGCTTTGAACGGGTTCCTCGACCATATTCTATTCAACATCATCGCCGCTTCCAAATCCACGCAGTTGGCCTGCATTCGACCCGCAGTGGCGGAGGTTCTCAAGCCTCGACTGGCGAAGGAAGTGGTGTCAGCCGCAGATGAGGAACTAAGCGAGTACATGGGTGGCTCGAAAGACGAGCCGTTTGGCGACCAGACCCCGACTACCGACTTCGATCTGATCCGGTCGTGGAAGCTGACGCGGTTGCGGTGCATGGTTTACACCCGACTGGGCGACATGGAGGAAGACGACGAGGAGGAATACATCGAGCAGGACGGTTTGGGTGAGGAAGAAGAGGGTCCCCGGAGATTTTCCAGCCACGTTGGTTGTATCACCCCGCCTGCTGCCATCTTCCTGGCGCACATCATCGAATACCTCGGCGAGAAGGCCCTGGTGATTGCCGGAGAGACGGCTCGATCTCGACTGTCGAGCAAAGTCGAGGACGGAGAGACGGAGTCGACTACGGAACGGAGCACCATGGATCGTCTGGTCGTTGAAGACCTCGACATGGAGAAACTCGCTTTAAATCCGACCCTGGGAAGACTCTGGCGCACATGGAGGAAGCGCACGCGCTCCCCCAACTTGTCTCGAGCAGTGTCTCGCGAATCCATCCGACGTCGCGGCACGATTGGTCATCTCCCCGTGGGTGGCCGGCGAGGTAGTCTGGCGGTGGACGAGTTTGTACCACCACCCCGTTCACAACCCAGCCCCAGGCCTGGGTCTCCTGAGGATGTGGATCCGGCTTCTATCGCCTTGCCCGTCGGCGATTACGACGTGCAGGAAATCGAGAATCCCGGTTTCGTGTCCGACGTGGACGGCGGTGAGATCCAGACTATGCAAGCCGTCGTGGCGCACAAAGTGCGACCTCGCAGTCTAATGGTGCTTACTATACCCTCTCCGCGATCTCCCACGTCCAACGGCAGCTCGCCGATTTCCCCGAAGCCGCAGAGTGCAAAGGCGCGTCGACATGTTCGCTCGCGGTCCCTTCCCAGTGCTGGCACCCCCTTACCCATCCAGGAGAGACCAACCAAGGAGACCCCCGAGGTTGAACAGGCTCAGGCTGTCGACCATCCATCTCCCACTCCGTCGGAGGAACGACGACAGCTGGAGACCATGTACGAACGTGACGAAGATAACGAGCCCACTGCCGAGAAGAAACCCGCCGTGGTTGATTCTGCGGACCGGATGGCTTCTCCCTCCGTTGAGTCGCCTACGAAAAAGTCCGAAACAGACAGCTTCCCCGAAGAATCGAACGGACAGGAGACCGCCGCGACGTCGTCCATCTCCGGCGCGTCGGTCGAAGTGGTGACGACCAGCCGGGCCAACAGCACGAGAGCCTCATCCCTGAGTGACCGAAATCCGCCGGACTCGGATGCCGAGGTGATCGAGGGACGAGGGACGGCCGAGAAGCCGAAACTGGCCTCCGTGCAGCGACCGCGACGGATCTCGAGCAGGGAACCCAGCCGGCGAGTGACTCCTGCGGCCGTCAGCAACGAGCAGCCGGTGCAGCCGGT
This sequence comes from Aspergillus bridgeri, assembly GCA_027569665.1. NCBI lineage: Eukaryota > Fungi > Ascomycota > Eurotiomycetes > Eurotiales > Aspergillaceae > Aspergillus > Aspergillus bridgeri. Next base: position 97,438 of record JAPDKQ010000076.1, on the reverse strand, counting down.
GCAGCCAGTGGCCGAAAACCCGCCCCAAACGCAAGGGGGAGACTCCACCCCGGCGCAACCCGCCGGCAGCACCGATGCAGCGAGCAACTCTGACACAGATCGAACTTCCCCGGACCCTGTTACCCCTCAGCCTCGTTTCTCAACCGACAGCGCGAGCGAGGAAAAATCCCTCCGTCCGCCGTCGCCCGCCGAGAGTGCGTATTCCGAGCGTTCGCGCAACCGCCATCGCCCCAGCCCGTCGCCCCTGCGGAGCGGCAGCGCTCATCAGCAACCTCACTACGGGCGCTCGAGCCCAGCGGTGTCCACCACCAGCTCAGGTACCGAACGAGCGGCCGTCCAGCGCCTGTCCGGGCGACCGACAACCTCTGCAGCCTCGTCGAGCTACTCAAATCCGAAGCCTCGCCGGTCCGACAGCTTCAGCAGCCACCGCGATAAGCGTCCTGTAACAGCCGGCTCCACCACATCGCAGGTCTCCACCAGAATAAAGGGTTTGATTGTTCGGCAGGGAGAGTCTAGTTCACTTCTAGTGCGCAGCTCTTCTGAAACGAGCCAGGGGTCTGGAATCACCGGTGACTTGTCGCATGACGAGAAAACGGGCTTGGATGACTTGATCCGCAGCGAGGAGACGATTCATTTCACCCTAACGCCTAGGAACATGCGAGAGATCGAGGTACGTTTCTTTTTTTTTTTCTCTCTTGCTTTGGTTCTTCCACAAGTCAACGGCGTCGAACTTTTTTGACTTTAGGATCTGGTTACTGACTTGATTTTAGGAACCTGATTCTCCACGGTGGCGAAACCAACAACGTTCTGACACCGCTGATCTGGCGGATTTCTTGAAAAACACTGCTCCCCCGGGCTCCCCGCGACCTGGCACTTCCAGCACTGCTAAGGGGCCAACGGACCTCTCTATAACCAAGACTAAATCCTCCGATTTGCCCAAATACAAACCCATCCAGACATCCAACATGAGCCTGCCGCCATCGAAACCAGGGGCAGGGCAATCTCGCGTTGCGAAACCTAGCATCGGGTCGACTCGCGATTTTGCCAACACGATCAAGTCCAACGGGCCTCCTAGTCCCAGTAATATGAAAGCACGCATTCGTCGGTTTTCCGATGCGGCAGACTTCTCAAAGAAATTCTCCCGGCCTCAAAGCTCGCTATCTAATACGGCCCGCAGCACCCACACTGCTCCTGTCGTTCCGCGACTGCAGGCTCGTCCTGCCGTCGCTCCTAAGGGAGACCAGAGCTCTGATCTGATCGACTTTATTCGGGAGGGGCCGCCGACGGCTGGAGCTCGTCGCATCCCACGTACCGTTGCGCCTTTCCGTGATACCATGGACTCGGACGAGCTGCAGTCCTTGGAGCCCAGCTACTCCGAGAATCAAGCCCTCTCCATTGTCAGCACCCAGGATGAATCGTTCGCTACCAAGTCGGTGACTTCCGTGGGCTCTCGCACGGGGCTTCTGGATTCTTCAAACCGGGTCCCGGCTCAGACTACTGCTCCTAAACCAGTAGCTTCTCAGGTGGCTCCGGAACCTGTGGATGTATCTGAAGGCCCTCGTCCCGTCCGGAAACAGCGTCGGGTGCCTGATCCTTACGCCATCGATTCAGACGACGACGAGGATCTCGATGAACTCCTGGAGGGACCGAAGCCTCCCAAGCGGGAGGAGGAGAGCTTGATGGATTTCCTGCTCAATGTCCCTCCTCCACCAGAGATATCGGGGCCTCCCCAACCTTTTAGCTTAAACGCGACCCCTGCCAAGCCTCCCTCTGGCGGCCCATCATCAATGAAGGCGCGCCTTCTTCGCAACGCCCCCTTCGACAAAGCTCTTTCCGCCAAAACCTCCCGCACTTCCCTCCGCCAACCGCCGGCACCTAGCACCCCCAACCCCCCTGCGGTCTCGGCGAACTACACCACGAAGGTCGGCATGGAGCGAAACGGAGGCGTGAGGTTGCACTCGTACAACCTGCCCTCCGTCTCAGAGCGACAGACGGAGACCAGCGCCTTGGCTGATTTCCTAAGAAGTACCGGCCCCCCGGAGCCTCATATTGCCGACCCCCCACCACCCGGTGCTGGGAGCAAGAGCAAGGAGTCGAGCAACGGGTTCTCTCGTCTGTTTGTGCGCCGGAAGAAGGTCGAAGCTTGATATGGGCTATATGAATCTACACTACACATTCTTTTGAACCATTCCCTCCTCTCTTGATTCCTTCCCTTGTGATCTCCTTTCTTGATCTTGATTTTCGACATGTTGCGAACACGAAATTGCTATATGCTGGCGATGATATGTGTCCTTTGAAAGCGTTCTGAGCCGTATAACGAACTTCTTGTTTGTGTTTATATCCCCTGCCCTGATACTCCCTACTTTCCCCTACTTTTTCACCTAATTTTTTTTCTGGGTGTCCTATGGGCTTTAGTCTAATTTTCTTTTTGATACTCCATTTTGTCACCAGGAGTCTTCATCTATGCTGGGGTTAATTTCTTCGATATCAAAAAACGGTATTGTACCGAGTACCTTATGATTTTCCTTTTTCTTCTTACCAATCAATACCATGGGATAAATTGGCGGCCATTTTGGGGATTTTGTTTGTGACTTCATTTATTTTCAAATTGCCGGATTGGGCTTGGGACTAGTATTAGTATGCCTGTCAACAATGAATGCCCTGATGCTATTAGAATATTTCCAAAGGCTAAAAGTAGAAACACACATATCAATCATATTTCTAATTTTGCACCGTACTAATTCACGTTCTTGTTCCCAGCCCATCTATGTGAACAACTGAAAACGCGTGGTCGGAACAACAATCCTCCGACGGGACAGTTCCCCTTGAGTGCGGCGTGGCATCAATGGGCCGCTGCTCAGGATAATCAATCCTCCCCCAACTCCTTGTCGACCACTGTGCCAATCCACCACTCGACCATGGGGTCTCCGTTCACAATGAGGTCCATCCTCAGTCTTCTGTTCCTGTGTCTAGTCCAGCTCTCCTCCGCCCTGCATTTCGACCTCTCCGCCATCAGCGGCCAGAACGAGCGATGTATACGCAACTTCGCCTACAAGGACCAGTTGGTCCAGGTGACTGCTATTGTGAGCGGGTTCAGGGGTGATGGGCAGCAGGTGGATATGGAGGTATGTGTGACCTGTTGTTGTTGTGCATGGTGGAATTGGCTCTGGAGCTTGTTGGTGTTTATTTTGGGGATTGGAGTCCAGCTCTGGGTATTTATCGGTCTTCGTTTGCTAACTCGTTCTATTTTTTTTTCTTCCGGTACAGATTAAAGATTCCCTGGGCAGTGCGCACGGTCGCCCTAGGAATATTGTCGGAGAGACTCGCCAGACGTTCACTGCTAGCGGGGATACTGCCTTCGACGTGTGCTTCGAAAACAAGCTTACCACCAAAGGTAAGGCTTCCTTCCGCTCGACACTGTCGTTTTCTTGCCTGTTAGGCTTAGGCATCATACATATATATCTGCATCACCCGAGCTTGCACAATAATACCTATCTAACGAATTCTCTCGCAGAGGGCGTATCCAACCCCTTCCGCTCCATCGAACTGGACGTCGAAATCGGCGCCGACGCCCGCGACTGGTCGAGCATTCAGGTGCACGAGAAGCTCAAGCCCATCGAGGCCGATCTCCGCCGCATGGAGGAGATGACGGCTGAGGTGGTCAACGAGATGGAGTACCTGCGGGCCCGGGAGCAGAAGCTGCGCGATACCAACGAGAGCACCAACGAGCGTGTCAAGTGGTTTGCCTTCGGCACTATGGGCATGCTCATGGGACTGGGTGCTTGGCAGGTGGTTTATTTGAGGGCTTATTTCAGGTATGTCCCCTTTCCCTCCCTCTCCCTGATAAACATAAAGGGTGTTTTTGTCGGCGTTTTGGGACTAACGTTGTCGATGCGCAGATCTAAGCATCTCATTTAATTTAGACTGGTTCTGTTTCGCGTTCGAGGCTGCTGTCTGGCTAGGGAAGAAGAAGGCGGCTTGATGCTGTTTGTTGCTTCTTTATTTTCATCTTTTCTTTCATGACAAAAGACGGAGTTCTACAATGCATTTCGCGCAGTTGGGTTGGTCTTCTTTCGACCTTATGTAGTCTCGGATGTCTCTTGACCTTACACTGTTTGAATACTTATGATCCTATGAATTATACACTGAGAATGAGTGATGTATACATAGTATTGTAGAGCAGTTCATGGCAGTCTTACAGAATTAGATGGCTAGTTCTAACCACCCACAGATATTGAAAGCCTTGACTTAATAAAGACAAAATAACTGCTATTCAAATACACACCAGTAGAAAGTCCTCATCTCGCAGAACTACGAATATTCGATCTTTGAATCGGCATATCTCGGTTGCGCCAACGTTTAGCACATGCAAACACCACAAACAGCCGATCTGCCTGACCTCCGGATGATGTCAACCCGTCAATTATTCATCCACTCCAACAGCTTAACTATTCACCTTTCCCCATGCTCTAGTGCTTCCTTTCCTCTCTCCGCCCCAGATCTTCCAACTCACCCAAAATAATCCACCAAGACAAAATGGCAGCCCCTCGCCTCATACACCGCATCCTGCGGCCCTCGTCGTCAATCCGGTCCCCAGCAGCTACTCTCCTTTCCCACCGCACCTTCAGCATCTCGACCATCCGCGCCAAAGATGACAACAAGCCCGACTCAACGACCGCCCAGCACCGCGAGAACCAGACATCCAAGCCGCCCAACCAATTCGTCCCGAACTCCACCTCCACCATGACCAAGGACTACCCGAAGGTCGGCGCGCGGCCTTCTCCGCCCGAGATGCTGAACTCGGTCGATCCGAACTACAGACCCGCGGATCCGTATCCGGGCAGGGTCGAGCATTTCACGGGCGGGCGCCAGGAGCCCGGGGCGCAGAAGCCGGAGCTGGGGGTTGGTGAGATGGAGGGGATTACGTTCAAGGTTGAGCCGTTGAGACGGACGGGGGAGGATTTGGCGACCATGAGGGCGAGGTTGCTTTGTTAGTTTCCCCTTTTTCTTCCCTTCCCTTCCCTTCCCTTCTCTTCTCTTCTTCTCTTGTCATTTCCTATTTTCGTGCGGTGTTGTTTGTGACATGACGACGTGTGTGTGTATGTGTATGTCTATGCTAATATGCTTACATCCAGACCAAAGCCGCAAACGCGGCATCCTCGAATCCGACCTCCTCCTCTCGACCTTCGCGGACGTCTACCTCGGCAAGATGGACAAGGCGCAACTGGAGGAGTTCGACCGGTTCCTGGACGAAAATGACTGGGACATCTACTACTGGGCGACGCAGGAGGCCCCCGAGGCGACGGAGGGCGTGGCGTCCGACACCCCGACCGAGACATGGAAGCGCACCGGGGCCAAGAGCGGAGAGTGGTCGCAGACAATCGGCGCGTTCAAGGCTGCATACCGGCCCGTGCCGACACGCTGGGCGGACTCGGAGATCTTGAGCCTGCTGAGGGCCCATGTGCAGGATAACAGTGCCACTGGGTTCCATGCGGCGAAGAATAAGAAGACCGGTGGGAGTGGGTTGGGGAGAATGCCGAACATTCAGGTGTTTGATTCTTAAGCCTAGGTAGTCTGGGTTCGCGGAGTGAGCATGTATAGTTTGATGTTGTAAAATATATACTACGTTGTTTTGTTTGTTGCATATACGGGTTGGTTAAGGTATGAGGTTGGGTGTATAACAGTGAGTTGTCAGAGTTGATATCGACATTCGACTAAGCTATAGATATGTGGTATAGTACTCTAGAGGTATATGGCAATGATATCATTGCACGTCAGAACTCATGTGATCGAAACGATTTGCCATGTCTGTTTATGGTCGCTGGCTGAGGGACGGTCCGGTATGGAGGCCACGAAAAGATTCACTCAGATGTGAAATCCCGCGCAATCCTGCATTCACATTCATGGAAAGTGCAGCTGTCCCTGATCTCGCATCGTAAAGAACTGCCTGTACTGTACTACTCCGGGTCCAGCATAGGGCACGTGACTCGCTTGTTAGGGCTAGGACCACGTGATTCCACAACGGGCGGGCGCCGGCAAAGTTAGGGTTTGGTCGTGCTCCTCCATCGTCGAACGCTGTGATTTTATCCCCAGCCCAGAGTCAACGACAATTGCTCCGCCCGCGTTCATCCTCCTCTCTCCTCTCGCGGACCTTCCATCGTCTCCCAGACTCCGAACATGGCTGAGCAGCTGGTCCTTCGCGGCACCCTCGAGGGTCACAATGGCTGGGTTACCTCCCTGGCCACCTCTCTGGAGAAGTAAGGAAAAACATTCCGGAATTTGCATATTCGATGAAATCCATACCGAAATAGGAACATGTCCAAAATTTCTCTTATGATGAAGAAAGAAGTTATGGAACATGGGCTGGATTTTGGTCGATGCATCCTCTCGCGTTTTTATATGGACTTGGAGATTTTCTGACATGTTTCTCTTTCTCTTCATTCTAGCCCCAACATGCTGCTCTCTGGCAGTCGCGACAAGACTCTGATCATCTGGAACCTCACCCGCGACGACCAGAGCTACGGTTACCCCAAGCGCAGCCTCATTGGTCACTCCCACATCGTCTCGGACTGTGTATGTCTTACCACCGAAGCCTTCTTCATTTTTACCCTCCCTTTTGAGATCGAGGAATCTGTTTGCGAAAGCTGGAGGGATCAGAAGGGGAAAAGAAATGATGAGAAGAAAGAATTTTCGGCTGACCGTGTGGGATTGGTATCTATAGGTCATCTCCTCCGACGGTGCCTACGCTCTGTCCGCCTCGTGGGATAAGTCCCTCCGCCTGTGGGAGCTCGAGACTGGCAACACCACCCGTTCCTTCGTTGGCCACACCAACGACGTCCTCTCCGTCTCCTTCTCCGCCGACAACCGCCAGATTGTCTCCGGTTCTCGTGACCGCACCATCAAGCTGTGGAACACCCTCGGTGACTGCAAGTTCACCATCACCGAAAAGGGCCACGCCGACTGGGTTTCCTGCGTCCGCTTCAGCCCCAACCCCCAGAACCCCGTCATTGTCTCCTCCGGCTGGGACAAGCTTGTGAAGGTATGCATCAATTTCTCCGCCCTGTTCCTACCCTGCCGACTCGAGCCCTCGAATCGAGGACGAGATTTGTTTTTTGGATTTCCAGAAGATGTTTGCATATCTACGTATTTGCTACTTCAGAGCCTTATGGCCATGAGACAAAAAATCACCCAATGCCTGATGGACACCAAACAAATTGCGATTGTTATGATTGCTTTTTTTTTCATTCTCTTCAGAGAATCTTCCGAGAATTTAGCAAAGTTTCACAAAGCTAACCTACATTCTCAATAGGTTTGGGAGCTCGCCTCCTGCCGTCTCCAGACCGACCACATCGGTCACACCGGCAACATCAACGCCGTCACCATCTCCCCCGATGGCTCCCTCTGCGCCTCCGGTGGTAAGGACGGTACCACCATGCTCTGGGACCTTAACGAGTCCAAGCACCTCTACTCCCTCCACGCTGGTGACGAGATCCACGCCCTTGTCTTCTCCCCCAACCGCTACTGGCTCTGCGCTGCCACCACGACCAGCATCACCATCTTCGACCTCGAGAAGAAGAGCAAGGTTGACGAGCTCAAGCCCGAGTACATCGAGAAGGGCAAGAAGAGCCGTGAGCCCGAGTGTATTTCTCTGGCCTGGAGTGCTGATGGCCAGACTCTGTTCGCTGGTTACACTGACAACAAGATCCGTGCTTGGGGTGTCATGTCGCGGGCATAGATTCAGATAAAAATCAAAACATTTTAAAACCGTGAGCTTGTTTAAATGTTCGAACAAAAAACAGGGAAGGGAACGAAAAGGAGAGAGAGAACAAATGAGAGGAAAGAAATAACTTTTTTCAAATTTTCCAACTTTTTTTTTTTTTTTACACAATCCCCTTGTGTTTCACTTTTTCTTTTCCTCTTTTCTTCCCTTTTTTAAAATCTGGGCAGGCAATTGGTTTGGGATGTATGAAGCCATGAGCAATGAAGTAACCACCCCTCTGGAGACACATTCGAAAGGGGCTCCTTAGCTGGACGTTCTTATCGAAGGGACTAGTCTTCGGGGCGGTTTTTCTGACATGTCTAGAGCTTTATCGTCATTGGATCTCGTCGATGAGATGGGATCTCGTGATGCTAAAGACATGCAATGTTCTAATACCACCACTTTTTTTCTCTAAAGACTTGAAAAAAGTCCTCTTGAGCCATTGCTTACCCTTCGTATTCGTGCTGTGGATCTAGCTTGCCCGTCTGCCCGGTCTCCTTAAGAGTAATTCATGTAGATCGTATCAATATGTTATCATGTAGTTCGCCTTGTTAGGCTATAGCCATGTCTTGGACTTATGTCTGCTGTATGGTGTATGTTCGTTGCATTCTATCTTGTGTATGTATTGTACATTTTCTGAGTTGAGTGTCATTGTTATTCGGACAAAACTTCGTTCATTTCTTCGTCAACCTCTTCAGAGCACCGTCAGCCATTGCAATTCCCTCGTCGAATTGAAGGCCCTGCGCTAGGGATTTAGCCTCCCTGTAGAATTTCTCCGCATCCTGGAAGTTCTTTTGGAGCTCCGCCAGTTCACCGAGGTTGTAGGTTGCCGCTACGCAGGACGCATCGCAGTCCTCGTCACGCACAGGCGGCTGGATTCGCGCAGCGACGTCAATGGACTTCTGAGCCCACTGCTTCGCCGCATCGACGATCTGATCGCGCGCCGCGCTGGGGTCCGTCGCCCGGATAGGCATCTGCGCCTGTCCCGCCATGGCACTGGCGACGTCGTTGAGCAGCACGACCTGCTTGCACGTCGGGTTGTCGCCCTCTGCGACGCGGAGGAGGTCCAGAGCGCGCAGGTACAACGGCATGGCGAGCTCATGCTTCTCCTGATCTGTGTATCGCGACGCCAGATCCGACAGCGCGGTGGCAATCTCCGTCAGGTTCAACCAGGCGTCATTGTCCTGCGATCCACCACCAACCGGCAAACCCAGGCTCTGTCGCCGTCTCATTTCCTCCAGACACAGCTCCACGGCAGCCACCTGCGCAGCTTCCCCCTTGGCATCTTCCTGTATATAGTCGCTCGAGTACAACTCCGCCAGCTTCATCTCAATGCCAACAGCCTTCTTCAGCGCCTTATCCCGCTGCACATGCTCATACGCCTCCATCTCCTTCATCTTGCGCTGCTCCTCGAGAAACTCCGGATCCGTCACCTCCAACGTAACCTCCTTCTCCTGTCCCTTCTTCGCATCCTTCGCCTTCACCCGCTCCTCCTCCTCCTTCTTCCTCCCCTCCTCAATCCACGCCAACACCTCCTTCTTCGTCTTCTCCAGCACCTCCACCGCCGGCTTCGCCAAGCCCGCCTTCTCCAACATCATCGCCACCTGCAGTTTAATCCCAATCACCTCGTCCGAGAACGGATGCAACCCCATCTCCACCGCAATATGCAACGCCTCCTTATACGCCTCCAGCGCCTTGGGTGGGTTCAGCTCCACCTCCGTATAATACACCGCCGTGCGCAGCGACCGCACCACCGGCGGCGGGAACTTGTGGAACTGCGGCCCCACGCTCGTGTACTCGACGTAGGCGATGTATGTGAACAGCAGGGTCGCGCCGGCGGTCGAGAACAGCGCCAAAGGGAGCAGGATCGGGTTCTTGCGCCAGATCCCCTTCGAGGCTTCGCGGAAGCCGAGTTTCATGCGGTGCATGAAGCTGAGGGGGCGGGTTTGTTGGTTCCCAAAGGGGAGGGGGGTACTGTTGGGTTTGATGCCATTGGGGCGTGGGCGTGCGTGGAGGAAATTTATTGAGCGTGAGGTGGTTGCGGACTGCGTGGGTAGGACTCGGGTTTTCGGGGGGAGGGCGCAGGCGCGCCGTGCTGTTGCGTTGAACATGCTTATTCTAGTTAGGTGCTGTCATAGGCTTTCGATATTTGGCTATTATGATGGTATGGACGGATTCAATGAGGTGGAGGTGGAGGTAGAGGTGGGGGGGTATGTAAGAGTGGTCTGTATGTCGGACGGACTGAGAGTCGAAGTGAGAAAGAAAAGAGGGCGGAGGTGGTCCGAGCTTCCGCTTTCATATGACGTCGCATCGCAGCCGTTCTCTCTTACATCTCTTGCATTTTCATCCTCATCTTCAGTAAGTGATTGACGTCGATTCATCGCCTTATGACTCTCATACTCTATCGCATCTACCAAGGAAATCTGTCCCAATGTGTGGACGGTATGCATTAGGCGTGGTAAAGTCCCTCCTACCACCAATATATATAAACCACCCATACAACATCAACTAACCAACACCAGCGCATGCGCTTCATCCGCAACCGGATGCAAGAACAAGGCCTCCAAGTCGACGACGCACCCCCCGACGACTCAATCCGCGAGACCTACAACTTCGCTCCCGGGTACAACGGTGCCATCTACCGCGCCGACAGTCCCCATGAAGGACAGCGGCCCTCGAACAACACCACCGAACCAGCCGACCAAGACACAGAACCCACCTACAAGCTACAAAGCATGAAATGGGGTCTCGTTCCCTCCTGGACCAAGCGCTCGCCCGACTACGGCTCCCTCATGCGCACGATCAACTGCCGCGACGACTCGCTCGTCGAAGACCGCGGTATGTGGACGTCCATGAAGCGCAAGAAGCGGTGCGTGGTCATCTGCCAGGGGTTCTACGAGTGGTTGAAAAAGGGGCCGGGTGGGAAGGAGAAGGTGCCACATTTTGTGAGACGGAAGGATGGCGATTTGATGTACTTTGCGGGGTTGTGGGATTGTGTTGTTCTTGAGGGTTTGTATTTTCTTCTCTTCTTCTTCTGCATGGGTATGTGTCTGGGTCCTGGACAGGAACTAACAGGAGGGAATGCAGACTCCCATGAACCACTGTTTACATATACCGTCATCACGACCTCGTCGAATCCCTACCTGAAATTCCTACATGATAGGATGCCCGTGGTCCTCGAGCCCGGTAGCGAGGCTATGAAGATGTGGCTGGATCCCACTCGGACAACGTGGTCGAAGGATCTACAGTCTGTGTTGAAGCCGTACGAGGGTGAGCTGGAGTGTTATGCTGTGCCGAAGGAGGTCGGCAAGGTAGGCAACAACTCGCCGGATTTCATGGTCCCTGTGGCTAGTAAGGAGAACAAGAACAATATTGCGAACTTCTTCGCCAACGCGAAGGAGAAGAAGACTGAGCCGGCTGCTGTGGAGAAACCGAAACTGACACAGGTGCCGAAAGTGGAGGCAGATGAAGGGGAGCAGAGACCAACGAAGGATGATGAGGGGAGCGAGGATAACGCTCCGAAGCCAGTGGCGGGTGTGAAAAGGGAGTATGACGAGAAGGAGTCTGGTGAGGCAGACAAAGAAGGACTGAAGAAACCGAAGCTCGAGACACATACTCCGTCACCGCAAAAAGTACGCGGGCGGTTTTCGCCATCGCCATCGAAACAGCAGACCACGCGGAAGACACGCAGTGCTACTCATAATCAGAAAACTCCGAAAAAAGCGGATGGGAAGAAGGCGACAGATGGATCCCAGCGGATCACGAAGTTCTTTGGAAAATGATGCTGAGCTTCCAACCCTGCATACCTCGGAGATTGTTATGATTGCAATAGGGCTGGACCCATATAGTAATGCATTTATTGAGATGAGATGGTCTTCATGTTATACTGCCCAGCAGGAAATGCCACGAATAATCAAATACCAAATATAGTACAATTCATTACCTAGTTGTACAAATGACCACACAGGTCAGAGCTATTGCGACTCCAGCTCGCGCAATTTCTGAACCAGCTTCTCTCTCAGGAACGGGCTCAACCCGAAACTAAACACATTAGCATTGCCCAAAGAGGTGCAGGAGACAGCAACTTACAATCCATCCCTCGTCACAACGCGATAGGTACCTAACCAGATAATCAGCTCATATCCAACGAAAAAACACAACCAGACAAAACCTACCACTGGGCTGATAATTCCCATTCCCCCCAACAAAACTCCCATCTGCATCAACCTCCAAGCTCCCAAAGATATCCTCCGGCCTATCCAACCCAGTCAGCCAGCTAGTCACCACCAACTACCCCACGAACAAAAAAAAAAAAAAAAAAACCTACCAAGCAATCCGCCCATACTCAGGCGGCCTCCTCTCATCCGACAAATGAATCCAACCACCTCTCCCCGCCGACCCGGCACCTCCCTGCCCACTGGCCCCGCCACTCGAATCCGCCGTCTCGCCGCGTCTGCGCCGCGCACGACCCCCGGTCAGCAGCACGCCGCCCGAGCTGAGATTCGCGCCGGCCGTAGACACCATGACCTGGGCCTGGGAGATGGCGTCGGGGTCCTGGTGGCCGTGTTCGGCGAGCACGTCTTGCAGGATGGTAAGGAAGCGGGAGTTCTCGCGGAAGGAGTCCGGCGTGGGGGGGAGTTTGGAGGTCAGGCCGATGGAGAGGGATGGGTTGGGAGGAGAGGTGGGGAGGAGGGAGAGAATATGGGAGCCGTTGGAGGGAAAGGTATACTATTGTGTCGTTAGTTAGTTAGTTTAGTTAGGAAGGTGTTGTTTTGGTAGAAGATAGGTTGACGGACTATGTGAGGATGGCCTTCTAGAGTTGAGACGGAGCGGATCTGAGACCATCGTGGCGAGATGGGAGTTTGGCGAATGAAGGAGCGTAAGGCGAGCATGATGGCTGTTTGTAATCAAATCAATTGCAACAGTGGCAATTCAATTGATGAGATTGTACTATGCAGGTATGTAAGCTGTAAAAAGAGCAAGAAATAAAGTGGAGGTATGACGCTAGTTGCAAACAGGACAAACTCATGTGACTGCGCGTTTCATTGTTGCGGATCGACTCGGCGGAGCTGCGAGTTGCGACCTCAGCTGTCTTCGTCTCGACTTCCTTTCCTTTGCTTGCATTTTGGCTTTTCGCTGAGGGGAAATGGTATCGGTGTTTCCTGGTGGATCTGTTCTTGTCTAATTGCCCTTCTTTCCTGGCTTGCGTCTTCCAGTTCAGAGAAAAGCGACGCAACGAACGGAATTATGCGCACTCTTGCGATTCACAACACTGAGGTTACGGAGTGATTGATTCTTCTTCTTTTTTTTTTTAGCTGCATGCGATACCCTGATTTCACCGTGATATAGTTTATTTGGAACACTGTGCTTAGTTCCTTGCCACACCATCACGCCAAAAAAAAAAACAAGCACGCCCACCATGGCCACCCCATCCAAGAACCCAGGCGCAACGCCAACCCATCTCACATCGTCCCCTCGCCCCTCCGGACCCATGACCAGACCTATCTCTCATAAGTCGCCGTCAGCGCGCACCCCGTCCGTCTCGGGCCCCGGCCCCGGCAACCACCAGCCCACCACCTCGCATCAATATGCCACGCCTCTTGCGGCGGCCGCCGGCCCCGAAGACCCCGTTGCGTTCAGCTCCCCGTCAGCGCTCCTCGCGCTCGGCGGCTACAGCGGGATCAGCCCGTCGCCGGCCGTCCACGACGGCCTGGTACCTTCGGGGATGAACGAGAGCGACATCCAGGCGCTGGGCATGCAGGGGCTGAAGCTGGCCGCACGAGACAGCGACGAAGAGCGACGGAGACATCTGGAAGACGTGGTGCAGCTTCTGCGGACGCGGGTGGCGGGCCGAGGAGTGTGCAGGGAGGGCATCGAGCGACTGGGCGAGCTGGAAGGGTTCGAGTCGATCTGGCAGGAGGATAATCTGAACATTGCGGGGAACTTCGTGGACCTGGAGATTGATTTCCATCGGGGCCAGAATACAGTGAAAGATGTGAGCTTGAAGTATGCGACGCCCGATGCGCCGGATGGGGAGCGCAGGGAGGAGGCCACCGCGGTGCTGAAGCGCGATCTGATCCAGTCGCCGGAGGATGGCGAGAAGGGGAACTGGAAGTCGTTGGCGGCGTTCCATGGGAATCTGCAGTGGCTTGCGAGACATGATCGGTTGAGTCAGGAGGTGAATTGCTTCGAGGCAATCGAGGGGCTGTATCAGAGCTATAAGCGGGTGTGGGATGAGGAGGGCAATCGAGGCAAGTTCTCGGGCGTCTATGATCAGCTTTGCAGGGGCTTAGTTGGTCGTCCGTGTCTACATAAAGAGGGCCGCGTGGGTCTGAATCTGAATTACTGGGTGCACCAGGCACAGGTTCAGGATGCAAAGCATCAGAGGTCCGCTGATGAGATGGCGGTTGATCAACCGTCGGCGCGGCCGCTGGACGAAGAGCCGGCGGATCAGCATGGCCGGTGGAATATTATCGTTGAGTGCGAAGAGGGTTATCCTTCCTTGCGCGTGTCGAAGGAGTGGATAGGCCCCGAAGCCTTGATTGTTGTCAACAACGGGAACGAGCAGTCGTCCTCAAACGAAGGCCCTGGATCTGAAACGGTGGTTGTGAACTGGACTGAGCCGCCAGTCACTCTGTCCCAGAACCACTCTGATGCGATGGCTCTGGATTCTGGCATGCTAGGCTCCCAGCCCAACCGTCGGTTCGTTGCTCGATTGGAGCCACCGCTTGATCTACCGATTCTCCCGGCCTCGGAAATCTACAGACACCTCGGAATTCAGATACCACAGGAATTCAAGATGGTCACCTATGACGGGCTATTGGCCCCAGGCTGGTCACCAACAGGCGCTATGGGATTAGGCCCGGAAGAAGCGTCTCAACTTAATCGCAAGAAGCACACGATGTCCGTCCAGTCAGTTGATATGGAGGGTCGGTCATGTACCAAGCAGCACAGCTACACTTTCCAACCATTTGAGGCTACTGGGGGAAGGACGATACGTGATCTTCCATTTTCTCATCCCCGTCAGCTTGCGGATATCCTTCCGGTAAGTTAGATCTACGTCGTCTGCTGGGATTATACACTGATTCGAGATTATTCATTTCCTAGACTCTGCGACAGTACGCGTTTGTGGCGAATACCATCCGCAAGGTCTTCAACGCTCCCGCAAAGAACGACTACAGCGGGAAGGAATCCCAGACACTTAACTCCGGAGGCAACTCGATGCCAGAACTGAAGTTTTCCAACAAATCCACCGGAAAAAAAGGACTCATTGTTTTGAGCAACAAAGATCCCAACGAAAGCAAACTTAATTGGTTATTAAACGGATCCAACAAGACATCCGGACTCGCAAATACCAATGGAAAGGACCCCCAGGCCCCCGCCGACTCGGTAGAAGACATCTTCATCCCAGAGGACGAGGTCAAAGTCGACGTGACGCTACGGACCCAGCTCGGACAACCGCCCGTCATTATGCTTCTTTTTGCCGTTGACGATACGAGACCGGGAGTGCCCGTGTCACCCATGGGAAGACCCATCCTGAGCAAGGTCTCCATAAGCTTGGAGGTGGGCGTGAACGGACGGATCACGGTCGTGGACATGACGGGGCTTTTGGATGGCGACGATACGACAGGCGCCGAAGGCGTGAATACGCAGGGAGCAGACGGCACCAAGAGTGAGGCGGCCGAGCTGCAACGGAAAATCGCCCGAGTCTTCGAGGTGTCTCAGGATATCGGCATATTGGTCGAATGGATCCTACGATGGGTACGACGGCGAAATGATCGGTGAATGGACGTTCTTCGCTCGCACAGGAAGGAGAAGAGCAAATTGGGCTGGTCGTGTAGGACGCAGCCTAAACTGTCGGAAGCCCGATGAAATCAATCGATATCTGAAGACGCTGGTCCTCAGGCCAGCCTAACAGGTGATCACCTGAAACAGCGTGCATGTTGAGCATGAGCTTAGAGGGTTGGGCTAAGCTTTCCAGCAGTGCAAGCGTGCAAGCAATGCAGGATGTACTGCGGCAACGGTCTTGGTTAGAAAGAAAGAGGCAACTATAAGCTAGGAAATATACTAGAATATGTAGCTTTTTTTTTAGAATCCTAGAATTCCACCAATTTTACCAGAACCATTCATCGTCCAAGATCTGTCGGTGCATCTATCAGGATTATGATGGTGTAGACTCCCGTCCTGCCTTTTTAGAACCTGTCCAGGAGCCAAAGCATAGCGAACTTCCGAATTGTAACATTCCGTCCCTTTAAGGAGTTAATCTGCCAATTGACATGTAAACCAATTCTGGATTTTCTCTATGAAATCTGATAATTAAGCCCATCGACATAATCATCATGTGTACCACTCCTATCCGTATTGGCCTATAGATTCAGTGTGGGACTTGACCGTACCTGCAGAACCCAGGAACCATCTCCTTGGATTTCCCGATGATCACCACCAAGTTGAGTGCCAAAGACCTCGGTCTGCATGTGGCAGTCGTACAGGCGAGGAACTCGACATGCTTCTGATTCAGAGGTGAACCAGGGAAACCACGTGAGTTGGAATCAATATAAGCAAGCTATTGGTCAACAGTCAGCAGTACTCTGCATATACTTCTACCGGTATAGTACCTAGGGTATAGCAATAGCAAAGTTGTATATTTACAGTTGTCGATCCAACCCCGAGACAATCGATGACCGACCGGTTTTACTAATGAGGTAGAATTTACTCCTGAACCCTGCTGAGATTGGTACCTGACCGCGGGCCGAAAGGGAGAGTGTACAGGAGGAGGCACATATACAATGAGGGATTTAACAGACCTAAACCCTGCATGCAGCAGATATTACCTCCTGACTACCTATAGGACTACTATGTAGGTACTACATTGTACAACCTACATACTACATACTCCGCAATGCCACCGGACGCAAGGGGATTTCAGCTTTCCCCAGCTCTTGCCTATTTTTGCGTCTGGCGCGGACGAACTCGAGTTCTCAAAGATGAAACTCTGGCGGCTGAACCTAGGTACGGTAATATACTAGGTTTGGGCACTGGCGAGAGGAGTAAGAAAAAAAGGAAATATATCCCTCAAGAATGACCAGTCGGATTGATCTTCAGTGTCCAACATTCCTCGTTCCCAGGGATGTAACTGTGTATGTTCTTTTTGTGTAGGTTTGATGGACGATCAACTGCGCGATTTACTATCCCCGACATGCATGTACTATCGGAGGATACACACCAGGTATACAGACTAGTCGACTATTTGGGGCCAGTGAGGAGTGCATGCAATCATAATGCATATGAAATTTATTCGATTTGCAAATTTCCAGGGTTCCGAGTCTTGCTATAGGACCTCGTCGCCGTACCTTGCTTGCTATTACATCATTGCCTACGTAGTAACGCTAGCGGTCAAGTCAGGTAAGCCTGTGATTGCCATGACGGCGCCTACTACTACTAACTACTTCACTTACACCTACCGTCACCGTGTATGACTTCATGAGGCTGTATTGCCCGTTCTTTCTGGATAGGAGGGTATAGGTAGGATCTACAGGAAGGTCAGGCGCTGCACCTCGCTGAAAGGAGTAAGTAAGTAGTAAGTCGGAAGCAGGAAGCAGAAAAAGCCAGACGAACAGACTGCATCTGATCCCTCATACTATGTATGTACTCGGTCTGCCTGGTTTAAGGTATTCAATAATCACGAACCCTTAATATTTCGCCGCCTCTGATTCGGCCCGAGGTCAGTCAGCGCCGTTTGTCACAATCCGTGCTGCCACAGCCAATCAGCGGGCGGCGATAAGCCCTTTGGCCGGACGAGAGGCGGCGGAGTCACTCGCGCCTCGTGGTTGGTCGGTTCCGTTGCCGGTTGCTTGGCCGTGAGGGTTTTTTTTGGGGCGTTTTTCCCCTTTGTTTTAGCTTTCTTTTGATGTTTTTTTGCTTTGCGGTTTCTGTATTTGTATTTCTTTTTCTGTTTTACCCTCATGCCGTTCATTTTATGGATCCGACTTTTGCAGTATCGTTTTGATATTTTCATTTCCTTACTTTCCTTACTATACCCTCCGTACTCTGTCTCCGTACCCTTGATCGGCGGTGAGGATTTAGTTCTATCAAAGGGCGTGAGTGCGGGATATTCCATCGCCATCTGTGCAGTCTCGGTTGCCGAGGTGGTCAAATTTCCTTTTCCGTCCATCTGACCTCTAGTTATCCCTCGGCCAGGACCATGTCTCTGCCACGGCTGGGTTGAACTGGAATGAGATGCACGACTTTCCCGGGGATGCTGGACGCGCTAACCCGGCCTGGCTTAGTTCGAGCAGCGCCACGATGGGATCTATTCTTGTACTCCTACAGTGCCTCGTCTATATTGAGCGGCGCAGCTGATAAGCGATAAAAGAATACAAGGGAATACAGGGAGCTGCTTGTACGTGTAAGTTATAACGCGTCTGGCACTACCTACCGAGACTACTCCGGACTGATGCTCCTATTTTTAATTCTCATGTCTTACAACTAGAGGAATGAAAATTCTGCACTATCGAATGCACGACTAGACTAACACCTGTGGTCTTGGACTATACTTGTCATCCGCAGGGCTGAACCAATCGCTCTATCCACATATACAGAGGATTCCGTACATTGTAATCTGTCGACCCAACACATGCAGAGAATCAAGTCACAAGCTGATTGCCGGAGTATTCCTGAATCTTCCGACGCGCAGACGCTGTCATTTGCCTACGTCTCGGCAGAAGAAAGAGGGGAACGGCAATAAGAATGACGATGGTCACGACGGGGAACCCTGGCATCGGCGATCTTGGAAATTCGTTGACTGATTTGCCACCGGGACGTCCTGAATAGTCAACCACTGAACAATAATACATACAGTACAGAATATGGGGGAACAATTAACAGAGAAAGAGGCAAGACATTCTATCGGAGAATCTTTCCAGTCTTTTTCCGGTCGCATCAATACAATCAATATGACCTAAGCTAAGAATAAACCTGACTAACCGACGGGGCCGGTCTCGGGGCTGCAATCCACTTACGGCGGCTCTCTCGCCTTTTCGAGAATGTTTTGCCATCGCCCCACAGACTTAAGCCTGATTTGGATAATAAAAGGGAGCAATTAACAAAAAAAGAATATTGTATTAATGGGAATACCGGGTGGTAAGATATTTCCGTGGGAACTGGGGAAGAAGGCTGGCGTTTCTGACCTGTCTTATATTTGATAATTTGATAGGAGAGGATTCAACTAACTCGAAATCAGGTGGAATGGAGACTCCGTATAATTTCTTTTTCCTAGTTTGTTCTCGCTTCTTCCTGCACGAGGGAATAATGTAATATGCGTAAGATGACTCAAAAAGAAAGAAGGAAAGAAAAAAATCGGCAGACGCGCCTTGACCCACCCACGCGACATGGCGGGGGTTTGTATGAGGGGCTCTTGATAAGGGATTTTTCTTGGGATGCGTTCTGATAAGTCACAGCTACGAAGACGGTACCTGGATGTTGATACCTATTGATGCCTTACTTGCGAGATACGCGCCGGACCTCGACATCCTGGTCGACTCCTCGACTCCTCGACCCCTCGACTCCTCGTCAAGTCCTCGCTATCACCGCCACATTGACAGGGGCTCCGTCCGTGCTTACAGTATAGATCATATGAGAACAAGCCACCAGATAAGCCCGATATATTCACCCGGAGGATTCTGATCCAGAGGATTGCTCAACAGCCATGCGCCAACCTACTATGTATGTACCAATAGTGACCCGATCCATCCGATTAGGTGCCTTCAACGTTTTGAACTACCCGGGTCCTGCAGCTGATATGCAACGGGGTCCCGGTCGCGGTTAATAATACCTGTTAGCAACGCTTTTCGTGTCGCTATCTTGCTGACCTGACTGACCCGGAGACACGATCAGGCCGTCTCATGATTGCTTTTGAAACGTCTGCCACCTCATTCGAGGTGCACGGGGATCTTCTCTCTTCTTAGTTGCTCATCTTGAGAGATCCGCGGGCTCAGCGTGGGGTGCGATTATCCGGGGAAGACCCGGCCAGCTGAGCTGCCATGCCGTTCCCGTCGTCCCAGGCGCGCATTGCATCGACCTGTCTAGGCATATTCTAGACTCTAGAGTATGGGACCCAGGCTAGCTGCAAGCGCCATGCAGGTCTACGTGTGTGCATGCCTGACGGGTTGTTGCCCGGGTCCGGGAAGAAAGGGGGAGTCATTTTTGTCGGGCCTTGACGAATGCGTTAACGGAGTAAGAGTAATACAGCCATACTCCGTGTAGGGAGTCGTAGTGTGTCTTTCCACAATTAGATTTCAATCAATAAAACAGGAGGAGAATGTCGCCGCTGCAGAGTACAGCAGAAGAAATTCTATTGATAGCGATATTATTCGATAGTTGGCAGGACTGGGTAGGTGTGGCGTACTCAGAGTAACGGAGGCCCCGGTCGAAGCTGCAGCCTTGCCGCACCGCCTTCTCGATGGACGCTTCTGGCCTTCTTTACTTCAGCTTACTTACTTCGACCGAACCGTCTGTACGAGTCTTTCTACACTACGGATAGTACCTCCCTAGATGCAGAGTAGGTCAACAAAAATAGTACTCTGGAGGATATTTCTGTCTGAAACGCCCAACTGCGAGAAACCATGACACATCCGAAGATCGATCGACCGGAACAGAGCCCAGACAGGATCGGTCTGGCAGCAACGAGTCCCAAGCCAGGCAGCTCCCCACTTGGCCTGTATGTACTGTACCGCCCGGCCGGTAATGCAAAATACCGTAATTTTCAAAGCGTGATTTTGCCCTCTTGAAGGAGAATAATTTTGCCTCTCGCAAAGCAGGTCCTCCCAGCCTGCCTTAAATTTAAAGCGCCCCCCACCCACATTGATTTCCGTATCTCATCTCCATTCCTCCATATTTCATTCCGCTTTCCACTCTCTTCCCTGTCTCTATCTTCCCTCCCTCTCTCGCTCTCTCTCTCCTCTCGGCATTGAATTCTCTAGAATTTCAATCTCTCTCTCTCTCTCCCTCCGTTACTCTAGCTCAATCGTTCCGATTGTCTTTGCCGTCTGTTCTTACTGCATCGAAGTCCCGTTGCATTGATCCGTGACTCGAAATTCGCTCTGCTTGGTGCAAGCTGAATTCTTTGAACCCATCAAACCCTTTTCTCCAGTTTTAACTTCACATCTTCTCATCATGGTACGTTGCGCTGTCCCTACCCTCCTCGCCTTCGCCACCGTGGTTGGCCGGAAACCTCGAACCGTCGCTAACGTGACTCATCTGCAGGCCGAATCGACCACCATCTCCAACACGGAGAATGTGCGTTCTTCTTATTAATACCTATACTTTTTCTTCGGCCGCTTTGCGGTCTCGAGGAAACAGTCAGACTAACGTTATGTGCGCTGGCAACAGCTCATGAAGTACATGGCCCTCGATCAGCGAGGTTCCGTCCAAGCCGAATACATCTGGATTGATGCCGTCGGTGGCTGCCGCAGCAAGACCAAGGTATGTACATTCTGATATTTTTTTTTTCCTTCTCTCTCTTCTGTTGGTGGAGATCGAAGATCGTCTTATCTCGACTGCCTGATCCTGCGAGATAAGCACTTGCGCACGGGGCCCGTGGCTGTTCGGTGCCTGCATCCACCCGCTCCTCACGTGATGCATACCATGCCCCTCTTTGTTCTGCGGCTAATCTTTTTTGCTTGCTTCGGCTTAGACCCTCTCCAAGCCCGTCCAGTCGGTCGATGAGCTCCCCGAATGGAACTTCGACGGTTCCTCGACGGGTCAGGCCCCCGGCGATAACTCCGATGTCTACCTGCGCCCCGTTACCATCTTCCCCGACCCCTTCCGTCTCGGTGACAACATCCTCGTCCTCTGCGAAACCTGGGACTCCGATGGAACCCCCAACAAGTTCAACTACCGTCACGACGCCAACCGCCTGATGGAGGCCAACGCCAAGGAGGAGTTCTGGTTCGGTCTGGAACAGGAATACACCCTCCTCGGTAACGACGGCTGGCCCTACGGATGGCCCAAGGGCGGTTTCCCCGGTGCCCAGGGCCCCTACTACTGCGGTGTCGGAACCGGCAAGGTCTACTGCCGTGATATCGTCGAGGCTCACTACCGCGCTTGCATGTACGCCGGTATCAAGATCTCCGGTATCAACGCCGAGGTCATGCCTTCGCAGTGGGAATACCAAGTCGGCCCTTGCGGCGGCATTGAGAGTAAGTCGTCGATTCCTCCCGTCGAACAAGTTCACTGGGTTAATCCGCTTTAGTGGGTGACCACCTTTGGATGTCCCGATTCATCCTCCACCGCGTCGCTGAGGAATTCGGCGTCCGTATCTCGTTCGAGCCCAAGCCCATCAAGGGTGAATGGAACGGAGCTGGTCTCCACACCAACGTCTCGTCCGCCTCGATGCGTGCCGACGGCGGTATGAAGGTCATCGAGAGCGCCATGAAGAAGCTGGAGGCGCGCCACGTTGAGCACATTGCCGTCTACGGCGAAGGCAACGAGGAGCGTCTGACCGGACGTCATGAGACCGGCAACATCGACAAGTTCAGCTACGGCGTTGCCGACCGCGGTGGTTCGATCCGTATTCCCCGCCAGGTTGCCAAGGACGGCAAGGGTTACTTCGAAGATCGTCGCCCTGCCAGCAATGCTTGCCCCTACCAGATCACTGGTATCATCGTTGAGACTGTAAGTTCTACTTCTTATCTTCATCAAAGCAACCTCTAACGATCAACAGCTCTGCGGTGGCCTTTAAAATCCTTTGTTACTTAGCAACTCGTATACCCTCCGGCGTCATATGAGAGCAGAACGGAGGAGCAGCCCTGGCAGTCGGGAGAAAACATAGAATTTTATTTTTGACGTTCTCATTTTCTTATGCCTGGTTACCATGACGGCTCAGGGTTTCTTTCTTTAACTCCAAGATGCCATGGTCTGCCCACCGACGTTCCTTGTTCTCCGTGCTGCTTTTGCATTTTGGTTTTTTTCGTTAAGTGTGATGTGTTACGGCAAACATAGAAGACTAGTTCTCTTCAAGAGGTGAAATGGACAGTCACAGGAATGAACATGGTGGAATCAAAAACAGAAAACACAAAAGAAGAAAAAAAATAGCTATAATAGCTTGTGACAGTAGCATAGTGTACTCAATATCACTCATTAATGGAATAATGACATGGACATACCCACTTGAACCACTGCCACCTGAACCGTTTCTTAGATTGAACGTCAGCCAGCAACTCCGCCGAGTTTAGACTCGGACAAATCGACTAATGGGGTAAATCCAATATCTCCGTTCCATCTACTCCGTACTGATCATATAACCTACCGCAATATAACCTACTACAATGCCGACATAACCCGGGCTTCCTTTCAATCCTTTGCAAGCACCAATGAACCACGCTCTCTGCGAACCAAGGGCTAAGAAACGGCGTCGCCCCGCCCTCGCCTGTCTCGAATGCCATCGTCGAAAGGTTAAATGCGACCGCTCGAGTCCCTGCAGCCAGTGTCTGGCGCACAACTCTACATGCAAATACGGAGAATATGAGACTGCCAGGAGACATGCTCGTCTGGATCAGGGGCAAGACGGCTCTCCTGCGCCGCAGATCGGGGCTGTGAATGATATCCCCCCGGCTGTTAGTTCTATGACTGCAGACTCGGCGTCGACAATCGAGAAGGCCGGAGAGACGAGCATAAGCGGTCTCTCGAATGGGGAGCAACATATGGCGAACAGAGCAATGGGACCGGAAGCCGAGTCATCTAGCAAAAAAACCCCAGATGGGATTCACGGCGCGTTATCCAAAACAAGGGTCTTCGGACATAGCCATTGGATCAGCACAACTCCTTTCGTATGCCCGAACCACCCCTACTAGTTATCTGACAAATGAAATCCTCACCAAGTCAAAAGATCAAAGGCCTCTCGACCTACTCGCCCATCACGCCTCAACTCCACTCTCGAGATTCCAGATCTACAACCAGCATTAATCCCCTGCCGAACCAACTCTCCGAAACCTTCTGGCAATGCAAGCAGCTCGCCCGAGACATCAAACGCCGACTCCCCAGCCGCAGTGCCCTACCAGACGATCTGCACGCTTCCTTACCAATCCGCGACGTCCTCGAGACGTCCATCACGATGTACTTCGAGACATACGAATCGTGCTATCGCATCCTTGACTGGGGGATGTTTCGTCGCGAATACGATACTTATATGGAGCGCAGCAGCAGCAGCAGCAGCAGCAACAACAACAACAACCCCAAGTCTTCGTCGCCTACTACCCTCCTCAAGATCCTACTCCTTCTGTGTACCATCGCCCCCTTACACTCTGACGTCTCGGTGCGCGGGACCCTCCGGGCGCACGCGCCCCGGTGGATTCACGCCAGCCAGACGTGGCTGTCCGCGCCTATGGAGAAAGACAGACTCAGTCTCGACGGGCTGCAGATCCATTGTCTGCTGCTGCTGGCGAGGCAGGTCAATCGGCTGGGCGCGGACCTGGTGTGGATTGCGGCTGGGGGGTTGATGCGCATGGCGATGCAGATGGGGTTGCATCAGGATCCAGAGTCGCTGGGCATGCAGGAGAAGAGCACGGCAAAGAAGGAGGTGAGAAGACGCCTGTGGTATACTATTCTCGAGATGAATGTCCAGGCGGCGCTGGATTCGGGAATGGTGCCGCTTGTTGGGGAGGATGAGTTTGATACGAGGGTGCCGGACGAGACCGAGACCGAGAATGAGACGGGGAGTATAGGATCGTATCAGAATATCCTGGCGAAGTCTCTCCCTCTCAGACTTGAAGCTACGCGTCGAATCAACAGTCTGCGAGAAACGTCCTCATACGAGGACGTTCTACAGCTAGGGGCCCGATTAAGTGAAGTCTACCGCGAGGCAACTATCCACATGGCATCTCACTCCCCACCACCACCACCACCATCATCACAACCCTCACACAGCAACGGACCCATCCCCAGAACCAGATCTACCTTCGCCAATTCCTTCCTCACCCACCTCCTCACCCGCTTCCTTCTCTGCCTGCACCTCCCCTACGCCGTACAAGCCCCCCAATCCCCTCTGTACACCTTCTCCTTGCAAGCCTGCCTCTCGTCCGCACAAGACCTCATCTCCCTCCTCTCCGACCCACTCTACAACCTCCTCCTCACAACAGGAGGCGGACCCTTCCGCGACCTCATCACGCGCGGAGGACTCATCATCTTCGCAGATCTAGTGGCTCAATTGCAGGACGAGAAGTCGCCGTTTTCGCGCGCGCGGAATAGAGCGCGCGTGCAGCCGTTACTGGAGGATGCGCGACAGGTGGTGAGCTTTGCACGCGAGAGGTTGAGAAATGGCGATACCAATGTTAAGGGGTATGTGGGGGTGAGGATGGTGATGGCGCAGGTGGAGGCGTTGTTGAGAGGGGAGGAGGAGGAGAGGGAAATGAAGGAGGCGGTGGGGGTTGCGGCGAGGGAGAGTTTGTTGGAGAGTTTGGAGGTTTTGAAGAGGGTTAGGGAGGAGAGAGGAGGAGGATGTGAGAGAGGGACAGAGGGAGGGATTGGAGACGGTTGGACATGGACGCCTGGTTCTGGGGAGGATGATGGTGGTGGTGGATGGGATTTTGGGATGATGGGGTTTGATTTTGATATTGATATTGATCTTGATTTTGGGCTGGGGTTGGGGTTTGGGGAGGGTGTGGTGTAGTGATGTTTTGTATACTGTCCTGTCTATGAAGGTATGGGCTAGGTGGTATTAGCGAAAGTGGTATAAATGACGCTATCAGTACGCTATCGTACGCGTTATATCAACCCCAAATGTGTAACCTCATCTGCAGCACGGAATGTCCAAGAAAGTACACTCTTTCCTGTCCTTGAAATGGGTGGAATTGCTTTTTGATTGTCTACTGCATTTGTGGGTTTAATATGTATCAGGTGCCTGGATACAGGGTTCTGCTTCATTCGGCGAAGCACCTGCATAGCCCGTTGTACAATAGATAGGCTTTATCAGGTTAATAGGACTTTGATTGATTGATTCAAGCAGAAAGAGATGAGGCTATATAGCTCGCTAAAGCTTTAAAAGAGGAGAAAACGGCTTCGTAAGTAGTGAGAGAAGCAAGATTAAAAGGCTTCCTGAGATCTCTATCTAAGCTACACTAGGCCAAATACAGCAAGGCAAGCGAGATGCTTGGAGTAATCTCTCAACACTACTGAGTATAAGACGGTTAGGCACCTGAATTAGTTCGTTCATTTAGATCCTATAATTGAGCCAATGAAGTTGCAGCCATTCCCGCAGTATGAATACCTGCAGCATTAGAACTAAAGATCTTAACAGCATACTTCATAGCAATCTGTTCCTACTAGATAGTCAACGTAAAAGCAGTTACTAGCCGTTGAGCTCGTTGTCCCTTGTCTACGAGTACTGCCTTGCTGTCGTTTTAGCTTGTAAGTGCCATCGACGACGCCAATCCAAATTGTGTTTTGTCAACCAAAAATCGTATTCGGTATGCACCAGAAATGCATTGGTCACTCCACGAATGTATGAGGGTCTGATCCCCTAAACTATCTGCACATCTAGCTGCTTAAATCTCCCAATCTGAGTATTCTGACCACACAATCTTCTTACTATTCAGTCAATTCCGTATGACTAAAATAGTGATCGTCAGGATCCATGGCTGAATTATCCGGATCTTCCTATCTCCGGTAATCGGTCATTTTTGGTTGACATGTTCAAGTTCTTGTAGGGCGTCTCGCGGTGTTCAAGCTCAGAGGTGCCCTGTCTCCTATCTAGGCGATACCACGTTCACTAGAAAAGCAAGTCTAGCCCTGATCACGAGTACGAGTCGAGTAGACAGTCGTCGGATGGTTTTCATAACATATCCGGTAAGCGAGTGACGCACCTGTTTTTCAGAATATGGTGACATTGCAACATCCATGGCGCGTAGACGTATGGTTATGAACGATCGTTAGGAATGCAGATGGACTTAGGCACCCGTCTTCCCCTTCTCTCATTCGCTCTGTTCCTCTCATCACTAAGTATCCTCCCAGATAAAGTATATATATATTCAAGGCACATATTTCTCATTCTATTTTAATCTCCTGATAGAAATTGGGACCCTCATAAGAACCAGGGTATCCTCTAGAATACTTGTCAACATCGATGCCAATATGAAGCCGAAAGGGAATGAGTATCCACTCACCTCGATAATTCCGGGATTTTGCAGCCCACTGAACATAAAAAACAGTAATTTCACCTTCCCTAACAGCGTTTCCTTTTCTTTTTCCTTTTCTTTTCTTTCTTTCTTGTTTGAAAAAAATAATCGACATAAATCTAATCCTCAAACTGCACTTCTGGAGAAATGGCGTGGTTTAGTTTGCCTTGTCTTGGTAGGTACTTAGAGCTTCGCACAGCACGCTCATAGCTGACTCCAATAATAATCTATCGCAAATGGTCGATTTGGAGGTAATGATCAATTTCAACTGAGAGCCTTCTGGTACGGCCACAATTGTAATAGTACTGGAGCGACGACGATCGTCTGCTGCCGAGCTGTGATGCTGAATAGATGCTGAATAGCCAGAAAGATCCAATTTAGGATTTTCTTCGATGTTCTGATACTGCGTCATAATTCCAAACTCTTCTGCACCTTCTGGCCAATTTGTGCAGTGAGCATTGAAATGTTCAAACCCGACATTCTCAAATGAGAGCGCTCTGATGAACTGGTCCTGAATATCAGGTGCAATTTCTCCGATACCAGAATCGAGGCAGTCAAGGCGAACACGTACAGGTAGGGCTGTGACACACGGGAAGACAATGTCACGCAAAGGCAAAGGCAGCGCGCTTCGACCCGATACTACACGGCCAAACATGACATCACGCGATCCGGTGATAGATGCGATCATCACAGTGCACGCGGCGGTGAAGATGGTAGCAGGTGTGTTGCCGGAACCCTCAATAACTTTCGGTAACTGGATCGTCTGTTCGACCCGTATTATCTCGAAGGGGTGATCATTGCCGTTCTAACAGATATGGAAAGGTTGGTTGATATATGTCATTGATGACCCCTGCAGTAAGGTATCCCAGTAGGAGAAGTCAAGCTTAGATGTTTGAACCGAGATCAGACTGGACAAACTCGGCTCCTTTGGAAGGGACTTGCCGCTGTACAAATCAGAGAGTGCGTCTAAGAGTCGACCGAACCCTAGGCCATCATATTGAGCATGGGAGATGCGGATTATAAGCCGCATCGGGCTTGATTGTGATCTGAGAAGAACCAGGCGCAAAAATGTTCTGCCCAAAGTTGAAGGGTTGTTATTCAATTCATCGTATACAGCGGCAAAGCTTGTAGACGCGTCGCCTACCATTTCTCGAACTTCCAGAGGAACATGAAGAGTTCTAAGAATGACCTGATAGAATCTAGCCTGGTGGAGTACAAAAACTGTTCGCAAAATTTCGAAATGTTGAACGAGGTTGGCACAGCTTTCAGCAAGACGCGGAATGTCGATTGAAGATGGCAGGTCAAAGTAGAAGTTGTGAATCCCCAAAGGAGATCCATCCAATGAGCCATTCATGAAGGGTCTCTGGGAATGAGATATGGGAAGAATATCTTCAACGTCCTGATAGGGCTCAGAAAGCAAGATGGGAATCTGATTATCGATAAAGTCCTCTCTGTTTTCCAGATCCAACAAAGAGAAATGATCAGGTTGAAAAACAAAGACATCGGAAGCGGCGCTTAAGCATTGTGCCATCTCATGCAGCAAGGGCTTACGAAGAACATCTGCAACGGAGAGCGAAATGCCCTCGCGCTGGGAAGCGGCCACCAGCCGCATAGCTTGAATGGAGTCACCACCAATGCCAAGAAAGCTGTCGTCGGCGGTGATGTTGTCCGGATCAAGCCTGAGTATAGCTGCCCAGAGTTGCTGGAGCTGCCTCTCATTTGCTGTACTGACTGGCCGCCTGTGGGAGTGAGATACAATGAGAGCCGCTAACTCTTTGATAGACAACTTAGAGTAGTTTTGGCGAAGGAGTCGGCGATCTGTCTTTCCTGTCGTAGTCATGAAAAAGCTGCGTAAAGGAACATAGCCCATGGGGACCATGTAGACAGGTACCAATGCTGCAAGTTTGTTGTTAAGGTTCTTTGTTAGATTGGAAACAGCCACCGCAAGCTCCTCGTCCGTTTTATCTGTTGCTTTTGGAGGAACAACAAATACAATCAGGACGGTGGTATCACTGCCTTGCGGCGTCAAAACCTCGGCAACTACCTGTGCGTTATCATGACCACCAAGTTGTTGTAAAACATGGTGTTCAATTTCATTTAACTCCACGCGTTGACCCCGTATCTTGATTTGAGTGTCCTTGCGTCCCATAAAAACTAAATCTCCGTTGTCATTGTAACGAACCAAATCGCCAGTCTTATAAAGACGGCCACGTCGACCAGAAGATTCAGCCGGCCCACTCTGGAGAAGGAACGAAGGGTCTTGGATGAAAGAGGCCGCGGTCTTATCAGGGTTGTTGAGATATCCTCGGCCTACTAGGGGGCCTTCGATCCATAATTCTCCCACTGACCCGATGCTCGCCAATGTAGGCTCCTGTGATGTGGTATTTACCACCCATGTGCATGCCCCAACACCACGACCAATTATCCGATCGCTGAGGTTTTCCGCCGCCCAAGTCACTCCGACGGTGCATTCAACTGGGCCGTATGCAACACGAACTTTAGTTAACGCTGTTAACCGATTTATCTGGGCCTGCGTTACGGCCTCACCACCGATCTCTATGGTTCGTAACGATCGAATAACAGCATCCGGCAGAATGTCCGTAACTGTCGAGGTTAGCGTTGCGTGGTTCGCACGCAGTTTGGTAATCGACCCTGCCAAATCATTTTTTCTCTGTTCTTCAGATGGCGTACATAAACACCCCCCTGCGACTAGTGTTTGGAAGATGTTGTACCAGGCCACATCGAAGGCATAGGAGGCAAAGTCGTACACCCTGGCATCACTCGAAAACATATGGCCTTGGTGTAGAATCAAACTCGCGAAGTTGGAATGCGTGATCACCACACCCTTGGGCTCTCCGGTGCTACCAGATGTGAATGTTATGTAAAATGCACGGTCTGGATCAGACTCAGGGAGCCTATGACCAACGGCTGTATGAGGCAGAGACAAGAAAGCGTTTCGGTCGACCAAAATATTTGCCGTGGAAGGTGAGATTCCTTCAAGAATTGCTGCACCGTATGGAGATGAAACAGTGATCAGAGGCTTAACCTGGCTGATAATTGCTCGCAATCTTTCTTTCGGCTGCGTCACATCTAACGCCACAGCTGTCGCTCCTGCCTTCATGATTGCAAGCATCGCAACCGGTGTCCATACGGACTTCTCGAAACATAAAGGCACAAAGCTTTCGACCTTTCCATCAATCCCAAGGCTTATAAGACGGTGCGCCATCTCTGTCGAGAGGTCATCTAGCTCGCCATATGTCAGGTCACCGTCCCATGCGTGCACCGCAGGGGCTTCTGGCTGTAATAGCGCTGTTTCGTGAAAAAGCTCATGGACGCAGTGATTTGATACTGCCGGTACTATGGCGTTCCAGTTCCAAATGTCATGTAAGTCATGCGCACTAATCATGGAAATATCTTGAACTCGGACATTGAGGTTTTCTGGATCGCACAGCTGGTAAAGTATGTGCTCAAAGTTGTTTAGCATCCTCTCTGCACTCATTTCTCCAATTACCCTTAGATCAACATTTAAGCTCAGCTCGAGCTCATGACCTTCCTGTCTACAGGTTAGCATGATAGCATATGTGCTGAACATATCGGACCCTCCAAGCGAGCTTTCATCGAGGGCGCGGGTGGATGCAAAAATCTTGCTGCCAACGCTTCCGTCGCCATCATTTGACTGGTTACCAGGCTGTACAACGAGCAAGGTTTGGAAACGACAAGCGGAATGTGCCTCGAAGCTGACCCGTTGGATATTCTGCAAACCAGTTTGCTCGAACCTAGTCATACGCGAGGAATTATCTTGAACTTGTCTGAAGACGTGTGCCAGTTCAGAGTCACGATCGAGAGAAACACGCACTGGGACAGTAGCAATGGTAGGCCCCGCCATAAGTTCAATACCACGTACAGAGGCTTGTCGGCCGGAAACAACGGCGCCAAATACAATATCCCAAGATGCTGTTGCATTGGATATAAGCATTGCCCACGCGGTGCGAATCGTGGTCGACATTGTGAATCCCGAGGGTGCCTGAAGAGGCCCTTTGACCCTTCTTTTCAGATTCTTGTCAGCCCGAGGCTGAAATCCAACGGATGGGAGAGTAGGGAACTGTGGTGCTTGCAATCCCTTGAACTGGTCACTCCAAAACTCATCCGCCATCCCTGAAGTCTTCGAGGCCACAGTGTGTTTAATAAAGGGCTGGTAGGACTGAACATTGATGCCGGCATAGTTGTCTGCGTAGGCTTTCTGGATGTATTGTAGAACCAAAGGCATCGACCAGCCGTCGTACAAAACATGATGGATAGACCAGAGGAAACTTGCCTTGCCATTGCTGGGATCAGTGTAAATACCCACTTGGCTTAATGGCCTACCAAGCCCCATAAAGAGCTGGTCCTGTTGCTGGCTCCGTAGAGTGGAGGAATTATCGTACGTCAACCATTCAACGGGAGCCTTGACTATGACCTGAACCAGGCCAAGAACAGGGATATCGACGACTCGTGTCCGCAGGATGGGCATCATCGCCACCAGAGATTCCCAAGCTCGCTTGAATTTGTCAGGGTCAACTCCCATCTGTAGCTCTCTCACAGTGTGGTTGACGTAGTCTCCTGGCCGTCGTGCTGTCATAGCTAGAAGTCCCTCTTGAAGAGGTGTGCATGGGAAGACGTCTTCTATTTGCGACTCGTCAATGTCACACAACGATGCTATCTCTTTGCAAACTGTGTGTTTATCCACATTAGGATCTAGTAGTGAGAACGGTTCAATGGGTTCATCGCTGACACCCGTCACCTTCATCACTGTCGCTTGACTGCTAAGCTCCGGAAAGCTAAAGATGTCAGCAACGGTCAACATAAGTCCTCCGGAGGAGGCCAATGCTGCAAGCCTCATGGCATGGATAGAATCGCCACCCAGTCGGAAAAAGTTATCATCAACATTGATACTTGGCAGTTCGAGACGGAGGACCTCTGCCCACAACGCTCGGAGCTCTTTCTCTGCCGCGGTTGATACAGGCCGTCTGGAAACCGATTGCGGGCCTAACAAAGCTGCCAACTCCTGCGTGGTCAACCTCTCCGTCCTTTGGCGCAGGGCACGGCGGTCCGTCTTCCCCGTTGTCGTCCTGGGCACTATTTGAAGTGGGAAAAAGCCACTCGGAACCATATAAGCGGGTAACGTAGCTGCTAGTTGCTTGGTGATGCCTCTTGTCATATCTTCCACAATACTTGCACACGCCTCATCACTCATCAGTATGCCATTAGACGGTGAGATGAAGACAATTAGCATTTCTGAGTCCCCTCCTCCTGGTCTCACCACCTCAGCCACGATTTGTACAGCGGCGTCTGGATATTCATCAGCTCCTTGCATTGTAATATCACTCCCGCCCCGAGTCAGGTTCTCTCGCACATGATGCTCCACCTCAGCTAGTTCAATGCGCTGACCATGGAGCTTCACCTGTCCATCAATACGGCCAACAAAGACCAACGAACCATTCGGCTTATAATGCACTAAGTCACCGGTTCTGTAGAGCCGACCGCGCCGACCAGGGAAACCAGGAGCTCCTTGCAGCAGCCATTGAGGATCTTCGATGAAAGATGCTGCCGTTTTTGCTGGATCGTTCAGATAACCACGCCCAACAAGAGGACCCTCGACCCATAATTCTCCAACACATCCAATGCCAGCTAGGGATTGACTAGCCAAATCAATCACCCAAATACATGCTCCAATTCCCTTGCCAATACTTCGATCACAGAGATCCTCCCAATCCCATGACACACCAACGGTACACTCAACAGGGCCGTATGCAATACGGCACGTTCTGCCCAACCCTGTGATCCGATTTATGGTCCGCTGACTGACTGCCTCGCCTCCGGTTTCGATGAGGTCAAGTTTCTGGATGACCTTATCATCAATCACTTCAAGAACACTGGATGTCAATGTTGCCCAGTTTGCATTGTGCTGAATTATTGAATTAGAAAGATCATTCTTTCTTTCATGTTCAGAGGGCACACAAAGGCATCCACCTGCGCAAAGTGTTTGAAATGCATTGTACCAGGATACATCAAAGGAATACGATGCAAAGTCGTAAACTCTAGAGTTCTTGCTGAATCCAAGGGGCGTCTGTTGATGTTTGACACCGCTTGTAAAATTGCTGTGAGTAATAATAACACCCTTCGGCTCACCAGTGCTTCCAGATGTAAATGCGAGATAGAGAGCAGTCGATGGTTCCACATGAGGTAATTCCTCCATTGCTACTGGCAGGGAGGAAATGGCTTCCCAATTGATGACAATATTTTTCCTGTGGCAGGAAATTTGGGAGGTTACCTGAGCCATGATTCCGGCTCCCTTCGCGGACGATATTGTCAACTCGGGATGGACTTGGTTGACGATCGCTCGAAGCCGATCAATGGGCTGGTTAACATCTAAAGCGACAGAAGTTGCGCCAGTTTTCATCACAGCCAACATGGCGATAGTGGTCCACATCGATTTCTCAAAACATAAAGGTATCATGGCTTTTG
The DNA here is from genome assembly GCA_027569665.1 of Aspergillus bridgeri. Classification (NCBI taxonomy): domain Eukaryota; kingdom Fungi; phylum Ascomycota; class Eurotiomycetes; order Eurotiales; family Aspergillaceae; genus Aspergillus; species Aspergillus bridgeri. The sequence goes on along the minus strand of JAPDKQ010000076.1, from coordinate 64,009 downwards.
CTTTGACACCAATATCAATTAGACCTCGTGCCAATCGATTCGAGAGCGACTCTACTTGGTCGTAGGTCAACTTGCCATCCCAGGCGTCTATTGCTAAAGAACCTGGTTGCAGTTCAGACATTTGGGTAAATATTTCGTGCACGCACTTGTTTGCTGCCATTGGAACAACCGCATTCCATTCCCATATTGCCTTCAAATCCTGAAGGCTCAGCCTATCAAGCTGAGATAGCTTGGCGAGTCTCTGTACAGGATTGCACATTTGTCTGACGATATGCTCAAGTTGCTGAGCCATAGTTATCGGTTGCTCTGCTGGAAGTAGGTGGGAGTCGTAGTGAATTTGTAGCTGCAAACCATTGCTCAGTAGCTGGCAATCAATGGAGAGGGCGTACGTCCCAAAGACGGCAGCACCGACTGTTTTCGGGTTCCCGGCCTTGAATATTGTGCTTTTAGTTTGGTCGGCATCGTTCTGAGCTGCATTAATGACCAACAGTGTCTGGAAGCGACTCTCGTGCAGTTTTGAGATCCGCTGGATTCCAGTCTGTTCGAATTCCATCATGTCTGCACCTTGAATTTGAATTTGTTGCAAAAAGCTTTCAACCGTTTGATCCCATTCAAAAAGTGTTCGAATAGGCACAGTGGCAATCGTCGGGGCCATCATGTACTCGATTCCGGGAACGGGGGATTGTCTCCCTGTTACAACAGCACCGAATAAAACATCTGTAGAGTGGGTGTAACCGGATAAAACCAAAGCCAATGCCGCACGTACAATGCTTGACGGGGTTATATCACTTCTGGAAGGCCATGTGATATCGGAACTATCATGAATAATTGTTTGATCTATCCGGGGCTGGTAGTTTGCTGATGGGATAGCTGGGTATGTCGGAGCCATGCAGCCTTCAAAGAAGCGTTGCCAGTATTCTGTCGCTTGGCCATCTTCGATACTCTTGATATGTTTCACAAAGGCCTGGAAGCCCACTGGTGGGCCGAGCTTTTGCTTTCCATCAGTATATATCTCCTCAACGTGTTCAAGAAGTAATTGCATTGACCATCCGTCATACAAGGCATGATGAATAGTGAGAACAAAGGCATAGTTCCCCTCGGAAGGGGAGCCATTAGACAAGCCAAATCGAACCAAGGGTGAACCCAATCCCATGCGCTCTTTCTTATGATGGAGCAAGATCTCCTGCACAGTATGGCCCCTCGACCACTCAAAGGGTTCATCAAGTATGGCCTGCACCAGCCCCTGGTTAAACAGGTTCACAATACGAGTTCGCAAAATTGGCAGCGACGCTGCAACCTGCTCTATCGCTTTACAGAAGCGATGAACATCAACGTGGCTTTGCAGCTCCAGCACTGCGTGGTTCACGTAGTCACCAGGCCTCCTTGCTGTCAGAGACAGTAGGCCCTCCTGCAAAGGTGTGCAGGGGAAGAGATCCGTGATTTGGCGCTCATTGACTCCGCACATCGCAGCGGCTCCTGCTAGAGCAGCTTCTAGTTGGACATCGGGTTTGAGCAGCGAAAAAGGCTCGAAAGATTCACACTTGCGTGTAAGATGCTTGGTCACCTTTGCTAGGTCAGTCATCCGTGGGTTCCTGAATATGTCCGCGACCGTCAATCTTAGGCCTTTCTCGCGGCCTCGCGCGACGAGTTTCATGGCCACAATGGAGTCCCCAAAATGAAAGAAGCTGTCGTCCACGCTAATAAGCGACTTTTCAATTCCCAAAACAGCAGCCCACAATCCCTGTAATTCCCTTTCCATTGCGGTCACAGGATGGCGTTTGATTCGAGAGGAATCAAGGTCAGCTATCTCTTGTATTGTCATCGACGCCCCGATCAAGCGAAGATGTTGTCGATTCGTCTTCCCAGTCATCGTTGTCGGAATTTCACTAACATGAATAAAAGCAGATGGTACCATGTAGACCGGCACGCGCTGATTCAAAATATTCTGTATAAATCTTGGAGAATCCGGAAGATGGCGTTGGGAGTTGTCACTGGTGCTAAGGAATGCCAGCAGCACTGAAGTGTTGCTTTCCTTGGGCGTCACCACCTCCGCAACGATAGAAACATCCCGAGCTCCGTTTTCGAACATAATCTGACGAATGTGATGTTCAATCTCGGTCAACTCTACCCGCTGTCCGCGTATCTTGACCTGCGCGTCTTTTCTGCCAACAAAAACGAGCGAGCCATCGGGCATTTGCCGTGCAAGATCCCCCGTTTTGTACATGCGACCGCGTCGACCGGCCTTACCATGCTTCGGTGAGCCCCGTAAAAGCCACGGTGGATCTTCTACAAATGATGAGGCTGTTTTTGTTGGATCATTAAGGTAGCCTTTGCCGACAACAGGCCCTTCAATCCATATTTCTCCAATGGATCCCACCGGGACAAGCTTCGTGGGCGACGCAGGGCTCGCTAACCATATGCATGCTCCTAAGGGGTAGCCAATATTAGAGTCGCAGACATCCATGGAGGCCCATGCTACCCCTGCTGTGCATTCAACGGGGCCGTATGCAATCCGGATCTTGGTGTATTGGCTGAACCGATCGATTTGTTGCTGTCGCACGGCCTCCCCGCCTAGCTCAAGGATGCGCAATTGCTTCAATATTGAGTTCTCTAGTAATTCTGCGGCTGTGGGTGTTATCGTGAGAGAATTGGCTTGTAATTCCAGAATAGAGCTCGATAGCGCGTTTTTTCGCTGATGCTCCGAAGGCACACAGAGACAGCCTCCAGCAGTTAGGGTCTGAAAAGCGTTATACCAGGCGACATCGAAGGCATAGGAAGCAAAATCATACACTCTTGAACTGGTAGTAAAGCCAAGACTTTCTCTCTGGTGTCGGATTGCGCTAGCAAAATTTGAATGAGTAATTATAACTCCCTTTGGCTCACCCGTGCTTCCAGAAGTGAATGCAATATATACAGCGTCTGACGCGGTGGTTTGTGGCGGGCATTGCTGATCACCATCTCCAACATCGTCAGGAGGAGAAATCAAACGTGTTTTGTCAATAATAATGTTACAGGCCTCGGAGCCAATCAAGTTCGATGCGACATCAGCGGAATCCACGGACGAAAGCGTGATTTTGGCGTCGACTTGTTTAACAATGGACTTGAGTCGCTCCTCGGGCTGGGATACATCCAGTGCTACAGATGCCCCGCCTGTCTTCATGACCGCTAGCATTGCGACTGGCATGCAGATTGACTTTTCAAAGCAAAGAGGTACAATCGAAGCAGGACCAACACCCACACTGAGAAGATGGGTTGCGAGTTTCGTTGAAAGTTGCTCCAGTTCGATATATGATAGTTTGCCGTCCCAAGCACAGATTGCTGGCATATTAGGCTGTTTTATAGCTCTTTCTGTAAACATATCATGCACAAACTGGCCCGCAGATGCTGGCACATTTGCATTCCAGTCCCATATCATATCTAGATCCTCATCGCTGAGAAGGTCTAGATCCGTCAGTTTGGTAGATCTTTGTTTCGGATCGAAAATCTGTTGCATCACATGTTCCAGGCGCCCGGAAATTCTTCTAACCAGCTCTTCCTCAACGATATTTGAGTCGAAATGGAAAGACACGCCTATATTGCTTCCTTGCAGGAGGAATTGAACTAAAATAGCGCAGTTTGGGGTTCCATCATCATCCTGGAGACCATGTGTTGAGGAGGTGGAGAGTAGAGCCTGGAATTGAGAGGATTGATTTGCCACCTCGCTCACCGAGCTTATCCGTTGAAGACCAGTATGAGCATACCTGGTGATCTGTTGATATTGTTCTTTTGTCTGATCAAGGAACTGTTCTATGGTCAACTCTTCCTGGAGTGACACTCGAACGGGTATGTGGCTGATTAACGATTTTTCAAAATCGCGGTACGCATTGGTGGACCCAACATCTGTCATGAGGCATGCGCCGAAATTGATATCCGATGAGCCCACGGCTTCGGTTGCAACAATAGACCAAGCGGCCCAGGCAGTGCTAGTGAAGGACCACGGCAATTCACTGGGCCATTGGGTTCTATTAAAGGGATATTGGAATGTTTTGTCTCGTTGGGGACTGTATGTGGAGTTTGGAAGGGTTGGAAAGTGAACGACATCTGCCCAACCAAGCTGTTCCTGCCAGAACGCCTGGGTGGCCTTCTCCTCTACACCGACTCTCCACAGGAAGAAGTCTGCCCTCAAGCACCCCCCATCAGATAGCTTCTTTTTCATGGAGAAAGAGTCCTGCGCTGCAGCCTGCATGAGGTAAATTATGGCAGATTCAAGTATTTGGGCCACTTCAATTACAGTGTGTGTACTGATTGAGGATCTCTTGTAATTGAGAGCGAGGTCCGTCTGCTGGACTCTCTGGGTGGCACTGAGTGCAAGTTCGTACTGGGGTAGTTAGTTATATTAGTCTCAAACAAGAAAATTCACAAACCGGAGAAAACAAACAAGGGTATAGTCGCGGTTTATATTTACTTACCTCGTGCGGATCGGCGCCACCTTTGCCTTGGAGCTGCAGGGCTTCTGTATGTCGCTTAATTTTGTCTTGCCCTTGACTCTCATCAAGCAAAGAGACTGTCGTATTAAATAGACGTTTTTGAGACGGGATTCCCAGTTCGTGATGAATCTCGGCAAGGGGAGTGTGTTGGCGCGCAAAATGACTAACCGAGTCGTGATGGACCCTGTCAAGTACCTCTTTCAAACTTTTGCTTACATCTATGAAGCCAATGAGAATATTGATCACAGGCCCGACAAGCTCTTCAACGTGGTCGATCTCAATGTGCCTGCCTGAAGTCAAGTATCCAAAACATATTTTATCCTTAGCCATGCATTGCGACAGGGTAAGCGCCCAAGCCACGTGCAAAAACTCGGATCGAGTGATCTCTTGGTTTCGGCAATGGTCGTATATTTTGAAAGAGGCAGTCGAAGATACAACGGGGAGGAGAGAATATTCGTTCGCGATCGTCTCGTCGTTCGGTCGAGTACTTGTTTTGCGTGCGACCGGGAAACAGCATGGCTCTACCCCAGCGAGAAAGTGAGTCCAATATGCCAGTTGCTCTGAACGGGGTGTGCTCTCTATTAGCTTTACCACCTCACGGAAATGTGGTGCTGCGGGTAGGATGTGCCCGCTGTATGCCCTTATCAGGTCTTGTGCAACGATTGACAGGGATGTGGCATCGCCCATTGCATGGCTGATATCCAGGCGGCAGGAAACACTGCCTTGCTCCGACTTGCAAATACTAACAGCCCATTGTGGACAGCTTTTAGGGAAATTGATAGGCCGAAGACGCCGTAGAGCCTCCGATGGATCGCCTTGCCCAGAGCTTAGATGCTCGATATGAGAAGCATAGCTAGACAAAACTACCTGCAGCATTCTTCCTGTCTCCGGGTGCTCAATGAAGATGGTAGAGAATATAGAATGTCGACTGGTTGTGATAATCCACGCCTTTTCTAATGCAGCCGATGATAAAGGCACATCATCATTGGGACTTTGACACTCCCATATAAAATGAGTGGTGTAAGATGCGGTCTTTCGCCTTTGACTGAGGAGAATTCCTTCTTGGAGTGGTGTACATGGGTAAATATCCTTCACTTCAGAAGCCTTGATACCATTCGAAAATATTTGCTCCTCCAACAAGGAACTCAGCCCAGAATCGGAGATATTCAGAAGAGGGAAGTGGGAAGGTGCGAAGGACGGCCCTTCATCGGCCAAATTGGAGCATATGCTTTTGATCGTGTCCACAACAAGTTCTGTCCACTGCTCAAGCCTCTCCATGTGCATCATATCCTTGCAAAATATGAATTCGATCTTCATTTTGCCATTCTCAACCGCGGCTTCGATATTCACAAGCGAAGCCCGCGGCATGTGTGACGACATAGTCTGCAAGGCAAGGTTTCTTCCCTCTGGCTGAGCAATTCTGCCGAATATGGAACCATTGCTTTCTAGTTGTTGGTACGCACCGGCATAATTAAGTAAGAACTCGACTTGATCGTGGGCTTTGAATGCCTGCCTTCCGACATTGCTGTGGTATCTCGCGGCGAAGTAGGGCTCACCCTTGCCGGGAATGTTCTTGCGCACACCCTCGACGGCTCGCACCAGATCTACTGGGTTTAGTCGGTGACATGACACTTGCGCCACTTGAAGCGGGTAAAGCGTTGTAAACCAACCCACGGTCTCCGAAAGATCCAATTCTGCCCCGTCCCCAGCCTGTCGACCGTGACCCTCGATGAAAATTGGCGGCAGAACCGCTCGCTCGGGAAATATAGAGCCCAATGAAAATAGAATTGCGGCCGCCAGGATGTCTAGCGGTTCACAAAAAAGGCTAATTTTGCCTTTCCCAAGTAGAACAGTCGTTGTCTCCTCATCTAGAGCACCTGCCATTAGTCTTTGTCTTCCCAATGTGTTCTCATATGGTTTCACTCCCCAAAAGTCCAGGCAAGGCGGCTCAATGGAGTATGGAAGAACTTCTGATATGCTTTGAATGTTCTTTATTCGGGTTTTCTGCGCCTGACTCCATGCAAGAAAGGATGTTGGTGCAGGTCTGAGAGGCTGGCCGTCAAGGAAATCTTGCAGATCGCTCCAAATGATCCTCCAAGATACCAAATCACATACAACATGATGAGCACTCAGGAGGACTGCTTGTGTTCCATCTGCCAGATGGAATGTGTCAACAGCAAACACAGGCCCACATCGGATATCGAAAGTTGTCTGACGCTCATTGGCTCGAGCTTCGAGTTCATTTAATGTATGGACGTCTGCGTGAGCAGCGAATTCAAAGACAGAATCTGAATATGATTCAACATACTGATACCAGTCACCACGGTCATTTTGACGGAACCTGGCTCGCAGCATTGAGTGTCGGTCCACCACCGCTCGTGACGCTGCTAGAATGGCATTATCACCAATCTCTCTTTGAAGAGCCAACATGAAACTTTGGCTAAAGTGATTGAGGCCCTGAGGATTATGATCAAAGAACATCCTTTGGATTGGAGAAAGCGGCCACTCTCTGCCAGGCTCGTCAGCTTCCAAAAACGGCGTCGCCTGACTGGGAGAGGCGTAGGAGTGACATTTTTGCGTTATTTTTTTGATCGTCTGTAGTCCTAGTATATCGCTCACAGTCAAGTGCATGCCACGTTTCCGGCACCTTGAAACCACCTGCATTGCCGTAATCGAATCCCCACCAAGTCGCAAAAACCGTTCGGTTGTGGATATAGACGACGCGGGTATATTCAGGACAGCGGCCCATATTTCGTGAAGAGTAGACTCCAGCCCATCCTGCGGCTCGTGAAAAGCTTCTGTTGTTTGCTTCCATGGTCTCTGAATGCTCTTTGATGCACCAATTGAGCGGAGGAGCTTCCGATCGGTTTTCCCCGTAGCGGTCATGGGCATGTTGTGGAGAGGAATGTACTGGGTGGGTACCATGTAAGGGGGCACTGATACCATCAATTGATCCCCTATGTCTTTTGTCATTCTATCGACTGCTGCTGCGCACTCCTCTTTCTCCATTTGCGCACCGTTTGGGGGTACGATGAATGCAACCAGACTTTGCTTCTCGCCAACAACTTCAGCCGCAACTTGCAGCACCGAAACTGACCCTGCTTGGTCTTCTTCTCGAACAAACAGCGCCCTGTGAACGTGATGATCGACCTCTCCTAGTTCAACTCGCTGTCCACGTATCTTCACTTGAGAGTCCTTGCGACCGACAAATTGCAAGCTTCCATCTTCGTTGTACTGAGCCAGATCCCCCGTCTTGTAAAGACGACCACTTCGGCCTGGATGTCCAGCGGTACCTCGTAGCAGCCATAATGGATCCTCCACAAAAGACTCCGCTGTTCGTTTCTCGTCATTCAAATAGCCCTGACCGACTAATGGACCTTCGATCCATAATTCTCCGATACAACCCACGCTAGCAAGTTCCTGCCCCGAGATAGTGTCCACAATCCAGGTACATACTCCAAGGCCTGTGCCAATTGTGTTTTTATGAGCATTTACCTGGGACACTGTTGACAAAATCGTGCACTCAGCTGGACCATATGCGAAGCGAATGTTTGTGTGCTTCCTCAGAAGGGAAAGTTGATTGACACTTGTCGCTTCTCCAGCAAGCTCGAGCATATCCAGCCCCTCAAGAGCACTTGGATCAAGCATTTCGGCGACCTTTGGAGTGAGGTTCGCGAATGTTACCCCCATGCGTAGGATGGCTCCTGAAAGGTCATTCTTCCGCTCGCTTTCTGATGGGATACAGAGACAACCACCAGCGTATATCGTGTGCAAAGCGTTGTACCAGGCCGCATCAAAGGCGTACGATGCAAAGTCCAATACTTTTGATTCTTCCGTATACCCCAGGCTGCGTGTTTGGTTGACCAGAGCGCTGCTCATGTTCTGATGAGTGATAATGACACCTTTGGGAATTCCCGTGCTCCCAGATGTGAAGACAATGTAGACAGGGTTGGTAGATTGGAATGGTACAGCCAGTGAGTTTGTAACCAAAGGCAACGCCCCCGGGGCTAAACACACGCTATCGACATCCACGATGCCTATTCCCGGAAAAAGCCGTGCGATTGTGAAGGTGCTCTCCTTGCGACAGATAATTGTTCGAGCACCTACCTGATCCATTATTATGCGCAGCCTCTTCTCAGGTTGGTTGATATCCAAAGCGACCGACGCTCCTCCGGCTTTCATCACACCAAGCATCGCGACGGGAGTCCAGATAGACTTTTCGAAATACAGCGGCATGATCGTTCCTGGTTCTAGGCCTAAGGCCTCAACTAGATGCTTTGCCAGTTTGGTCGACAGAATGTTGAAGTCTCTGTATGTGAGCTCGCCATCTCGAGAGCAAACTGCTAGAGACGCAGAGCGCCTTTGGATTGTCTCTTCGATCATTTCGTGAACGAGTCGATTCTCTGGTTCTGATACTTTTCTATTCCAAGACCAGATTTCTTGCAAATCGTCCTTGTTTGCGGTGACCACCTCCCCGACGCGGGTGCGCGAGTGCCTGGGAAGGCACATACTCCGTACAATATGCTCGAACTGAGAAGCAATTCGATTTACCTGCATTTCCTGTACTGTTGCAGAATCAAAGTTTATCTGGAGGTGCAGGCCGCTCGCCTCAAGCTGACAAATAGGTGTGAAGGCATATGTCCCAAAGGCTGCCACGTCATTCTTCCTGGTACTATTATCACTTTCATTCGCCGTGGAACTGAATACAGCACTTTCGCTCGCATCCTGAATCGGCTGTATAACAACCAGAGTTTGAAATTTATTCGCGACCTGAGTGTCAGTATTCATCTGCCGGATTCGACGTAAACCAATATGCTCAAACTCAGCCATATCTGTTGTCTGTTCCTGGATCTGTCGCAAAAACGTTTCGACATCTTGATCCCAGTCAATACGTATACGAACAGGGACCGTTGCAATTGTTGGTCCAATGATGCTCTCAATTCCTGGTATGTTGTTGCCTTGTCGGCCCATGACCGTGGCCCCAAAGAGAATATCTGTTGTGTCCATATAACGAGACAGCAGCAGCGCCCAGGCGGCTCGTATAATGCTGGATGCCGTAATGTTCGATTGAGGCCAGGTGAGATTGGAAATATGTCGAAGGGCTATTTGATCGGCCTGGGGTTGGTAGTTGTTGGTTGGGAGGGCGGGAAAAGTGGTCACTGTTCCACTTCGCTGGAATTGCTGTTGCCAGTACTCTGTCGCCCGGTCATTCCTTGCGTTTAGAATGTACTTGACAAAGGATTGAAAAGAAGGCGGGGTCTCAATAATTTGCGCTTGATATGCCTTCTCAACTTGCTGGAGGAGAAGTGCCATGGACCATCCGTCATACAAAGCATGATGCAATGTTAGGAGAAAGCTATTTTGAGCTATGCCGAAGCGTACCAGAGGCTTTCCCAAGACCATTGGGGCTTCTCTGTCGTGTTTTGAAATATATTCGATATCACTGTTGTCGTGGTTCAGCCAACCAATTTCACTGTGTTTAAGCACAACTTGGACCAATCCCTGCGACGGTAAATCGACAATACGAGTCCTCAAAATGGGGGTTGACGCGACAGTGTGCTCCCACGCGGCAAGGAATCTATCAACGTCGATTCCGTGCTGGAAAGGAAGAATGAAATGACTAACATAGTCGCCGGCTCGTTTAGCTGTCAGTGCCAGCAAGCCTTCCTGCAGCGGCGTACAAGGAAATATGTCCTCGATAGAATCGTTATCCACACCACAAACCTCAGCTGCCCCGACGAGAGCTTGATCCTTGTCTGTAACTAGGAGCGAAAATGGAGCAATAAGTTCTTCAGCACCCTCATGTGACTGGAATACAACTTTCGCAAGGTCGCACAATTTTGGGTTGTCTACTGATTGGGGGTCGAATATCTCATTGACACTATCCATCGCTGGTTAGTAAAATTATCCTGCAAGCAAACAGCAGATCAAAGGTATAGCTTACAATGGAGAATCATCACTTGGCCGTAGCGCAGAATCTCGGACGAGCAAGACTGCCTGAGTCCCTGGAAATAGATTCGGGATATTCTGGAAGATCTCAGCGGCGCTCTGTCCGCCACCAATGACTGCCACTCTTTCTGGCTGCGTTCCTCTGGGAAAGAGCTCCGTGACTTTAGTTGCATATTGTGAGGAATGAAGTATTCTGGAGTGATCCAATCGCAAAGATTCAGGGATATGTGGTCGACCTCCGGCCCCGATGACTATATTCTTTGTTCTTATCTTCGTCACCGTTCCCGTTTCGTTGTTGCTCGAAATTACCGCCCAAGATCGAACCGCGCCCGTTGCAGGGTTCAATTCGTCGACTTCAATCTTGATCACTTCCTTGTTGTAGTCAACGACATCCTCAAAGTGACTGGCGCACCATCGCATGTAGTCTTCATATTCAATCCGTTGGGGAAGGAAGGTACCAAGATTGCTAAATGCAACTAGACGATCATTCTTGTGCAAGTAATTCAAGAAAGTAAACTTGCTTCGAGGGTTTCGAAACGTCGCCATGTCCTTCAGGAAGCTTATTTGCATCTTCGCTCCCGCAATCAACATGCCGGGATGCCACGCAAATTTGGCCTGGCGCTCGATGAACCGAACTTTGGGTGCCAAATTTGGCATCATGAGGTTTTCTATTTCGAGTGTATCATGAAGAGCGACGGCAATTGCGAGACTGGAAGGACCAAATCCGACGCAAACAAGGTCATGCAGTTTATTGTCGGGGAAACGATGAAGATCGCAATTCAGGTTTGGCGTAGCGTTGGGTGACATATTGCTTGAGAGATATTATTGTATAAGGAACAGGTTCACAACACTGGGTAGCTAAGTATGCTTGTTTTCACCTGTGCAATGTATATTGCGAAGGAACTGTAATCAAGAGAAAATGAAAGGCCTCAAATTATTTGCAATACAACCTCAAAACGATAGCAGCTAAGCTTCTTTGGGAATCAGAGACTACTCCGTACCTACGCAGTAGTATGTACCTACCTAGGTAGGTACATACTCCGTAGGTATTGAACTAAGAAGCCAGACAGCACTACTCCAGGCCAAGGTTTTGTATGACTAATTAGGTACTACTAGTGGTAAGAAATCTGTCGTGTGTTGTGTTATGTTCCAGCCAAAGTACTACTCGCCCCAAAAACTATCCTCCACCACCTGCACCCCGCCGCGTATCTACCCGCACTTTTGATCCTTGCGCACGGAGGCTCCTCCGGCGGCCAGCCGCATCCGAGCATCCTAGAGGCCATTCAACCATGTCCGGAACATGTGCAATTTTTACTAAGAAAAAATAAATTAATGAATAATGAAAAAAAGAACATTGTGGGAATTAGCGAACCACGGTCTTTTGCCACTCCAACAGGCTACGGAGCACTCTGTACATTGTTTCAAATCCTTGGGATCAAGAAGAATTTTCGTAACTATCCCACTGTGAGCAATCTAAGCTAGACTCCGCAGCCCAGCGCTCTATCACATGGGAGGCGATTTTTTCCATCCCATCGACCCCTTGCCCTTGGTAATCAAGTGTGATTCCTCCATTTTCGTTACACCCTGGCTCAGCCCTCTGGCTCCGGTCTCGCAGAACTGAATTGGACACTTTGCTGCTGAGTGCTGACTGAGGCTCTAGCCATCACAAAGCCATGGTTCCTTCGATCCAGCTCATCTGGGTGTATCTCCGATTTTTGGTCCCTCGTGGCTGGGAGGTCCTTTGCGATAAGCTTCGCTCGCTGGTCCACCGCCTGACATATCGTACCATTGAGCCATGCAAGAATGTGGTTGTCATTGGTGGCTCGTTCGGTGGTATTGAGTTGACTCGGAAGCTGGCCAAAAGTTTGCCCTCAGGTTATCGTGTGGTCTTGATCGAAGCAAACACACACTTCAATTACACCTTTAACTTCCCCCGCTATTCTGTTCTTCAGAATCATGAACACCTGGCGTTCATACCTTATGATGGAGTTGCTAAAGGTGCTCCGGCGGGAATCTATCGACATGTCCGAGGACGCGCTATCTCTGTCACGGAAGATACCGTGTGCTTGTCAACCGGGGAGGAGATTCCGTATACGTACCTTGCGCTCGCAACGGGCGCAACTCAGAAACCACCTGCCAGGTTACTCGCAAATGATCGAGAAGCAGGATGTCTTGAGTTGAGGGCGATACAGGAATCTATCAAGGAAGCCAGCACGGTTGCGGTCGTTGGAGGGGGTGCGGTTGGCGTGGAATTGGCAGCCGACATCAAGAGCTATCACCCGGACAAGAGTGTAACCCTAATCCATTCCCGTGATAGGCTTCTGCCGCGCTTTGGGGTTTGCTTGCACGACACTGTAATGGCTGCACTTGAGAAGCTTGGGGTCTTGGTGATCTTGGGAGAGCGCCCCCGCCTTATATCCAGCATTACCAGCGAAAAGGAAGTACAACGCGAGAAGACGCAGACTTTGCTTTTTTCCGACGGTCGTGCCCTTGATTATGACTTGGTTGTATGAACAGTGAAGTTAACGTCCCGTCTGTTGCGCTCTCACTAACACCTTATTTCGCAGATCCCCTGCACTGGCCAGCGGCCCAATTCTGACATACTGATCGGCGTGGAGCCGGATTCCATCTCCAACTCCACCGGTCGCATACTTACGCAGCCAACGCTTCAAGTTGCTAGCAGTAAAGGCCTAAGCTGCAGGGTGTTTGCTTTTGGTGATGTAGCAGAGACACAGGGCACCCAGATGGCTCGTTCGGCATGGTATCAAGCCCAGATTGTTCGGCAGAACATACTCGATATGATTTATGGCAGGATTCCAGCGAATCAATATATGCCGAACCTTGAAGTTGAAGGCGCACTGAAACTGACGTTAGGAAAGGTTATCATTCTACCATTCAGTATTGAAATAAGGTGCCAACACTAATCGTTCGTATCTAGTCGGACTGGGTCGCATATGTAAAGCCCAATAATCGTGACGCGATCATCACGCACCACTCCAACGGCGACGAAGACCTAGACGTGTGTGCAGCCTGGGGTTATTACGGTGCAGACATCAAGATTGCCGCTAGTATGATGCAGTAATGTGTACATGGGTCCTAGGCCTAATCATCGGGGACAAGGAGGGGTTGTGTTATTGTGTTGGAAGTAACATCCTCAGAGACATGTGAGGCGGGTAAAATCGGCTTCTCTGTAGGTCAAGAAGGGTACAATGCATTTCGCTATGTCAAGTTTTGTCCGCAAAAATATGATTGTTCATTAGATTGATACATAATATAGCCGTCATCCAGCTGTCAAAGTCCTCTTGCCCCAGGCTAATGACAAGGGAGATCGAATATCTCGTGTCATCAAAGAAAATCCCAGGTAGGTGTCATTCAATATGCCAGGGCACAAAGTACTCTGGACAGTACATACCCCTTCAAGAAATTGACAATTCTTAACGAGATCAGATGGCGTCTTCTTTACGGAGCACTCTGACAGAGTAGTAGTTCCAGACCCGACCACCCACCAGGCGAGAGGCGGTGGACTAACTGCTTTTGCCCGCTCCAGTCTCACCCCCCTCTCCTTGCCGTATTAATAGGCGTAAGATTTTAGATTTTAATAGTAAGAACATATTAATCTCATCTGTTAGTTAGAGCAGTATCCGGCCCAGTTAAGAGCGATATTTTGGGAAGATAAGCGTACAGAGTATACTCCGTACAGGACCGTACTCCGTAGTGCTAGCGGTGCTAAAGGCGGGAAATGGGATTAAAATAATTTCTTCGGTTTTCTCCATACAGCCTGCTGTAATCCTAAGAGGTCATCGTAGCGTAGTCAGGGAAAAAAACACTCAATATGATCAAGATGCTGAGATCCTGACCACGCTGCCCTTTTCTCTGACCAGGCTAGGCACCGCAACGCCCCTGAGAATCCCGACCTGCTGATATTATTAAGTAATCGCCGGCGAAGATCCAGTTGGGGTTTACTAATTAGTAATTGCTCTGTAGTTAGGTTAGTTAACTACGCAGTAGTTAGTTAACTAACTAACTAGTTAACTAGTTAGTTATTTTGCTCCACCAGACACAGTATGTACGCAGTAGGTTAGGTAGGTAGTACATAATACATAGTTAATAATACATACATATACTCTGTTACCTATAATGCCTGAAACACGGTTCGATTGTGCTGGGATGTAACCCTGATCACGATCCATCCACGGGCAATCTACAAACTTTTACCTGCTAGCGGGACTAATACCGAGGTACGCAGGGAGCATGGCCATCAACTTACAGAGTAGGTCTACAGAGAACGTCCCGAACGAACATCGGTCTCAGATGCAGGTCTTTCAAATTCGGGCCTAGTGCATGCAGTGGGCAGAAATTTACTACTCCGGAGTACATCCATCGATGTACTCCGTACGGTCCAGAGATTCAGGAACAACAAGGGTCTTCGGGGTCCACGAGGGCCGCGGATCGATTGGATGTGATCGGGCAACGACGTATACGGAATGCGAACAACACCTGACAACCTGACAATACAGGGACGGATGGAAGTACTTACATACTATTAGGTACCTACCTGGTACCTAAAACGGAAACGTCCTGAAATCCTCCAATCGCGATACGATCACTACCAGTGCTGACTTGATTAGCCTAACGTTGCGCTAACAAGTACCCGCTTAAGGTAGGTAGTCGAATCATGCCTTCTCTCCTCTCTTCCGTCTCAGTCGTGCGTTGCGGTTCACGTCAAGTCGATCGATAGGACTTGGGTTCCTCAACTCTACACCACGCGAGTACCGCTGTCTAACCTCTCTTCATGGCGGGCGAAGACAATGAGAAGCTCCAGTCAGCGGAGACCAATTCCCCTCAAACTCCCAGTCGCCATGTTGGCAGTGCTGGGCCTATGCCCAAGAGCGTCACGGATGCTGAAAAGGAATCATGCTCGCCAGACCGAAAGGTGGCCGACTCGAACATAAACCCAGATACAAGTGATGCCAACCGCACTCATGCGCAGTTAGAAACTCAACACGAGGGGCAGGGTGGCCTCAGAAATTTCTTCGTGCAGTGCCTCCTCGTTTTATTAGGTTTTATTTCTAGACAACTAACGTGCTTTCTCCCGGTAGCGCATTTTCACCTTCTGTGATCGTCTCGACGTTCTTCTCTACGTTATCGGTTTGACCTCGGCAATTGCATCAGGCGCTTCCCTGCCATTGATGACAATTATATTTGGGACTTTCACTTCCGATTTCACTGAGTACGCATCTGGCTCTTCCGGCCTGGACAATCCGCAATCCTTCAGCCACAAAGTCGACACGTTCACGCTCTGGTTCATATATTTATTTATCGGCCGCTTTATCATCTCGTACATAGCCACCGAAACTGTCTCAATCGCAGCAGTTCGAGTTACCCGGACTATCCGCAGAACATTCCTAGCTACTCTGTTGCGACAAGAGGTCGAGAGGTTCGATAATGATATGGCCAACGGATCCCCTTCCTCTCAAGTAACGACGAGTATGAATTCCACCCCACCCATCACCGATGCTTCGTCGTTTTGCTGATTTACCTAGATGGAATTCGAATCAATCAAGGCATTGCGGAGAAACTGGTGATATTGGTCCAGGCCATCTCCATGTTTGTTTCCGCTTTCATTGTGGCTCTTGTTATCCAATGGAAGCTTGCTCTCATAACTGCTTGCATTATCCCTGCCATCCTGATAGTTGCCATCGTCAGCATTACCATTGATATTGGCTTCGAAATTCGAATTGTGCGCATACATTCGCAAGCCGCAGTGTTGGCACAGCAGGTACTAAGTTCGGTCAAAACGGTGCATGCCTTCTGGGCCCAAGATAAATTGATCAAACAGTACAACCAGTTCCTTATAGACGCGAGAGAGTTGAGCAACAAGAAGTCTCCTAACATTGGCCTGGCCAACTCAGTGTTCTATTTTTCTATGTACGGCGGCACTGCTCTCGCCTTCTGGCAAGGGTTTCGCATGTTTGCGAGTGGGGAAATTAGCAGTGTCGGTACAGTACTCACTGTTATACTCTCCATAAACATTGGGGCATCTTCTATGTCCATCATTGCACCACAACTTGGTGTCATTACCAACGCTTCGGCTGCCGCTGCGGAACTCTTCGAAACAATTGACAGACAATCCAAAGTAGACCCTCTCTTGGAAGAAGGCGAATGCCCTTCCACATGCGAGGGTAATATTGAAGTTCGAAATTTGACATTCGCATACCCCTCACGACCTTCAGTTCCAGTTCTGCGTGGATTTAATCTTTCTATTCCCGCGGGGAAGACCACAGCTTTGGTGGGTGCAAGCGGATGCGGGAAATCGACTATTGTCGGTTTGCTTGAACGTTGGTACTTGCCAGACTCCGGCGAGATCCTGCTAGACAACCGCAATATCGCCAATTATAATATAAAGTGGCTCCGAAGTCAGATTAGAATCGTCCAGCAGGAACCGGTACTATTTCGTGGTACGGTATTTGAAAATATCGCGAAAGGTCTTGTTGGATCGCAGCTGGAGCAGCCGCTGGAGCAGAAGATGGAACTAGTGCAAGATGCATGCCGGTTAAGTAACGCGCATGATTTCGTTGAAAAGCTTCCACAGGGTTATCAAACACAAGTGGGCGAGCGAGCTTCGATGCTCAGCGGTGGCCAGAAACAGCGCTTGGTCATTGCTCGTAGCGTGATTTCTGATCCGCAAATATTGCTATTGGATGAAGCAACCAGTGCCTTAGGTAAGGCTTCTGTTTTCGTGTCCGTTGTCCCATGAAAATATCCTAATGCGCATCAGACCCCCGATCTGAGGGTATTGTACAGGAGGCCCTCAACAAAGTATCGGCCAATAAGACCACCCTCATAATTGCACACAAACTGTCAACAATCCAGTCTGCAGATAATATCGCAGTTATCTCACACGGCGAAGTAGTGGAACAAGGTACACATAACGAACTCCTTGCTCTTAACGGTCAGTACGCGGCCTTGGTTCAAGCTCAGGATCTCGGCGACGTCGTGGGGGGTCCACCAAATGGTATATTCCAAGGGAATGATGGCCAGGGTCAGAACGACATGGTCTCTAAGCTACCAGATATTACTATGTCCAGACCCTCACATGATATGTCTGAACCTGATCATACCGCATCCGATGCAGTCAACTACTCCCTGTTCACATGTTTGTTTACCATGATCAGCGAGCAGAAGGATGTCTATCATTGGATTGCATTGTTGGTTCTTGCATGCTTGATTGCAGGTGGATCGTACCCAGCCCAGGCAATCATTTATTCTCGACTAATAAATGTATTCGCATTGCCCCCTCAGACTGCCCAACACGATGGTAAGTGAACCAGCAATTCTCACATCCGCACCTTCTCACGCAGTCGAGCAGCGAACTTTTTTGCTCTTATGTTTTTTATTTTTGCCTTCATCAACATGGGAGCTTATTTGGTTATTGGATGGGTGGGCAATGTGGTATGTACGCCAGTATATTGTTTCGCTCACTGCAGCTAACTTGCAGAGCATGTAGGTTGGACAGAAGATCACCCACAGATACCGACTTGAGATGTTTCAACGCATCTTGAATTTAGACTTGGACTTTTTTGACCAGCCAGAAAATTCTTCAGGCTCCCTGACATCCAAACTCTCCTCTATCCCGAACACAATCCAAGACTTGATCGCACATAATCAATTCGTTTTACTCGTTTGTATGACCAATATCTTCGCTTCCAGTATTCTGGCCATCGCATACGGCTGGAAGCTCGGCCTCGTCGTCGTCTTTGCCGGTATGCCAGTTCTCGTCGGATCCGGTATCGCTCGAACTTGGCTCGAGCGAAGATTTGAGCGAGACACGAGCGAGCGGTTTACCGAAAGCGCTGCTCTTGCGACAGAAGCTGTGACATTCATTCGAACGTTGGTTTCTCTAACACTGGAAAAGCAAATTTGCAGCGAATATGACGCATCGCTAGATCATATTGCGGAATCAGCGCTGAAAACTATCACTTGGACTTCACTAGGATATGCCTTGTCCCAGTCACTTGACTTTCTGCTCATGGCTCTTGGATTCTGGTATGGTTCCCGGTTAATCGCGAGTGGGGAATACTCGAACACGCAGTTCTTTGTGGTCTTTCTTTCAGTATTGTTTGGAGGTCAGGCTGCTGGGCAGATATTTGGGCTTTTAGCTACCCTGGCAACAGCCCATGTGGCTGTCAACTATATCCTGTGGCTTCGCACGCTGAAGGCGAGTATCGGCGAAAATAAAGACAACTGTGACATCGGACCACCAGAGAACGGAGAACTTCAAGTTAAGGATGTTATATTTCGATACAAGCGGCGAGAAGCATCCCCTGTGCTGAATGGCATAAACCTGACGGTGCGTATTTCCCGGAGCACACAGATGCGATGGCTAGACGGGGCGAAGCTAATTTTTCTTTGCCTAGATCTGCCCGGGGTCGTATACTGCATGTGTTGGGGCGTCGGGTTGTGGGAAGAGCACCCTTATCGCGCTCCTTGAGCGCTTCTATGATCCCACATCTGGGTGTATCACTATGGCGGACGCAAGTATCGCCACGTTCTCCCCTCGGCTTTATCGAGCTAGCATGTCACTAGTACAACAACACCCTACTCTTTACAATGGATCCGTTCGAGACAATATTTTACTTGGCCTGGAGTACGAGCCAACGGACGAAGAGATCCTGGACACTTGCAGAGAGGCCGCTGTCTTCGACTTCATCTCATCGCTTCCCGAAGGCCTGAGCACGCCTTGCGGTTCCGAGGGTTTGCAATTCTCAGGTGGACAGCGCCAACGCATCGCGATTGCCCGTTCATTGATCCGTAAACCCCGTCTCCTGCTCCTAGACGAGGCAACGTCAGCCCTAGACACGCAAAGCGAGAAGCTGGTCCAAAAAGCACTCGACCGGGCTGCGTCTTGGCGTACCACGATTGCAGTCGCGCATCGGCTGAGCACCATTCGTCATGCAGACATGATACTTGTATTTTCAGATGGCAAGGTCGTTGAGCGAGGGACTCATGATCAGCTGCAGCACCTGAAGGGCCAATACTATGAGATGTGTCTGGCCCAATCATTTGGAGACCATCTTTCCCAAGAATGACACGGGGTCCCTTGAACGGAGTGGCTAGCACAACGTTAGGCTAATCTGGTTGGAGTCTAGTTAGCAGTAGTGATCGTAACACGATTGAAAGATTTCATGACGCTCCGTCTCGGTGTTTCAGCCCGTATTCCCTACGTCCATACTCCGGTACGTCGATATGTACCTAGGTCTTCACTTGTTGCGGCGGGAGAGAGTTTGGGGGAGAGTTTGGAGGTTTGGAAGAGGGTTAGGGAGGAGAGAGGAGGATGTGAGAGAGGGACAGAGGGAAGGATTGGAGACGGTTGGACATGGACGCCTGGTTCTGGGGAGGAGGGTCCTGGGTTGTTTGGGGGGGTGGGACTTTGGGATAATAGGGCTTAATATTGATATTGATCTTGATTTTGGCTGGGGTTAGGGTTTGAGGGGAGGATATTAGAGTGATATCCTATATATTCATCTGTCTGTAAAGGTATGGGCTAGGTAATATTAGCTACAGTGGTATGAATAATGCTTTAAGTACTCTGTTATACGCTTTATAACAGCCCCCAGTGTAACTCCAGCACCTGCTTGAAGCTCAATAGCGACCAATGCCCAACGACCGGCTGTTTTATTCATTAACCTGTCCTGGCTGACCAAGTATAATCTTTAATCAATACCTGCATGATCTGCCCGACAGAGAGTAACGCCATCCAACTGAGCGGCCTCCATTCCTGCTTGAGAGTCGACCATATTCCCCGAAAACAGCCTCGTACATCCTCATCTGCAGCACAGAATGTCTAAGAAAGTACACTCTTTCCTGTCCTTGAAATGCTTCTCAACATCGGGGCTAGATTGCGAGGTCGCCAGCAGATTCAGCCCAGTATTGTCCTGGATCCGAAAGAGCTCTGCTAAGAACTCCATCGGCTGTTTTTGAGAACTCTCCGCATCATCAAGGTTATCTATAACGACATAGGTCAGTGACTGCTTCTTCCCCCTGGCACAGAGCACATTGGCCATTTCGCGCGCCGAGGGCTGAGTGGCCGTGGTTTTGTACCGAGCATGAAGAGTTTCCAAGTCCTGCATGAGTTGCCAGTCTTGTCGGGCAAACTGTTTTAGAATGGACGCAATAAGGTCGATAGATCGCTGTTGGTGTTGTCGATGGATGTGGCAGAAGGTAAATGCCAGAGCAAGATATTTAAATCTTAGAGAAAGGCACAATATATATATTTACGTACCCGTAATTATAATTAAGAAAGGTTCGATCTATTTATTATTAAGTTTTTGACTTAATCTTTTCTATCTAGATATTCTTTATATAAAATAAAACTTACTCTCTAATTAAAGATTTTCATAGTACAATTCTTATTAGCGGTTTAGACTATTATATTCTTGATGCAGCCTATACCGGAGCAATTAAAGGAGACCCTTTTAAATATGAATCTATATACTCCCATTAACGTAGCAGAACTTTTAGGCTTCCTACGCTTATCGCGTACCAATATCTCCGTTGGTAAGCCGCAATGAATGACTGACTTCGTGGTTCTTGACATTGTTTATTGCAGTTCGGGTCTTGGCAAGGATGACTACCTGAATGATCTGAAGGAAGATGATCTTCAACGAAATGAATAAAAGGCCTTGATTCTTCTAACTAATTGCGCGAAATAGCTCATATTTATGCAATCTCTGGAGCTTCAAAACAGATGATCATAATCGATAGATAATTTTCATATAATGATCAGTTATGTTGAATAGTTGACTGATCAATTAGTTCGGTATAAGCAAGGCGATGAATTGCCGGCTTGGTCAACTCCCTGATTATCTAGTCCCGCGGCCACACTGTTTCTATCTCACGTGGTAAGCACGTCCGGGATAGGGTCAGATTAACTAGTGCCTCCATAACAGTTGTAGAGCCCACTCACGTCCTGTTCCTACACCATGATGGTAGCTAGCCGCGACACAACCCTCTCCTGAAACATGTCTTGGAGAATCATTCCCTGGCTCTCTTCGCTCTCAATAGACACGCCCAGTGCTCCTTCCAGACACGTTCGTACCACCTCTGTAAAGCAATCCCCTGCCGATGCGCGCACAATGCTGAGAAAATGTTCCTCCTGGAGCAACTTCGACCTGACTCGTTTCGTGAACCCTGGTCGGAGGTGGAATGATATGCCATCAAGGCTTTGTATCCCCAGCACGCGGTGAATAGGCCTCCATAGCGCAATTTCCATAAGGATAATACCTAAGCTGTAGATGTCGAACATCTTCTTGAACCCTCCTATGGTCGCCGTAGCCGCGTCACCGTGGGCAAGAGGATGACGATAGAGGTTATATAGTGGATTGCTATCCGGACACTCGGTCATTTCGGCCCGCTGTGCAGGACGCGACAAGCCAAACCCACAGAGGTATGGTTCGGAAAGTTCTGCATTCCCTGGCTCACAAAAGAAGATGACCGTGTGGCTGCGGATACCCTTATGTACCCAATTGATGGAATGAAGATGCAGGACGGCACTGGCTAGAGTAAGCACCAAACGGACCCGGCCCGACAGGGAGGGTTTGTCGCATTCCAAGAGCAGTTCAAAAAGAGATGTCGATGGATGTGCTGGCGAAACCCCGGCTGGCCGGGTGAAGACGACAGCGAAGCGGCTCTCCTGTTGGTCACGATCATGATCATCAAAGTACCCTAAACAACGAAGAGAACGAAACTCTTTCGGCATTTGCGGGTCACAGAGAAGTACTGTAAGGTTTTTGATGCGTTGCTGGACGGAGGCATCAGGGGTCCCACTGTCCCAAATCGGGTCGTAGTACTTCCATTCAATCCACACTGGCTCTCCGCGGTAGAGACCCTCGGAACGTTCCACTTCGTCCGTGTATGAAGCGGGCGAGTGTGGCCATCATCTGTTCAGTAGCCCGTCTCCCAGGGGAGTTTGACGATGGTATCTCTAATGCCGTAGGAAAATGTTTCAGACCCCCAGATACAATAGCACGCGAGGGGGTTGGTATGCTGCTGGCCTGCACGATTTGCAACAGATGGTCCATTTTGTTGTTGAGCTGTAAGACCTGCATCATAGTCTGCTCCTGCGCCTGGAGAAGGGTGCCTTTATGGTTCGCATCGAGGAGCTCGTACATGAAATCATTAAGGACGCTGAGCCGCGCGACAAGGTTTTCGAACCTCACTTTGTCAACAGCTGCCCAGCGTAAGGACCTCGGGTAACTGCACGCTACTTTCACAAACCTAAGTGCCTTTGCTTCAACTGCACTTTTCGTCCGTGGGAACCTCTCTTGAAATGGCTCTGATGGCGGGGTTGGGGGCATAGATTCCCCTGCTTTGTCATCGCTCACCATGAATGAGCGATGGCCCTTCCAGAAACTAGTAAGGATGGTGTTTTCCTGTGAAAGAATCTCCTGCAATAAACCCGTGTTCATTTGTCCGGATGAATACAGCATCTGGTCATTTTCAGATAAATGCGCAACCTCAGCCCAGTTGAGTAATCGGTGTTGCTCCATTTTTATGCGTACCCGGAGGTATTGCAGCTGAGCCGGCATGCCCTTTGCATCCGAAAGAAGACTGTACCCTGCATTCACTGGCCGTTAATAGACGTGGAATCAAGCGGCAACTTCTGGAACTTGCGTACCTTTTACGCATCCTGAAAATAACTGGAAGGTCAGGGAAATCGCCCCCACTCCAAAGCTTGCTAGAGATATAGGGTCCGTCATGGCTCATAGTAGCCATAGTCACTGCGAGTCTCCCTGAATATAGGCAGCGACCCCCAACCACAAGGGGCAAATACGCGGAGAATATCATGTCATCATTGTCACGGGTTTGGATCGGCCATGCAGCTAGTCAGATTAGGTATGGGTGCGGGGTTCCAGGGAGCCTTGTATATTTATTCATATCTGTATCACCGAAGTGGGTGTGCGGATGACGCTACTGGCATTTCTGAAAGCTCTTCTTCCTGTACATGCGTTTATATTGGTTCTTTGTGCTACAAGTGGCATGCTATCCTCGTTGGCTGGATATGGAGGCCTAGACTGGGCAGAGTACGGAGACTCCCACGTGCAATTCCGCCCTGATGATACTGTTCCACTTACGCAAGGTCGACTGCTTGGCTATGGGGTAAGCGGCGGAGTGTACGAAACAACCTGCAACGGATGGGTGGTTGCATGGAAACGTAGATACTGCAGAAAGCGCATCGAAGCAAAAGATCTGAGGGAAATGGAGATCATAAAGAAGCTGGACCATCACCATATAATCAAACTGCTTGGGACTTACACTCACGGCCCGTTTTTGGGTCTGTTACTATGGCCGGTAGCTGTATGTGATCTGGGAACCTTTCTTGAGCACGCTGACAGGCTCGTTTCGGCCGATGTGGTGGCGACTGAGATACAAGATGACGCCTTCGACCGCCATCTCGACCAGCTGGGGATTGATCGATCTCACGGTTGGCAGTTCGCACGACAGGTGGCAGTCTCACGCCTGAAGCAGAGCATTGGCTGCATTTCCAGCGCAATCGCTTATCTACACTCCCAGTCCATCCGACACAAGGACCTGAAGCCTTCGAATATCCTATTCTCGGCAACAGGGTTGTGGGTTACCGATTTTGGGACATCATCGGACTTCTCTGACTCTTCCCAGAGCGTCGCGCAGAACGGTGAACGAGGGACCCCAAAATACTTTGCTCCAGAGATAGCCGAGTATGAGCCTAGCGGTCGATCAGCCGATATTTTTTCCCTCGGCTGCGTGTTTCTTGAGATGATTGGACTGTGCAATAATTACTCTCTCAGCTACATGATGAGTCTCCGGCCCGAAAAAGACAGATCCTTCCAGGCGAATATCACCTCCATTCTACGTTGGTTCGACTTCAGCAGCATGACAGTGGAGTCCGTTGTCGATCAACAACTGATGGCTCTCGTTCGAGAAATGCTCGCGATTTCTCCCAGCCAACGTCCAACGGCTGCGCACATCGAGAGACGCCTACATTTAATCGACGTGTTTAAGAAATATAACCATTTGGACCTTTTATGGGGAGAATGCTGCAGAGAGACAATGCTTTCACACCCTCTAGAACTTCAAGGGCCCGAAATCAGTCATATCCCCGTGTCGATCGAGATTGGGAACCTGTATCGGGAGAG
The DNA here is from genome assembly GCA_027569665.1 of Aspergillus bridgeri. NCBI lineage: Eukaryota > Fungi > Ascomycota > Eurotiomycetes > Eurotiales > Aspergillaceae > Aspergillus > Aspergillus bridgeri. The sequence goes on along the minus strand of JAPDKQ010000076.1, from coordinate 39,420 downwards.
GGAATTTGGATATCTCTGGCTTTTTTTCATTCGCGCACCGATAGCTGAAAAGATGATAGAAGCGGTGCATGTATTCTTGGTATGTAATTTCCAAATCTACAGCATTCGTGCGGATTTCCGTTTCATTTTGGTCAAGCTGTAGCCACCCTTCTGATACACAGCAGCATCCCAGCTTCCAGCATTCTTACGTTGTGAAAACTCAACCACCATTTGAAATAGTCCGGAGAGGTTGGGGGAGCTTCACAATTAGCTGCGCTTTTGTGTTAAAACGAGGCTATTTTTGGACTGACCCCTTTGCCACGATAGAACTAGAGGGACGGTCCCTATTACCGCTTTTGTGGACGCTAGATTTTACACGCGAGTACAGCAGCAAGGGGCTTTTGTCGGAGATCATGACTCGGGGCACAGGTAGTTGACCCACGAGATTGTCACTCCAGCCATCTCGAAGGATCAAATAATATTAGGATCAGTCGATTACGGCTGGAGCTACGAGCAAACAGGTCAATTCTGGGGTCCGTAGACTTTGTGGTTGTTGAGAAATTTCAAAAATTGATCCTGCACTGAAGTTGTTTTTCAGAGGATCCCCATCAATCATAACAACATTTGAAGGTTCTCGAGATGTGGCGCTGACTGTGGCATTCGTGGCCAGATGCACTTGGACCCGAGAGCTGCGGCTCCCTTGACAGTGGAGGATGAATAAGTCGTCCCTGGTATGCTGGATGCTCCCCACGGGCCGTCCTCTGCGTTGCAGCGCGATGCCTCGTGGGTGCGCCACAACCGAATAGTGGCCTCTCAAGAACTTAGGTACACTGATCAGGTTAACCCACCCACGGAGCGTAGTACACATTCTCAAGGACCACCGTACGGTGAGGCTTCCCCCTAATGCTGAGCTTGACAGTGCCTATCCCTTCGGCTTCAACGGGGTCTCTGTGGTTATACCGTTGAGTAAAGCGGCATTTAATACGTTCATGACGTTTAATAAACTATATGACCCAGTTATATCCTGTTGAGCATGGGAGACTAAGCGTTGTATTGAAGAGAGGTGGATCGCAGGATCCATATCTAAGATCCACTGTGGGCTGCGCTAGACTACATCAGGCATTAACAATGATCGTCTTCCAGGCGTTGGGAATGCCTCGATAGAGTAATGTTTGGCCTTTCCCTTTGTACCAGTACTGGAGTTGATCCGAGCTCAACAGCCACTGGCCTGTTTTCGGTTGTCTCTTGGCTAGAAAGTGACTCTGACCAGAGCGATAATCAACGGGACAGATCCACTTGAGGATCTCCTTTTGAGCATCGGCCATCATATCGCTGGGTATGGCCAAGTTTGTATCTACTTTACTCTGTACTTGCGACACTTGTCGATGTTAGCTAATGGCTCCCCGGTGTTGTCATAGATTGTGTATTGCCGACATACAAGTTCTAGCAAGTTGAAATGTGATTTCCGTGCCGCAGCCCTCCTCGGGCTGTACAACTCGTAGGAGATCTTTCGCATACGCAGCCGCCATGGCCGCCGCATAACGCTGCCAAACGTCATTCTTATGGCCGTCAGAGTAGTGCGCGATCCCTCTGATAACCACGCATGGGAATTCATTCATTAGGCCTGCAGCTTCCGTCTCAAAACAACGTACAACAGCTAAAGCATTTTCTCCTTGAATCCTGTTCTTTTGTCTCTAGAGGCACTTATTTTTAGGCCGGTACCGCTTTCAGTATGGAAGTATATACATAAATATTTATATAACACTCTTTAATATCATATATTACTAGAACTTTCTATACCACGGGTATATATATATTTAGGCTGCGACAAATCCGCTTCGTTAGACGAAGTGACAGCGATTAACCTTGTTGATTGAATGACTTCAGTTGGCTTTTACAAGGGCGGGATGCCTCATATATATCCGTTCCCAATCCCTGCCATAAGGTTCAGCCACCATAATATTTAACACAGCCACCCGTGATACTCATCAAGGGTGATCGTCAGAAATGCCTGTCGTTCGCCCGGTTATCTTCAATCGCTGCCGTCTTCTGATCTGCAGAAACGGTCGTTTCTGGAATACCCCACTGGCATTTAGCTGTAGGATAGGTACGCGCTCGCCGGCGAGATAAGAGTCAGTCAAGCATCTAGAATGGGATGCGACCGTTCTTGGTCGTGAGTTCGGCTGGAACTTATATAGCACCAGGAAGAGTTTAATATTGAAATTACGTGCTGAGTACACCTGTTATATGCCAGTCCTTAACTAGGAGTTGGAGACTATTGGGATATTCAGGAGATGAAGCCGCCCGGAGTGACTAGGAAACAAAATAATAAGTCATGGGCATTTGTATGACTACCCTAAACCGTAGCTGCGGCATGGTGAGGGCCCCCCGGGTTTTCTTGCCTGGAATCCTTGCGAATGTCACTATACGTACCTGTTTTTCTACATTATTGTAAATTTCCTGTTATAGATATCACTGCTTTACTGAGGGCGCTCAGGGGCTTATTTAGTAAGTAATTTATAGTTAACTAACTAACTAACGTATTCAACTACCGAGCGACAAATACTACCGAGCGACGAATTTTTACCACACCCAACACCAACCTCTTACCAACGCGTCGATTACCACCACTACTATTGAAAATGCTATTATCTCAAGAAAATAGAATACAAATGGCTATCTCAGCGTATGAAAATAAGACAATCAAATCAATATTAAAGGCTGCCAATACTTTTAGTGTGCCTGAAGCAACTCTACGGGCCCGTCTAAAAGGAAGACAATCACGCGTTGAAGTACGCGCCAATGGATATAAATTGACCAAATTTGAAGAGGAATCTCTTGTGAGGCAGCTCCTTGATGTAGATAAGCGAGGATTTCCAGTTCGGCAGAGTTTATGCGTGGAATGGCTTAAATATTACTTTCCGGACGTCTACAAAACTCTACTGCAGTTCTTGGTGTTAACTAGGCTTATAAATTCACTAAACGCCATCCTCAGCTATCTACACGATATAGCCGACGAATTACATATCAACGTGCAAAGCAAGAGGATCCGCGAGTTATAATACCATGGTTTTAAACAGTCTACGAGACTATTCAAGAACACGGCATACACGAGAGTGACATCTGGAATTTCGATGAGACTGATTTCGATGAGACTGGCTTTGCAATGGGACTCTGCTCTACTGCTAAAGTTATTACTGCAGTAGACTAACTAGTTATTACATAATTAGGAGTGTCCCTAGCAATTCCCCCTACCGAGCCGCGCCTACCACCGAGCTGCGCCCCTTTATGCAATCACGAAGATTTTGAACTTGTTCAACCACCAATTCCATTAAATTTTATTAATAATAATAATAGTAGTAGTAGTAGTAGTAGTGGTGGTGGTGGTAATATTGGTAGTGATAGTGTCCATTCACAAATATGTCAGCTCTACATCGATTACCCGAAAATGTCACTAACAGCTGGGAGAGGAGCATTACACCATGGAGGTGTTATTTCCTATACTAAAGTCCCGGGAATGTCGGTGGGCACCGTCGTAGTAGTTTAGCAGATGTTCTAAATACCTGAATCGTCTTGAAATCGCCCCCCTGGATGCCAATGATTCCTTGGGTTCTTAATCCATTTATCCCAATCTTCGCAGGTTTTGTTTAACTGAACCATGTCGTCACGTTTGGCCTCCAGTAGATTTTTGAATTTGTCCTTGTTCTCCAGGACCTGGAATGCGAGGCCAGCTGAGGCATGCCATCCAATATGGCAGTGAGCTGCCCAAGCTCCCGGATTGTCGGTTTTAAATGCGATTAATATAAACCCATTCCTCGGCAGCAGGACAACATCACGTCGCGCCGGATTATTATAGTTTGGCTTCAGTGAGGTTTCATCAATATACGATTTATTTGACTGCTGCAAGAGCGCGAAGTCATGACCATGCAAGTGTATCTATCCCATTGATATAAATTAGATTAAAGGAGACAATACTTACAAGTTTCATATTTTCGAGGTAGACTTACCGGATGTGCGTCAGGAGTCAGTTTACCTCCTTTTGGTAGGCCTGGGTCTGTTTCGTTCATCATGCCAATAATAACCATGAAATTCCACCCCCGGTACCTGGTTTGCCCTGCTCCCACTGGATAAATCACGGCATTATCACCGGCCGGATCGTCTAGGTGTTTGACTGTAGGTGCTGAATAGTTTACCCAGATTGGGTGTTTGCGCATGTTCCAGTTGTTGACTTCAGGACCAGGGGGTATACTGGGGGGTTCCTCTGGCAGATCCCATTGTGCAAGCCGTACAGTGGAATTTGGAGTGCCAAGATCTTCTCGGTCACGCCATTCAAGATGGGGTATGTCATCCCAAGTTACCATAGGATTTAACTTGTCAAGTGGCTCATCACGACATTGATAGCTAACCTTTTGACTTTCAGTCGTCTCCGGCCATGTCATTTTCCTACCTTTGTAATGGAGGATCCCTTGCCGCACTTCAAGATATTTCCCACCTGAGGCATCAAAACTACTGCAGTGCTTAGCGGGAATAGTCCGGATCCAGAAGTCATTTGTACCATTGCGTTGATTCTCAGGCCAGGTATTAAGCACGATGTGGTACCGTTGTCCTTAAGATGTGTGAGCATCTATAAATTAACAGACTCTGGAAATAAAATACATACCAATTCCAATCGCAAGGTAGGTGGCATTATAGGGATGAACAGGAACCAAGTCCGCTTCGACAACAGTGAAATTATGGTTATCGACGGTGAATATATAGGTTGTGTCGGTGGAGGTGTTTATCAGTCTTAACAGGTATCTTTTACCCTGTTAAGTAGTGTTAGGTATTTAAGGGGAAAATAATTAAAATAAACAGGGAGACATACCCCTTCAACTGTGGTGTTATATCGTTCAGACTTAATACCAGCATAGCTTCCTGAGGCTAGTTAGATATAGCTTTTTTAAAACTAGGGTCCAGCATGCATACCTCGGCCGTTAATAAGAATGCTCTGCATCTTCGGTGGAGCCTTAACACCACTCTCTTTAATTCCAGCAAACTGTTCAAGATAATACCTCTTAAACGCGCTTTCATGCATATGGTCACCTAGGAGAATTGGGTCGACAGACGTATCCCAGTTATCGGATGTTGGCCCTTGGATGGTTAGGGGGCCTAGAATTCCATCGGTATATTGAAGGGTGTAATGGCTATGGTACCAAGAGGTGCCATATTGCGTTGCGTTGAACCTGTATGTAAAATTTTTCATAGGAGCAATCGGGCATTGCGTAACTCCCGGCACACCATCCATAAGGCTATTATTAAGCATGCGTTGTCCGTGCCAATGGATTGCAGTTCCGTTATAGAAAAGCCTATTTTCAACAGTAATTTCTAGTAGATTATGTTAGTGTACGGGCCAGAGAAAGATAGCGTAATGTACGTGCCTAATTCATCACCCCAACAAGCCTCTAACCTCACCGTCAGCAGCAGCCCAAGATTTGGAATGCAAAGAAAACTCACGAATCCATGGCCCAGGAAATGTTCCATTAATAAGCTTCGCTCCGTGGAAATCCACTCCGTCCCAATTGGCATTCGTATCATTTTGCACAATAAGGTGGTACTATTTAAGACACGGGTGGTAAGCATAAAGCGCACTATTCTTGTTCCTATTATTTGCCTACCTTTCTTTTTATTCCTGTCGGCCACTTCTTTTCGTAGTTGGTATGTATATTCCACTCTTCTTTTGTCTTTTTATTTCGAAGCCAGACGCTCCTCTCACTTGGAGAGTCAGGATGCTCCCAGTCTGGCCCCATATGTGAGTAATCGCATTTAATACGATTATCCCCAGTTCCGCTTCCGGGAGGCTCGAATATAGGTGGCCGTGGCTGCCCTGGAGGATTATTCACGGACATTAGATCATCCACTGAATATAAAGGATATTGCTCTAGTTCCACCAGGGATGATATGCCAAAGAATCTGAAAATATTTATAATATAGAGCCCGATTTTCATGTTTTCTGTTATCTTATAGCGATATCTTATGCTGAGAGTTTTCAAGCTTGCTCGTCCTTAGGCTTTCCTGGCATATAATTTCGTGAGCACTCCAACCCAGGCATCTCCAGAAATAAATACCTTAGCCATTTGGACAAAGACATCTGACAATTTTGGTCCAATATTCCGGTTGCGGTAGCATCAGCAGAAAGTCGCATATGTCATAACTCATATTGCAAAAGATAGCAATGTTGGAACCAACGTTAACAGAAGCTGGTTAAGACCTACACATGCAAATGATACAATTAACACTAAACCGACAGATGAAAACGGCAAATAATAATATCTGGAACTGCTCCACTAGACCTACCGATTCCAAAATTTAATCTGAACCGAGGACCTTCCGGGGACGGAATGGTACCCTATCCGCGCCCTACCGATTCTAAATTGTAATTTGAACTCCCACGCCTTCCGGGGACGGGATGGTGCCCTATCCACGCCCTACAATTTTGTGTAGAACCCAGTATGAGACATTCAGTTTCAAACTAGAGTTTAGAAGAATACTTATTCCCAAACGGTAAAGATGAACGTGACAGATGGAGACTTCCTCTGACGTTGCCTGAAAAAACAACCTTATAAGAGTTGGCTGCGCCTACGTGATCCGTACTGCTCACTAAAACTGAAAGCATACTTTCAAGTCCCTACTCCAGATTTACTATATTATTAGGTCATCCAGTCAATATTGTTGCCCTGGTAACACTGCGAAGTGTTGATGACATTAGCACTTCATGGAGAGCTGTATAAATCGTAACAAAAATGAATAGAACCTAACTAAGAATTTCACAGCAGATTCATTTTATTGGGAGTCCACTACTTTCATGATGTAATTCACTTTATATGGTAATAGTCAGAATATAGTAAGTGTCATGTTAAAGTTATTTAGAAGATTTCCTTGGCCCTGATCTATAATATAGCATTGCACATTAGACTTCCGCACGACCCAAGTTGGGTTTTGCGGAAGTCTATTGCACATCGTGAAGTATTTAGTGAACTCAATTCATAAAAAATAATAAATTTCGTATGTTGTAACAAAGTGACATTATATATTATTACAAATTACTAAACGTGATTTTCAATAACTAACGTAATCGGCACCCGAGCAACAATTTCGCAACCATATTTGGTATATAATAGTCCTTTCTAAAGCCATCTCTCACCTTTTAGATATCTCAAAGGCTTGGATTCTGGCGCAAAACAATTGTACGATGTCATCAAATGCCCGCTCTGCCCGGCCTCCAAAGATGGACATGCGAGTTGAGGCGATTGCAGCTTCCGGGAATGCTGTTCAGCACGTTGGCCATACTATTGAACAGCAGAACATTTATTCTTGTAGTATGCACGTGTCCTCTAGCGGCCCATGTCGCATTTACAATCAGATATGTTTGTGTATGATGTGGAACTGACAGATTATAGATCATACCGCCGAAAATATCCGAAGAGAGATTTTAGACTGGATCAGCCCGTTGAATTTTAGAGAAAGAGAGGCTGACATCTTCAAGACACAACATCCAGGGACTGGGAAGGAATTTCTGGAAAGCGAAGAGGTCAAAGGTCGGATCAGCGGAAGTAAGGGAAATTATCTGTTTTGCACGGGAATTCGTAAGACAACTCATGAATGGAAGCCTGATCGATATGCTGACACAATATCAGCCGGTGCGGGCAAGACTGTGTTAAGGTGGGCATTTCTTCTCCCAGGTCCCCTCATTTCTCTCATGGAATCCACTATGTTAACGCAACTTATCCAGCGCAATTGTTACAGACCATCTCAGGAAAACGCGCATGGATCCGGGAATTGGGATCGGGGTGATTTTCATTGACCACCAACAACGGGAAGTTCAAACAGCATCGAACTTGATTTCAAGTCTAGTGAGGCAATTTCTTGAGGACAGAGATGATCTTCCAGAGAAAGTGAAAACGACATATGAAAAGCACTCGTCCAGGAGGGAGGGTATGAGGAGGTAGTGGAGCTTCTCCTCAAAAATGACACAATTGAGCGGGATATACCTGACAGAAATGGCTGGACACCACTATCGTTGGCAGCAGCGAACGGACACAGTGCAATTGTGAAGAAGCTTCTAGGTGACGATCATATCAATGTCGACATCAACTCCCAGGACAATCACAGAAGGACCCCCTCGTCGTGGGCTGCGGAGGGAGGGCATGAGGAGGTTGTTGAAATGCTCTTCAATAAAAGTCAAATAAACCCGGGCCTGAAAAATGAGTATGGCCGGACACCCCTACTATACGCTGCTGCAAAAGGACATGCGAAGGTGGTGTTGCTTTTCCAACGGAGGTGTAGTGAAGGTCACTGGTGTATATCTAGGTGGGGGGAAACTCCACTATCCCTTGCTCAAGAGGGAAGCCACCATGAGGTGATTAAACTGTTGCGTGATAGTTACCTGAGAATTATTGGTGATACGGGCAAGACAACGTCTACATCTCCCTCGTGGGCTTGTTTTGTTGTAGAAGATCGTTCACTACTCAAGCACGGCTTCAACCGCACAAGTTTCATAACTTTACAAGAGAATGATACCTGGGATCAGGAGAAATGTCAGTTAGTTGTTCGGGAAGGGTGGGCAGGAGGAATAGAATACAAGGACCAAAGGGATGAAAGCTTCTTGGTTATCATCGGGATTGATGGAAGTGGCTACTGGTCTGCAATCGAACCTAGACTTGAAGGGAACGGCTTGAGGGACATTATGTCAGAATTCTATCCGTCTCGTTATCGTCGTCGAGTGGTGCGTGACGACTACCATTATGGTCCAGGTCAAGTATGCAAAGAACTTTCCAATGGAAAAACGGTGAAGCTGGAAATCCCAGCGAATTGCGGAATCTCTGGCACTAAGAATTATGTCGTCTCCCTTGTTATGGAAGGGACGTCCTGTCACCCGGTACTTCACTGCTAATTAGGGCTGGATTGAATAAGGATTTTCCTTACTCGAATTTGAAAAGAACCTTGAAGGGTTTATTCAAATTCGAAAACATTTTGCGACATGTGTTGAAATAGATAGCCGCCGATGGGTGGTCAGGTGCACCGTCATTAACGTCCTGCCCTACCCCAGCTCGCTTACCGATCAGTTACGCGAGCATGCGGAGTGAAATAGAGAGCAGAGTTTGTGTTTGTATTCTCACCTTGTGGTGTGGCTATAAAATAACAGCGGCAAACCGATACAGCGTTTCGAACAAAGTTCCAAGTCAAGTATAGCTTTCCATTGTAGATGATTTCTCTGTGCTTCAAGTCGGGAACGGCGCACCGTGTGATTCGACAGGCCACTGAATCGTTTCAGATCAAAGGGCAAAAGCAACACCGTCTACTTCAACACCATCTGGATGATATATATACATATAGTCCAGATACTACACAGGTCAAGGCCCCTGCGTAACATCGACCATCTTTCCCAACAGCCCCTTGAAGTCCGAATTCCTCCATCCACTCCAATCCCTTGTGAGCAGTCCATAGCTCTCGTCCATGTCCACCGTCTTATCTCTCACATAGTAACTCCCCTGCAAAGCCCACACCGCCCAGTCCGCATCATTGCTCTCCATATACTCCACCAAACATTTCAGGTATTTGTAATCTTTGTCCGGAACACCGTGGTTTTCATCCGGTCCCCCTGTCATCCCGACCCCGAATTCCGACATAAAAAGTGGCCCTGTATAGTCCTTCCCCTGCGTCAAGAGGAATCCTTCGAAAAGCCCGTACTCGGCAGATGCCACGGAGCATGACCCGGTCGGGTTCGGGTTCGTGATTGTGAACGAGTACGCATGGAACTCCCAGACATGCTTATTTGCCCAGGCCGAGCGGTCGAGGGGCCTTGTTCGGATAAATGACAGGTCGGTGCCACCGTTGACGCCCCCGATGATGATCAGAAGGGCCGGGTTGGCAGCGTGGACCTTTTGTGCCGCCTCAGTGACCAGGCGGTACCAGTCATCGTGGTTGTTGAGGTCCTGGATGAGAGGAAGTGCGCGCAATTCGTTCCGCAAGGACATCCCCACGACCCCCTGGTGAGCCTTGGTCATTTCGGCCATGGCTTGCAGGCCCTGCATCCATTTGTCCGTGTCGAAATACCGGCTGTTGAGATCATTGTAACCCTGGGCTGTGTTCCACCAGCCGTTCCCATCCTTGAGATCACAGCACCAGCTGGCTCGCGAAACATGGTTGTCGAGGATGGTGTAGAGGCCTTTGGAGTGGAGGGAGTCGATGACGGTGGTGAAGACGTCCAGTCGCGTTGCGTTTTCGAGGACCGGGTTGTGAACGACGGCTTGGGTGTAGAGGCTCTCCATATCGGTTGAGGACACGCCTGCCGGGTCGGCAGCTGCGGAGAATGAATCCGACACCTTTACAGAAGGGTTGAGAGCCATGTCAATGGAGTAGGTTAACCGCACGCAGTTGAACCCATTGTCCGCAATCCACGTCGTGATTGTGTCAATGGATTGATGGTGCAGGCCCTCCGGGATATTGACTTCCATGTGTCCCGCCCAGTTTACGCATCGCAGCTTGACTCGCTCGCTGTTGGCATCGACGATCCATCGTGAGGACGAGTACAGTTCACAATAGATGGGATGGATCAGAAGAAGAAGAAGGATGGGAAGAATGAGGAACCCCATAACGTGAGAATGACATTGAAGATAGATCGACGGGTGTGGAAGATCTGGTTTACTTTTATGCGTCTCTCGGGAGTAAAATAAACACCGTCCCGGGATTCATCATCGGGCATTTGTCGTTGTCCGACACCGTTACATCTAGACGGCACCCAGAACGGTAAAGATTATCACACGGGGTTCCGTGCGGACTTAGGGGGATAAATGTTCGGATGTCCTTTGTCTTTGCGATGAACAGCATCTGGCGGGGGACATCTCATGATCAACCCTGCTGTGGCCACGGGATTAGGTAGTTAATCCATCGCCTCGCGCAACCGAAGGAGTGATAATTGGGTTGAAAATGCTGCATTGCGAATCTTATTTCGTTTATTTTTATCGTTTATTCTGAAGCTCCTAGATCGCATAAATATGAGCTACATCGCCTAGTTAGAAACGATCAAGACCTTCAACCAAAATGTTGGCGATCAACCTATATGTTCAGACCTTTCAGTCATCCATGCCAAGGTCCAAACTGCAATGCATACGCATACCTGTCCCAAAGCACGTGTCTCGGTAGGCGTACAAATTGGCGCTGTTCCGGTCAGCCCGGAGCTGGGCAATACTATTGAGAACTAGTGATATGCTGCATATCCCAGCCCCAGCTGAAGTGGGGTCGGTAATAATAATAACGCTAGACACCCCCGGTCTGCAGCCAGTCGTTTCACTGCGTCAGGCACGGAGGGTTCGGCTCTGAGCCAAGGTGAGTCAAGTGAGTCGATTAACTACAGCGCTTGGGCCTTTATAAGACCATCTCCATCTCCCCCCACATCCTCATTCTCAGCTTGATAAGCGTCTCGCTCCAAACAATCCATCCCTCCGACGTCCATACTAGAGAAACAAAAGCGCAGCTCGGCAAAACGAAACGAAATCCTCGGCATGGAAAAACCAACGCCAGTTGGCTATCGGTGGCGCTCGTCGAGATTCTTTATCCTATGCACAGTCAGCACCGCCCTGTTCGCTGAAACCTTTCTATATGGTTATCTCGTGCCCATCCTGGCCCATATGCTCGAGGAGCGATTGCGGGTCGACCCATCACAAACCCAGCAGTATATCACCATTCTTTTATCTATCCATGGCTTTCTTACGGTCGTTGCAGCACCGGTTATTGCACATTTCGTTGATAAGACGCCCAGCCGCAAAGGCCCCTTGCTGATTGCATTGACAGCATGTCTGATCGGGACGATTCTAGTGGCATGGACTCCAACTCGTACGTGCGTTGACTTGTTGCATAGAAGACTGATTGACTAACTGTCCTAGTTTGGGCTCTGTTCCTCGGTCGGTACCTCCAGGCAGTGGGTGGCTCAGCGACGTGGATCGTCACGTTCGCCCTTCTGCTGGATTGTACGGCCGCCGAAGACCTTGGGATAACTACCGGCATTACTATGACTTTTATAACGGCGGGAATCATTGGCGGGCCCGCTGTAGCTGGAGTCTTGTTTGAATTGGTGGGTTACTGGGCCACATGGTCGATTCCCATCGTTATTCTTGTGCTGGACATCATCTTCCCTCTACTCCTGATCGAGACTCGGCAGTTTCCGTCTATCATATCCGATGATGCAGCACCTCCCTTGAATGGAGGTACTATGATCGCAGACGAAACTACGTCCCTTCTTTCTGATAATAACTCCCCGCCCATTCAGTCTGATGTTGTCTCATCAGAACGGCCACAGCCCCGAGGTTTCTACCGTATCATACTCGCAGATCCCCGAGTACTGGTCGGGCTATCCAACACCCTTCTCTACTCCGCCATCATATCTGGTTTTGACAATACCCTCCCTCTCCATCTTCGAGATGTATTCGGCTGGGGAAGCATGGCCACTGGGTTGTCATTTTTTTGTCTTCAACTTCCGTCCTTCTTCCTGGCCGCGTTATGCGGGTTGCTCCGTGATCGCTGCGGAGTGCGATACCCAACCACCATCGGCTGGGCCTTAATCGCCCCACTTCTCTGGCTTTTGGGGGTCCCTGGCGAGAAAAGGTTCCCCTGGGCCAGTCCCGAAGCCGGTGGAAAGATAATCTTCCCGGCAACTCTACTTACATTTGGGGCGGCATCCATGTTATTTCGCGGGTCAGGGAGCTTACAATTAAACCGTGGGTAGAGGCCATGTGATAGCTACTGTGTATCTACTAATGTATTTGCCCAGTGGTCGTCAAAGACATGCAGTCGAAAGATCCTTTGATATTTGGTCCAGGTGGGGGTAACGCCCGAGTCCATTCCACGCTAGAAATGGCGTTTAGCCTAGGAATGATACTCGGGCCTTTGCTAACCGGGGTGCTGGCAGCAAAGGTGGGGTACTATTATATGACATGTACATTAGGTATGATCGATCCCTACTCGATGTTTCCGATGACTGACCTAGCCCCAGCGTGTTTCTCACTAGCCCTGTCGGTGTTTTGCTTCTGTTTTCTAGATGGCAAGCGGCCAAGGGAACCTACCGGTACCTCTCCCGCCTGAGGACACATTCTCTACCTGGGTATACGTATATTCAACATTCAGGCGGGGATATGCAAAGAGAGTAATGAAAAGTTCCTGGTAAAGCCAAGCCAAAAAGTAATTTTTTATACACATATGAACATGCTCTGTCCATATTCCCTTGTCAGCATATTATATGAACTAGCCTATCTGTAATCTCTCCAGCCCTTGCCGGTCGTTCAAGATCGATATCGGCATCGTGCCTCCTCAATTTCCTGGCCTTCCTGCCAATGGTTTATGGATTGGTACTCCGGTCGATTTTGTCTACATCTACACGATCCCTGACTCTCCACCCCGCCCGCTGGTGGCCGATACATGGATGGATGGATTTCATTTACCTTGGCCCCTCTCAATGCAAAGCGATTTGCAGGCTACAACAACTACACATATATCCCTGTATGTACATGCAGAGTGATCCACTTCCTTAGAGCCCCCCAGCAATCTTGACATGCAATTAAACACATCCCCAATTTTCTCCTCAACTCCCTTCGCAATTCCTTTAATCTAGGATAGTCTACCAGCACATGGGTGACTGTTTCTTGCGCGCTGGATGTTTTCTTTCCACTATAGCTCCTGGTCGAAGATTACATCTAGCAGCTTAGCTTTCAGTGAGGGTTGGATACTTTTCCCATTTGATACGAAACGTCGACGGAGAAATCGTACATTGCCTGGCCGTTGAATACTGGATCCAACTCCTGCTCGTTCTGCAGCAGTTTCAGTAGCGCTATATACTTGATCAGACCAGATAGCAGGGACAATGAACCAGAATTCTAATACAGTAACCTAAAGTGCTTCTTCTATAATATGCTTGGAAAGGGTGTTCGGAATATACTCGTATTTCAAGAGAGGAGCCCCTTGGTCCAAGAGTATACTATCATGCCAGCCTTGGCTTTGTACTCCCACCGATTTCTTAAAATGCGTGGATTATCCGAGATATAAGATATGCGGGACGATATCTTAAAAACGAGTTCAGTATCCCTTAAAGAACCGAGCCATATATGGCTTAACTTTATATTATTTAGATATTTTCCTTTAGAGCTCATATAACTAGCACCTTTTTAACCCTTCGATCAGCGCTGTTTATATTGTATACGAGAGACCCGACTTACCGGTAAAGATGATGCTATAATCAATCCTAATAATGATCTTATTTAAGATTAGTTAAAGTGAGTAAAAATAAAGGGATTTAACTACTAAATTATCAGCGGACGTTTTTACCTGGTTATTAACTAGACTATCGACGGGCCCGTTCTTCCGGCTCGTTTAAGTTATGATCAAAGCCCCGTTCCGCTGAGCCCCTATCAATTATAAAGATCGAGGATAAGACAAAATAATTCTTTGCGATTGCAACTCGGCTGTTTCAGGCAAGAGACTGTTTTAGGACCACAGAGCTGAGAGCTGGACCCGTATTATCAGACGCCCGTTCGTTTATATGGCGCCTCCGCTTGTATTATGAAGAAAGATACTTTAACTAGCTATATATCTCTAGACACACCAAAGTCCTCCCCCTCTTCTCTACACGCTGTATTCTCCGAGCGTTAATGTCAGTCAGTCTACTAGGGGAGAGTAAGAGCGTAACATGGTTGCCCGTTTCTGGACCCACCGAGTGCTCGTCCACACCAGTACCTCCCCAATGTCGACTAATAAAATCAAACTTGTTTCTAGCTCATTGATTAAACTAGGCGACTATCCACTCTATGCCTATTTGGATTCCTATAAAGAATCCAGTCTCGTAATGTGGGGGATTCGGAGTCGCTAACACCCCGCAGCTTCATTTTCAACTTGGAGAAAATGAACATGATAAAGATGACGGATTCCAATTGGATTCGATCCTGACACTATAATCTAGCAGGTTGGTATTTGCGAAAAAAAAAACACTGTTAAGTCAGCTTCAGATTAGTTGATTTATGGAACTGGAACGAGGGGTATCAGTCCGCCTATGCGCTTGATTTCCTATGCTACGTCTTGGCGTTTCGCTTTCAACTTTAGTAGACACTGACCGCTGCTTTTTGCTCTCCAATAGATCTGAGCACTCAGGTCCGCTTAGTGAGTTCTACATGAATTAAGAAACAAAAAGACTATTTCAATAACTAACTTATGATAAGACAAAAAGGTTCATCAGACTTTTTCGCACTAACAAGGACCCCGAACCAGACTAGATCTTCCATTAATAACTGTCCTAGTTGATGTACCCCAAATCAAGACCTTGTGGAAGGGGGATGTGTTTGACCCGAGATATGTAAAATTTCTTTGTGAACGGGGGGGCTCTCTGTGAAAAAGGCGCCTCGGACATCTTTGGAGCAAAGTCTGTGGGTCTCGAAAAGAAAAAGAAGAAAATCATTCTTCGGCATCACGAGGGTGGGCTTCCTGGTATTTCTCAATTTCCTGGTCAGTAATGCCTGGAACAGCGTCGTATCTAGTTAGAGGAGCCAGTGGAATGTCGTGCTTCTCGAACTGCGCCAACTTTTGTTGAGTGAGCTTGTGGGCTTTGTTGACGCTGTAGACCTTGATACGGTGTGCTGAGGATGTGACATGCAGACCCCAGTTCCAGGCTGCTCGCACATTAAGTGGTTGGGTATTCAAAGAATTGTCCCAACACCTGCACACAATCTCGATCCAACCTTCCATATCACAAGGAAGGTCTATCTCCCATGTCCTCCAAGTCCATTTGCCCTTTTTCGATAGTTTCTCTTCTGGAACAGCGTACCAGTTGAAGCCCCCATCGGCTGATAGCTCCACACGTTCAGGCCAACGACCACCACCAGAGTAAGCCCAGCCCTTGCAATGGATCTTGCCACTGTGCATAATCACTTGATTCTGCCATGGAGACATAATAGCAGAGCTCACAGGCATCTCCTGGATCTGGATTCCGTCCATAGGGCGCTGGTTATACTTACCCACCTGTTGATTGAAGTACAGATACTCCCTGCTTTGCACAGGTGCCAGGGATGGATTCTTGATGGCCTTGATGCGATAGAGCCATTTCACACTGCGAGCTCCAATATATCCCATCACAATCACTCGTAATGGGAATCCGTGGATTTTAGGAAGTGGTTCACCATTCATTTCCCATGCAAGGATAACCTCATTACTCTTGACCTTGGACCATGGGACACTAACAACGTAGTTTCCAACATTAAGGTCTTTCACATATGTTTCAACGCCATAGAATTCAAGGTGTTTGGCGTTGTTGGTCAGCCCTCCACAATCTTTGATTAACTTTTTGAGACTGATGCCTTTGTACGTTGCAGTACCTATGGCACCCTCAGCCCATGGAGCCTGGGGAACTTCATCACCTTGGCCAGCGTACATAGATATCTGCTCAATGCGACGAGTTCCTGAACATTGCATCGTAATTGTCTTCTCCATTTGTGGAAAGACTGACTTGTCCTTTAAATCTTTCATAGTATATGTTTTGGGCGACTTGACAAAACCATCAAGTTTTAACTCAAACTTTTTCTCGTCGATAAGCGGAATACCACCGTGGTTACGCACGAAGTGGAGAGAGTTTGGAGTAATGACCTTGTCTGTAACCAATCGTTTCGGTGGCTCTCCGTTGTACGGAAATTGCAGCAGATGCAACATTTCGGGATGTTTCTCTTTCAGAACTGTCTTCCAAGAATCATCGGAGACTCGGGCTAGCTCCCCACCGAGTGCAGTGTGCCATGCCTTGAAGTCATCGCCGGGTAACACGGGGTTGGTGGGAGGTATGGGGCCCCATTGGAAGTCAGGACAGGGGGCAAAAGTTTGCGATGTCAAAATTTCGTGTGCTTTGGCTTTCTTTTCAGGGTAATCCTCCCACTCAACGTAGCTGGCAGGTCGCGAGATTGATTAGTTGAGTTGCTTGTAACCATGCTTGGCATCTCACGGAAGACTATACCCTGTCCAGCCCGGCTTTTCACGGGCAAAGAGTTTACTTCGGTCACCAATAGCGCGGATTGCCTTTTCATCTTTTGTGACTGGGGTGTCTGGGGGAGGAGCAACGAAGAAAACTGATTTCCCACTTTGATCAATGATAGGAAGTTTGTAGGCAGCAAGACCTTGCTCGACCTTCCACTCATCGGGGCGGTTATTGATTGGTTTTGTATACTTTGTTCTTGTTTCCATAGTGGAACGAAGCGGGGTAGACATGTCAAACTGAACAATGGGTATTTCTGTAGAAAAAGGACCTCGAGACTTATGATTTTATACCTGGCATATTATGAGGCATCCAGACCTACATTTAACCCCTCATTTTGAATGCATGCACGAGCGCCCAATGTAACCTACATCATTTGCCTTCAACTTCAAAATCAAGGTTTGTGTGCAACGTCATGTAGCGGTTACTGTATTCCGTATCACAAGAGCGATAAAGTAACGTATCGTATTTAAGTAAACGAGAAATTATAAATTCTCTACGGATTCGTGCTAGTTACAGAGCCATGCTGTTATCTTGAAGGCCACGAAATATGATGTCGATTTACAGGTTAACTGTTTGAATAAAACGACTGGTACCAAAATGATGCGTTACTGTATGCTCTAAATGCCGACTCAACCGAGGGTAGCGACCTGGAAGGATTATGGATGGGATCAAATGGAGTGACTGACATCATGACTTCTGACGCGCATCCAGTACCTTTACCTCGACAGACATACCACGCCACGGATTCTGTTAATAACCAGTGCAATAATACGCCTTCTCACAATTTACCTTACAATGGTAGTACTACCAAATTCAGCGTAGCCAATTATCTGGAATGTAGTCCACGCCATTGCCAACCCGATGACGCTGCAAGGGCTTTCGGATGTCCCGGAGAGACAAAAACAACTGAATAGGATGACTCTATTCTCTTGCCCGGATTCACCTGTTCAGTTCAACAGAACCACTGATATGGTTGGAATCGTTGGTAATACCCGACGATACGTGCATTCTTATCGCAAGAGCAGAATGGCTTGTAGATTTGGCTAGGGCGAAATCATAACATGGCTAAGCGGGGTAAACATGTTGCAGACTACACACTTTCCTATCACAAGTTGATCATGTGGAATGTCGCTCGCCTTTTCATGACCCATCGGGCCAGACGAATATGCAGCATGGAGAGAACTAACCAACAAAGGATTGGGCAGCTTTACGTACCCCCTACCGAATTATCTGCATCTGTATCGTCGGGCATGGCTGCTTAATCAATATCTAATGCTCTCCGGTCACGTTTTGGTAGAAGAACCAGGGTCCTCACGTCAGGACCGATTTGGTACTTGCGAACACTTTTCGTGGTTCGATGTTAAGCAATGTGTCACTGAACCATAGTTAATTAGCCCGAGTCCTGATAAGAGTAATCGCGACAACCAATTACCTTTCCTACTTAACGAATCCCTGTGGTTAACAAGACTCTGGGTATTTTTTGTCCCCGCAAGGGTCTCGTATCTCAGGTCTCCCCGCAATCATGAAGGGATTATTTCCTTGCGTAGAAATCTCCTGCGACACGACTTCTCTGAACGAAACTGTTGTGATCTCGGGGAAAGATAGCATCTGAAAGGAGACAAGACATAAATTGAGCAGTATTTTGCATGAATAGATTCAGGAAGAAGTCTTCGGGGGTTAGATATCTAACATAATCCACAACGGTCTTTGAAAGTACCTTATATAATTAACTTACTGATATAACGCAACGATTAGAAACACGCGCTAATAATTATAAACTTATTCAGTTTCCAGAAGAAACGATTCTTAAATAATTACTAGACATATGATATACGAGGATTTCTAATGCGGCCCGAATTTTTACGTGAAATAGTAGGAATCCTACTTCGCGCGCACCTCCGAAACCCTATAATAAATGTTGGTTTTAATTGGCTATATAATTTTATTAAACATCATCCTCAACTACGTACACGATATAATAGACGAGCGCCAGGTTCGCCGCCTGGCTGTTCGCGAAAACCGTGACTAGTACAGTTCCTGACTGCTCCGCAGCTATATGAGAACCCTCCAATTCGCCTATATAGATTATAGATTATGCCTCTGTCTTGGGATATCTGTTCTTCGTCCGGCTTGCCCGGATTAAGATCGCTATAGCACCTACCTGCCTTTGGTAGCCGCTCCCGTCTAAGTACCACGCCTGCCTCGATCCATCTCGGAACACTATATTATATACCTGTATTGCCACCTCAGCTCCTAAATAAAATACTGTACTGGATATTCCCACAGGGCTAGCACGAGGGGTACCCGTGATTCCTATATCTCTATCCCTACTCCCGGCCGCGTGTAGAGCGGACTAGTTAGTTTCTACTTAAGCGCCTTGAGAGAGGTATGCTCAGAGAGTTTGAATATCTTCCTGCCTCTTAGGTATCATAGTCCCTGTGGGTATATATCCCTACAACCTGTCTAAATTTGGATTACTATTTCCTGGATAATCTGTTATATCCATATGTCATGGTGCAACGCCAGCACTGTGGAGTTGTGTTCTGTTCTGTTCTGTTCCTGCCAGAGGTTTATATATGCGAGCGCAGTGCAAAGCCAGAGGCTTTGCATACTAGTCTTTTGCCAGTAGTGCAGTGGTTAACACTCCTGAATGCGCCCGGGGGTCACACCATGACACATATCTATGTAGGGGGAAGATAAAGCCCTCTCCTAAATGTATATAGTAGTAACCCGCTTTCTGCCACATTGGCATACCCCAACAATACCAGTTTCCATACTAATTGATTTAATCTTTTTTAGGTTAAAATAGTTAATATTTATAAATATAAAATACATATAGTAAATGATAGTTAGTTTTTTAATAAATATTGTTTTATTTACTAAAGCCTAGAAATAAAGAAGTTAACCCGGGGGGGGGGTACTTGTTTACACGCCCCCCCCTTTTCTCACCTTTTTTGTATAACGCCCTGGGGCATGGTAGAACTTAGTACCAGGGTCTCGCCGGATAATACCAATATCGGATCTTGGCAACATATTGATTTTCGAGTCGGGAAATCATTTACAACCAATCAACACTGGTCAGGAATCTCTCCATCATAGTCTCGGGTATAACACGAGTGGTACTTATCAGGTTGGCTCAGCGTATGGGCCGATCATGCGGGGTATCAGCACTAACATCCTTGTGGATATTCAGCTCCTTGCCAATGTTGCCTGAGGGGATAGTTTGGAAACGTATTAGAGATTTGGTGTAGGTTTTATATATTAGAAGGCCAATTCTGGGAATCATCCTAGTTAGTTAACACTTTACTCACCATTATAGTTCTGCTTCTCACCGTTATTCCAGAGAGAAAAGAAAATTTCTAGTAATCTTACTGTAGGCTAGGTTTTGGCTACTAGATATACTAAACAACATGGCTATTGGATATGCATCTAGAGGACTAATTACGAACTGGTCACCCATTTACATCAGCTGATGATCTTCGTCAAAAGTGCGTATAATCCTTGCTACATTAATGTGCTGCCCTCGATCTGCGTGCGAATTGGACTGCGCGGTCAGTCTTATAACACGAGATGATATTCAAAATGGCATCAGAGCCTCGTGTGTATTATGGCATGATTCAGGTATAAAAGATGTCCCAATATCCTCGAATATGCCCAACCATCCAAATCGATTATCCACTCTACAATCCACTCCAAGACAACAAGCTCTGCCTATTTTCAATTTCGTCAAAGTCCCACCTTGAAAAATGCGCTTCTTCACCTTCGGCACCCTTGCCCTCGCGGCATTAGCCACCGCCCAAGCTGACTTCAAGATCACCGACGAGTCAGCGTTCGCGGGCGAGAATGAAATCGCGGCAGCGAAGAGCTGCAAACCGAACCACAACTACTGTGGGTATTATTTGAAGAATACCCTTGGTTAGTATACCTAATCATTCCTATACAAAGTAGTGGAATGGTACCTAACACTGACTGATCTAGGTTGGTCGGGTATCACAAATAATAATGGGCTTTACCGCTGCAAGAGCCCCAAAAAGGCTGATCGTATTCAGACCTGCAGAAAGTGTAAGGGGCCCAAGGCCCATTGCGCTTAGTGCTTAGTGATTGATAAGGCTGTTTGATTGAGTGATAGGTGCTGGGATTGCAGTTAGGATAGCTAGGTGCTTGCGGATAGAAATATTGAATTCCTGATTAGTCTAGCAGGCAAACCACGGCTTAAACATCCCCAGTAATCCTTAATACAATTGCCACGGTCCCCGGCACAGCCGGAGGCAGCGTAGAAATGATAGATTAATAGTAAGAGCTATTAGGGATAGGTCTAGAGCAATAGCGAAGGTTGAATGAATTCGAAAGCCGTGGATTGAGAGCCAGCCTACCGGGAAGGCTGCTTACATCTATGCAATAATTCTGATTGCTGGATCTGTGTCCCGCGCATCCAGTCCCTAATCTTACATCCTGGCCGGTGGTCATCACCTGGCAGCTCTGCTCTTGTGCTGGACATATAGCCATTGTCTGACGACCGTGTCCATTGAAGGCATACGATCTTGTGTACATGGCCTGAGGCGACAGGGCGATGCATCCAAAACAACCGCCCCAGGCCCTCTCTATAAACAATCCTCAACAATCACTAGTCCGCTCTACTGATTCCCCGGGTAGGTTAACCCAGCCGTATATACTTATTTTTCAGGAAGTGGCAAATCTCCATGACCTCGAGTCTCTGGCGCTGTGAAACAGGCAGACCTGGATGCGGCACTACATCTATCATTAGGAGGAGCATAGCATTGAACGTGTGTTGATCCGCACTTTTAGAACGACTAAATATGTCAAGTCGACCCTAGGCCGTCATCTGGCGTATTCTCAGGACCTTTTCCGCACATTCTATACCGATCTTATACAAAGCTAGAAAAGCGGGATCGGCAATGCCCTGCGTGACAAACGGCTGATGCAGGCGGATCAGGCGGGAATAAATGCTGTACAGAAGCACCGCGCGCTGCTACGTGAGGCAGAGCCGCTTCTGGACTAATTTGGAACAGTTCGCCTCGTCTCCCTCGAGACGGAAAAACCACGGAAGCTCACCCAGGAAGGACGTGTACCTATTACTAATATAGGGAACGAGCTGATATGTTGAGTATAAAGGGCACCTAGCCTCCATTACGTCCATAGCTTCGCGACAGAGTTGGGCGAACTTAATGTGATACAGAGAGAATAACATTGAAATTGGGTGATGACTAGATTTTAGGTCTACAGGGATCCCCTCTAGTGCTAAATTTTCGCAGCAAGGGCCCTCCACAAGCCATTATTTAAAAGACCGTAACTACTGTTGGAGCTTACCGGTTGTATGGCTGCTCACGTGATCCACACTGTATTTGGTCGAGCTTCCACCTCAGACCATCTTCCTGAATACAAGCATTTTCACAAGATAGAGCTATCCATATTTCCCTAACTTCTGTCAACTACAGTCTGGTTTCTTGTTTTTTGATATGTTAACTTTTTATGCCCTACGTGGCCTCAGCCCTAGTAGTGAGGCCTTTCAGTTGCGGTTGTATGACAATAACCCGAGGGTTGTGATAGAATTAGTGGCCGCGCCTCCTTTCCATTCCTGAGTAGTAGTAGGTGAAATACGACGTGCCCCTGCAGGTCTCGAGAGTCCTGCTTCGACTAATTCTGTCTGGTGTGTGGAGATGTATTATTATACGACTCCATGACCTTGTACTAGATGGATGCTAAAGGCTGTCATGCTGCATTTACTAATCACCTTACTCGCCTATATCAAGCCCGTGACTACTAGAGTAGCGGCATTCAGGAGCTGAAATGATGGAGCGAAATTTTCACTTCCTGTGCCAATGAGCCTTTCCAATTATTCTGGACATCCTTCTGGCACTGCATAATGGGGTCGTGATCCTCATGCGCGGGGTCGAGACCTGGGCCACCCGTTGATTCGGGAATATACAAGGCTTGTGAGAGGGGCTAACTATGAGCGATTGGAGTTGTGGACGCAGAGGGCGTTGGAGTCTGCGAGGCGCTTATATCGAGCGGAGGTGTTTCGACTGGTTAAGCCGGAAGAGCATGAGACTGCGGCGGTTAAGCATTTATCGGGAAAGCCTGCCAGCTGGACCTATGAGGGCGTTAAAACCTCCGCGGGTTGTCAAGCTAGTGGGCATACAGAGTCACCTGCGACACCTCGGACAGATATATCTTAAAAGTAGGTGAACGGCACAGGGGGTATAGAATAAACTTTAGCCCGTCGGGCCAATCCTTTGTCAATTAGTTAGACATCTGTTGCTATACTAGCCTGGAAGCGTGTTTCTCGAGTCCTTCTCGTGCGAGAGACGAGTCTCCCGGCTAGAACTTCGCTTTCTATGCTTAATCCTCTATTTGAAACCCGCATTGTAACTCAAACCAAAAATTAGGAATAGACGGCTGGAGGGAAGTAGTTTCCGTGCATCTCACGACATGGTGACTAGGTGACACAAACATGGGTAGAGCCACGGGGTTGCTGTCGAATAGGCAGGTAACAAGCCATATGATATGACTCAACAACCTGGATGCGGGCTGTCGTGTAATAAACTTCTTAATACGAATGTGTATTATCCAGCACTTCACACCTGGATTCAAGAGTGGCGCAACAGACACAGTCCGGCCGGTAAGAGCACAGTTGATTGACAGGGGCTCTAGACCTACATATTCTATTGTCCGGCCGCTCAATGTCACTACCTTACCGTGACGGCTCAGCTATACCCCCTTAGCCATTTTCGGCGAGTTGCTTAGTTAAGTTACCCATTGGGCTTTTGCTTAAATAAGCAAGAACTCCGAATTGTAGCAGGCGATTGATGCCCTACCAGTGTTCCAGAATGAAACATTCTGGGTCCGTCAGTTCCTGTCCCGTGTGAGGCTAAGCCCTATTGGTACAACCAAAACACCGAATCCGAGCCTGTCCGCCCCATAACAAAGATTTATTACAACTAATTCCACTGCTAAAGATCTCCAAAAGTAGCTCCAGATTTTTAGTGAAAGACAGGGGTTCCTCCCATGGCACCAGCGCAAACCTGAACAGGAGAAATAGAGAGGTGTGGAAACTCCTCCACCATGAGTTATAGTGAAAACTAAAGCATGTCATGCAGCCGAGGGGAAGTCGGGAGCAGATCCCTAATAATAGTAAACAACCCACCGACAGTGGGTTCATGTACCCGCATGATTCTTCCATATTACTCAGGAGTATAACTTTGGAATAGGGGGTGTCTGCTATTCCTGTGTAGTTGAATGGCCTTCGAGGTCCCGTTTTCGTTTTAAGATGGAACAGGTCGTACCTTCACTTATGCGCTGGCGATATCTTTTCCGCATGGAGAGCGAGCCATTGGTCTGTTACAGTGGGGTATAATTCATGTGCTACTTATTTTGTCTCCACTACGTGACTGCCTATCGGGAAAATAGGGGAACAACCGGTCTAGGCCCGACAGAGGTGTGTTGTTCTCGAGTCCTAGATAAAGGTCTTGAGAAAGTGGATACGGCTATGGCCGATAACAGTCAATTGGGTTGTTATCAAATTCATGTATCTTTCCGTCTGTCCTACTTAATTACAAGCAACTCTGAAGGATAGTTAGTGGCATCGCGGAATATGATGGAAACCTATTTGTAGAGCAAGCCTACAGGGGTGCATCGATTAACTACCGTAGAGAGCCCCATCTGATGTTGTTCATGCACCTTCTGATCTGCGTTCGCCCGCATGATGTGAAGCAAGCTAACAAGGGGGCACGGTCCCCATTGGGTGATCGACATTTTTATTACGTCTAGGTTCAGCAGTACCTTGAGCGCAGCGAATGATAGACTCCAGACCTCGGGTACTATGCCGAAATCTTGGATCGACACTCCTTTCTACTATGGTGTGTTGTTGTCGGATGAGCTATAGAACAATGTTTAGGTCCCCAGCGGCTCCGACTATCCCTCGATGATTCCTACAGGATATAGTAAGGCATTATTCTACAAACGTGTGTACACTCAACTGCCAAATATTATATACACGCTTTTCTATCACGTTTCTTCCTCTTACCCTTGGTTGTACTCCTCACAATATTATTGTACACGGAATGCCGGATGCATCTGGCAACCAGTCATTCTTGAGAGCGAGGAATCCTCATCTTTTTAACTCGGCGAGTCACAAGACTCCTGTCGTCGGAATATGTGAAGTTTTCGATCATAAAAATGAAAGCATCAGTCAAACGGTTGAAAACCCTCGACCTGACACGGAGTCTCTTAACGAGCAGCTGGCAAAGTGTATAAAGAATGGACGCTCACTAGAGTACACGATACGGCAACTTCGGGACGAATCTACCTCCCAACTTACTACTGCAGTTAGAAGGGGGAATGGAACTGAGAGAAACCTAGCAAGCATAGCGACTCTCATTGGAGAAATAGACAAGGCGTTTCGAGTTCATATCAAGATTCTGCGGGGCACCCAGAGGCTTTGGGAAAGTCACCAGAAGAGCTTGAAAGAGGAAAGAGAGGGCTTGGGACAACAGTTGCACATCGCTGAGACTCAGCTTCGATCGGTTATCAATGCGGCCACCACGGTTCCACCATGCAACCCTCCAGACAAAGCAGAAACAACGACGTCCAAAACGCCCGAGGAAGGCCAATTGCCACCCAAGGTCAGCAGTGAACTACGCAAGAACGCGAAGGCTAGACTATCTCAGCGGCGCCACTCTATATCGTCCACCACAGATTTGGCAGCTTTCTATCCGTCGAAGACCCACTACCAAACCAGTGTTCAAGAATTGAGGTCTCTGAAGAAAGAACTGGACACCAAGCCCCTTCCACCGCTGCCGCCATTTAGGCAAAGGAGAATCAACGATACACACAATGTACCAGGAATTAAAGCTCGAAAGGTACTGGGCCTAGAGACTATGCAACCATCTCAAATACCACAGGTGCCGGCCAAGCCGAGTAAGTCCAAATATGGATTTACAACTGGTTTAAAAAGGCCGATCTGTTCTTCAGCCCCAGCCTTCCAGCAGGGCTTTACGAAAAGGTACGAGGCCGAAGAGCGCAAATACACACCAGCAATTAGAAATGAAGAGAACAGGCTATGCAAAATAGCTGCTGAACGTGTGTCTGCCGAAAGAGAGACGCTTGTAGGGTCAGGACCCGGCGCAGTTCCCTATACATGCAACGGAATTGATAATTATGATCATCCATATGAACTCCAAGTTCGATTCAAAGTGTCCAAATCTGCCCAAGGTTACTCATCATACTCTTCTGGAGAAGTGGAGTCCCGCGCATCTGCGTCAACGGAGAATAGCTACAGATTGGACAACAAACCCACAGGGCTAGATGACGGTGCTCCTTTTCATAACTATTCCATTTCCGAATCAGTGCCGCCGTCTACTTCTCAAAATCCTGTCCATTCATCGGGTGCAAAAAGCCATCTTTTTCATAATTCCGCTACGGAGGCATTCCAATATCATCAGCCTTCCAAGCTGCACCGCTCAAAAAAAATGCCTGATTTATGTACCAGTGAACATTCCAGGGATGCAAAATCCAACAATCCTGGGAATGAGATCCGGAAGACAAACGAGAATATACGCCCTGCACAAGGTGAGGTCAAATGCGAGAAAAAGCTGTACAGCCAAGCCACGATGCTTTGTATACTTGGGTCGGGGAAGGTGGTTCGCCGACCGCCTACAGTGCGCACAAGCAATGCCCTCATATGGAATGACGATGAGCGTTCCTTCCCTCATGATACAAATTCTGATAATGAGTTGACATCGGGGATGCTGGCTGAATATAGAGCTAAATTATCTGCTGAAGAAGCATCCCTAAGATATAGCGATGAAGGGGCAACAGACCCGACGACAACTGCAGCAAGGAACAACGTATATGTAAGGAAGGTTCCTTGCCTTCCCGTCATTTACTCGCCAACAGGTCCCAGCCATAATAATGAACCAGCAGACTTTACCGTCCCCCACTCTCTTGTCTCTGACGCCATCAGCAAGGGCATGGAGGGACAGAACATGCTTCAGTCTATCCAACGGCAAAAGGTGTACACAACTACCACGGCAAACACAAGCCAATTCTCCGGGGGGGGTGAGTCGCAGCCCATAGCGATTAGACAGGATGACGTTTGGCATAGGAGATGGGTATGGCTTTCACCGCAGGAGCGGGTTCTTTTGTGGGCGGCCAACAGGCTGTCGGATGAAAATGATACGGCTCCTGAGCCTACTTGCCAAGGTTAGAACCATCCATATACTGCATATCTATCGACCATATTTATCTAGCAAGCTAGAAGCTGACCACCGAGCAGCGACCATAGAATCAGTGCTGGATGTTGATGACGATGACGCTTACAGCAAAGACAAGGCACCTTGTCACAGGTTCAGTCGCTCTATCCTTGTTCTGACTCCGCAAGGGGCTTTCAAATTCAATGCGCTCAGTGCAGAAGGCCACTTCTCCTGGCTGGTCGCGTTGTCTTACGTCTCCCAGTCCTGTCGTGACCCTGGCTTCTAAACTGCTGGCATTGTCAAGATTTCGACAAGCACCTACCTAACAAGAAGTGTTCACATAAAGATAGCCTGTAATGGCGAGTGGGTATGGAAGGTACTGCAAAATAGGGATGAATTATCGCCCAATGTAGTCTAATATTTCTGTTGAATATAATGGATATATGTAATGTTTTCAATTTTCCTAAAGAGTATAAGATAAAATAAAGGATCAACCAAAGATGATAGTTTTTTGGGTCAACCGAAACAAGGTTTAGGGCTCGCGCATCCCGTGGTATCAGGCCTGGTTTTGGCGCTTAGCAACCTCTTCCCTGAAGCTTTGCCCCCTGAATCTCAAAGCGTTCACTCCATATTGTAATGTCTTCATATACAGTTGATTAAACAGTTCTCCGCATCAGCAAGCACCAGGTTGGGGGCGACCATGACTTTTCTTGGCAGCGTTCTTGGGTTCCTTGGCCCCGTTTGGTTAACTAGCCTCTCGCCAGAGCCCGCTCCACTTCAAACACATTCCATTTCTGGAAAATGTTATTGTCCAGCCATTTCCATTAGATGCAAATATCACGTGGATTCAATTAGACTTTTCCGAGCTTCACGCTGCAGTTTTGGAAGTAAATAGGCAAAGGGTAGAATGTATTGACGCTGGTGCCAATGTGACCGCCTCGTCACAAACAAATGCCATTGATGGTGGAGAACCACTGCACTTCGCTGCATATGGAGGTTATACCGATATTGTACAAATTTTGCTGCACACAGGGGCAGACAATTCTTCGACATCCAAGTCAGGGTCTACTGCATTAGAGACTGCTGTGATTAGCGGCCAAGTGGAAGTCGTCAAGCTCGTCCTGGATTCAGAGGCCGACATCTCCTCGCTACATAAAGCAACATACGGCGCATCGGACGTAGCGCAACTGCTTATTGAGTATGGAGCTCCCCTAAGCAAACAGGATAATGCGGGAGCGACACCTTTGCATGCGGCTCCGAGTTCGGGCTGCTTGGAATTTGTGCAGATCCTCCTTCTCTCTACGGGAGCTGACGTTGCTATAACCGACAATGCGGGGGAAACAGCACTGCATAAAGCCGTCAGCTATGGTAACGAAAGGATAACCAGGGTATTACTAGATTCAGGGGCTGACGTGACTCAAATAAACCATGAACATGCAACCATACTGCACTTGCCAGCTGCTCATGGTCACGAGGCAGTGGCTTTACTGCTTCTGGATGCTGGTGCCGATATATCTGCCTTGGATAACTCTTGCATGGCTACCGTATACAGGCCCGTGCAAGAAGGGCATCTAGAGTTGGCACTGCAGCTTATCTACAGGTCTCCTATACAGTTCTGGAGGGATAAGGCTAGAATGGGCTTTTATTCTGCCATTCCCAGGATAGTCAAACTACTTCTGGGGTTTGACCTACCTATCTCCACCCGCTGATCTTTTTTGATCAGCGAACTTTTGATCTTGTTTCTCAAACGTGAATAAAAATAGATTATTACCTTTTCCTTTTCTGGCGGGTTCGCCCCTATTATTTATTACCTTCAATTGTGAGATTGTCTTTGAATTAGTTGATGATGTATGAAGTATACCAAAATGAACGAGACACATAGGGACTGACGACATCAACTAAATACCCTCTAGGTTCTTTAATAGAGTGGAATGGAGACTCACTTAGAGATTGAAAATCTGAGTGGACGGATATATGGGTGATGGATCAGCACTCACCGTGACAAGAGCCTTCCACCGCTGGTTCGAAGTGGCACCGAAGTTGGCCCTTCCGAGGTTTCTACGCCTTCGTTCCACAGTGTCAATTCGAAAGTCCCTTGAAATTTAATTTTAGAAATAAATACATGCGGATCTTGGCCGGGGTACGAGAACGCCGCGCCCACCTCGTATTCTCCCCTCCCCAGCCGAGAACTAGCAAATTGGAACGCGCTAAAACAGCAGTGGAGAACAAAATCGAATTTTTTATAAATCCTGCATCCAGCGCGGTATGTATCTCATGCCGTTAGAACTGGGTTTACTGAACGTATCGGCGCCATGAAGAAATTATTTGCTCGGCGGAGAGCATCGCGTCATCAGTCAACGGAGCCTTCTATCGCAGTAACTTCAAATGCCTCTCCAGCAAGCCAGATCCTCCCCGGCGAGCCTTACCGCTCTCGTGGGGACAACCTCATGCGAGACAAGGAGCACCAGGCAGCCGTGGCTATGTACGACGCAGCAATCGCCAGCACACCCAATAACCCAGACCTGCTGCTGTGCCGATCTTTGGCCCACTCCAGGTCGGCACTCGATGATGCTGATGCGGCAGCAAAGCTGAAACCGGAATGGTGGCTGGCGTGGCTGCAGAAAGGAGAAATACTTTTGCAGATGGGCGAGTTGCAGCGGGCAGAGGAGGCCCTAAGAACAGCGCTAGGCTTCGCAGACGGCCCTGATAAGCCGAGGGTACAGAGGGTGTTGGACGACATACAGGCCCAACGTGAGGTAGCACCCTCGGCATGCTCTCAAGTGGGAACGCACACTCCGTCGACAAATGATTCAAGCCATCTCTCATGCCATAAAGGCACGTCTACTTTAGATGGTAAGGGATTTCTAGGCAGTAAACGGACTCTTTGTTTAATATGCAGTGTAGGCGAAACCCAAATGACGAAGTTTCTTCCGGCTGATCCTGATCTGAGCACTCTGGCGCAAACTCACTACACTTGGAACATTGAGGACTGGAGGAGCTTGCCCCAGGGATCAGTGGGCCCTGTTTTCGAGTGTGGCGGAATCCCTTGGTGAGGAATTCAACAACTGCAAACTTTTACGACGTTCATAGACTTGCTGATAGCCGCAATAGGAGGATTGCGATCTCTCCCTCACAAAATAGCCTCAACGAGGTATCGCTCTTCCTTTCACATGGCTACGAAGGCGGGCAGATACCTGATAACTGGTATGCATGTGTCCAATTTGCATTGGTTCTATGGAGCCCCCAGGCGCCAGGGCAGTATATTTCACGAGGTTCGTATATATGGCCGTGTGAGTCCAATACAGTCACACTAAATATAACTAGATGCTCACCACCGCTTTAATGTCGATACTGGAGACTGGGGATTCTCAAGATTTTGCGGTTACCAAAATCTCGATGAGAACCCCCTGAAAAGAAGCGGCGAGATTGCTATCACAGCATATGTTCGTCTGGTGGAAGACCCAACCGGGGTCTTATGGCACGACTTTTACAAGTAGGTGCCAAATTTTCGATAATGCCTGAAGGGGCCACTGACGCACTGCTAGTTATGACTCGAAGAAAGCGACGGGAATGGTCGGTTTGAATGAGCAAACCGATTTGTGCTATCTGACTACAACAATGCAGTCGCTGTACCACATAGCCGGCTTTCGGAAGGTAGGTAAATGCGCAGGATATACTTAAGCGATGTCAGGGAGAAATTAACGCCTGTGTAAATAGGTGATATACGACATCCCATCCAAGGCCGATGCTTCGGGCGACTTTGTGTGGGGACTGCAACGACTTTTTCGTTCTTTAGAGACCAGTGAGTCCGCGGTATCAACCGAGGAACTTATCGTATCTTTAGGCTGGCAGAGATACAGGTTTCAACAACAGGACCTGTGCGAATTCTGGGATCTTCTTACTGAGGGCCTTAAACGGAGGGTGCAAGGAAGCGATATCGAGGCATCCCTCTCCGATCTATTTGTTGGGAAATCCGCTACTTACTTGCTACGTGGTGGAAAGCCAGATAGTGAGCCCTCCGAAAATGAGTTCTGGCACCTAGTGTTGGACGTCCGCAACAACCCAACTCTAAAACACAGTCTCGATAAGATCACATCAGATAGTGCTGGGCTCCACTCGTCAGAAATTGGGGTCACCCAAATTCGCAAGTTCACTAAACTCCCACCTGTACTCTGTCTCCGTTTGAAGCGGGTTGCATTGAATGCCAGCCACAACAAGGTGGTCAAGCTGTACGATTCCTTCGAATTTCCTCTTGAGTTTGATGCCACTCCGTATATCTGCTCGAGTGCCGAGGCATCTGAGTCATGGGTCTACTGGCTGATGGGAGTGATTGTGCACGATGGGGATTCCATGGGAGGCAAACATTATTGTTTCCTGAGACCCGGCAAGGAAGCGCCATTTTACAAGTTTGATGGTGAGCGAGTGACACGAGCAACGTTCAAAGAAGCCATCGATGCAAACTTCGGAAGTGGTACGCGTAGTTTCGAGGAGAAAGGGAAGAATAGTTCGGCGGCTACTGCAATTATGTTGATATACGTTCGGAAGTCGAGGGTAGACTCTGTTTTAACGTGATAATATTCAATTTATTGGATATATTTTCTCGTCGCCCTTTCCTCTCTTATGACTAGTCGAAGGGCTTGAACTTTTAGTGTCAACCTCAACGCTAAGAGAAGCAAAATTATGACTAAGGAAGCTTTGTTAGGCACAAGACAATACAAATTTGTAGGATATCTTAACTTACAGTTTTAATAATTTATATACTTACCTTATTAAGAGCCAAAAGCCCCAGGTTGCCTCTTAACTTAAATATTGTGGGCATCTGAAAGGCATCAACATAACCTAAGGGAGAACCTAAAAGGAACTTTTATTCTTACGAATTGTTTTCGCGTTAAGGTGGAAACTATTCCAGGGCATTCTTCATTTGTTATGAGGGGGTGCTGAAGCGGCTGGAGGTTAAGTGTATATATATCAGTTTGAGCCACCTCGCACAGCACTTATATAACCATGCTAACCTTGTCTCCAGGATTGAGGAAACTCTTTTTGATGGGGTTCTTAACCAGATGTATACTTGTCCGCCCAACTATCCTGTCCCCTCAGACCTATCAGTTCTTACCCAGTATAACAGGTGCCTATTCGGTGTCCCTACCTGTTTCAGCAACTTTCCCGGATAGTGGAAGGCCTTTCGTGATAGAATCGGAAGGCTATGTACCTATGAAACATGTCGATCCGATCTCTTCGACTGGGGCTCCTGGTGGCGATCAGGAACCAACAGCGATTGATGTCATGAGTATCCTTGCGCACAATGGAATAATTTACGTTCCTGTGCGCAACGCAAAGGTGTTGAACCTCAACAAGGTCCCCCGCGGCAACCCATTGGGTACCGGTACCTTGCTGTATGTCGTATGATAGTCAACTACTGTCCGTGACTGTGTTGTTTGCTAACAGTATAATAGGGTCCGACTAGCTCTTGTTAGCGGACGGAACTCGAGCTTAAGCTTGCTGTGACTCAAGGCGAGACAATTTGTAATTATTTGTGTCAGCCGGGCAATTATCCTGTATCAAGTCTGTTTTCGTAACTTCATATGCCAATGAATTGGATTATCGGCGTGACCGCTTTAGCCGCTAATTTAAAAGACTACAAAGCTATCCATATTCGCCTTCTATTTACATTAACATGTGTCAACTCGGAAAAATACCAACCAGGCACCTCCAGGAGAGCCATATTACCGGTAAAGTACATTAGACGTATTTTATATTGACAACTAGTAGTTAGTTAGTTACCGAATACGAGTACTTGTAGTCATCCATGCCAAGACCCCCTGAAACTACCACACAAAAACAGGCCATCATCATATATGACTAAAGAGGGGTAAAACGAGGCCCTCATAAGAATCCTCAGAATGAACAATATGATCAAGAAGAGCGTAAAAGGAGCAATGAGTTGATCATTTAAGATTTTGTATGAATCATATTCCACTTTCTATTCGGAACTGACCGAATATCTGACAGTATGTCAGCGAGGCACGATTCTCCGCATTCTCCAGGGGTGGTTGATCTGCTGCGCCACTGGTCTAGATATGAGCCACCATACACGAATACGAAGGTGCTTGACGACCCTGCAAGTCCTAAGGTTCAATAAATAACTCACAGGTTGGCAGCCTCGTTAATTCAGCCTCGCAGGTGATGGCTCTCTGGGACAACATACCACTGTATAAAATGCAGGTGCCAGTCCTTTAATCTTTATAAACCAGTTCTGGCATCAAGTGCGTCGTCACACACACACACACACACACAAAATGTCCTCCAGTCCCTCCCTTGGCATTGGTGTAACTCGACGATCAGAAAATCGGAGCTCATCCGATACATCTACGTACGACCAAGGTCTCCTAGTGCCAACATCAACGTCACGACTCTTCAACGTATACCACAGACGACGCAAAAACGACTTCGCTATTTTCACGGCTGAGAAAACCCCTCTAGCCTATCTGCGATGCTCATCATTCACCATCAACAAGCCAGACGTGACGTACCACGCAGGTGAAACAGATAAGGCCCCTATCGCCGCCGTATGCAAGTTCATCAACTTTTCGCGGCACTGCAAAGTAGGGTTTGGCGATTCCAACGATCCTAATATCGTTTGGGAGGACCTACGTCGATATAAGTTAACCACTCATTACCGTATCGAAATGACGTTGGAAGGAGGCGAAAGAAGGGGTTTTGTGTGGAAACGGACGAACCACACTGGGATCGGAGATGATATGCCGTCCATCCTCAGCACGAAGAATTTCAAACTTCTTGACGAACAGACCGAGGAATTGGTTGCGGTTTATGTGAATAATGGGGTAAAGAGCTGGGAGAAATGCGGCAAGTTTCAGATTAACGTCGAATACGGGGTTCAGTTCGATGTGATGGTGTTTATTACTGGGTTGTCGTTACTAGAGAAAGAAAGGCGTCGAGAAAGGAGGCATAACTAACGTGACGTCAGCTAGGAAAAGATACTGTATCGTGCCTGAATTAGCCCCTGGACACTTTTTACCACTATAGCCAGCTGGAAATATGACACCTTGCTGACCTCCTAAGTGTTCGTGTCTTCACCTTGCCCAAGTCCCTCTTATATCCTTAACGTGTAAATATTATTTCTTCATAAGATCTAAAATCTTTCCCTCACCGATGCGGAGAAATATAGGGCTATCATTCAGTGTTTTTTCCTAGAAGTTATATAAAAATATTAAAATAAGTTAAATTAGCGAATTTTATACTAGTATAGATAATTATTAGATTTCGCGGATATCTAATAGTTAGATATGGATAATAAAGTAGGTAGTATCTAACATCCGCATCCGCGGATTTGCCGCAGCCTAACCCCATGAACCCAACTTATATGCCAAATAGTTGTCGTATTGGATCAGAAAATAAGCCGGGACCTAGTAATAATGCCAGTCCCTTTCCATTTCTATAACAAATAGACTGGGGCGAGCGCCTTCTGTGAGTTTGTCGCATGAACCTTACGAATCTCACCAGTGCCGGCACAACTTCTACCTAGTATGCAAAAGTACTTGACAAACCCACAACTCCAGATGACTCCGAGAAGTTTTCACAGGAAGAGAAAAAGGGCGTGTCGCTATTGCCACAGTCAAAAAACCCGATGCGATGCGGCAAACGCTCAGCTGTGTACAAACTGCAGATGGTTCAAGCATGAATGCGTTATTCCGAAGCAATTCAAGCGCCCAAATCCACGAACGGAAGAGAAGACACGAAGGTCCGTCAAACATATTATTGATACAAACTATCTGACTGGTCATAAATATCTCACGATATTCGAATACACAGCCCGACTCTACCTCCGTACATCAGCCCATTGTCATCCGGGCTATCCGCAGCCGACCTGAAACCTTTGCGAATAAAAGGTGCTTTGGACATCCCAAAGGCCGAGCTAAGGGATGCGATTTTGGAGTCCTTCGCGCTTTTCGTTCACCCATTTTTGCCAGTCATCGATCTGGCAGGCATGTACTGGCGGATTAATACCAACGGTCAAGCTGGCACGGTCAGCCTGATGCTGTTCCAAGTCGTGATGTTTGCCGCCAGTGGCTACATAGACATGGACGTCCTCAAGAGATCCGGGTATCGCAGCGCAAGAGAGGCGAGGTTGGATTTCTTTAATCGAGTATACCAACTCTATACACTCGATTGCGAGCCTGATAAGATTGCACGGTTACAAACGGTTGTTTTGATGACTCTTTGGTCTGATAATCCAGACCTCATAACACAAACCAGGAACTACATTGCCGTAGCTATGGCTCTTGCGAAGGACATCATCGAAGATCCACATACGCAAATTTATCCACGATTGTGGCAACGTATCATGTGGACTTACTACACGAGAGATCGCATCTTGGCCTTCTCGTTCGGAAAATCCACCATATTTCGTGAAGACGAATTCACCCTTTCTCCACTCCGGGTTGAGGACTTTGATCTACACTCTTGGCCAAGAAGTGTTGACTGCGAATCGAGACATAGTGGCAATCCGGTCTGGAACTCATTTAGCGTTCTTGCGCTTGCCAAATTGTGCATTTATCTGGTAGAACTTTGCCAGCACATCTCTCGTGGCTTGAATAGTCGTGCCGGCGTTGAGGCCTTGCGATGTGTCAAAAAGCTCGAGAGTTGGTATTGCGCGCTCCCACCAGACCTTCAGTGATCAACGGGGCGCCTTCTCCGAGAGATGAATAGCAGGTTCAATGATTCTATCATGGTTCACTGTGCCATTCTGAATGGAATTTATCTCGCTCTGAATGGCAAGTTGTGTCAGTCTGCACTCGCATGTGGAGATGTATCGTCGCCGCTGAAGTTCGAGCTGCAACGTTCCATCGATCAATCATCCTCGCAAATAACAAATATATTTTATCAGGTGGATTCAAATGGCCTCGTCGAATTGCTGCCGGATACCGCCGTCACAATGTTGAGCTCAGCAGCTGCTCTCCGCCATGCCACGACATTCGATCGCTGCAAATCGAGTAAACCGAGTATTCCCCCCTCACATATACACATCAAAATACTCTGGAAGTTGAAGAACGTCTATGTATCGGCCGGGGTTGCCTTTTCTGCCGTAGCAGCAGAGGCCCAAAGCCATGGTCTATTGACCGAAGTCACCACCATTGCCGAAACAAGGGATGAAAAGTATCTTTCAATCAACCAGACCCTACGGCAGCAAAATTCACATTCTAACGGTAATGCAACAGCTCCAGCTTTCCTGATATCCGATCCAAAGGATGGTATTGACTTTGCTGATTTCTTGGGAGGTGGAACAACTACGTCTTTTCTATCCTCTATCAATTTACTGTCCCATGAACGCGAATTCCTTATAGAGCTATCAAATGGCTGAGTATTCGTTGATTAATCCGATGACAATGAGATTTGATACAGACAGGCCTTGCTTGCTCCTACTATACATCAGATAGATTTTATCGGGGTATCCATGTGCAGCCATAGGCCCTGCCGAATTCTAACTCAAGCACGGTTCCTGGATGCCCGTGGGGCTTGTGCTCACAACCTCGAGTAAATCGTTATGGCAATTCTGGCTTAACCTTTGGCAGACCTACAGCCAGAATCAATTCTCGCACTGCAGTGTGAGTTTGCTACGGACTATCTTCATATGCAGTATTGGCCTTGCGTTCCATCCCTACCTAAACCGCCAGACTTCCAAGGACTAAGAGAGAAGCTCGGGGCACAAGACCGTATGACGTTGCGTTGCTGGGAGTTAATGTATAAATTCCGAAAAGGCGGCCATTTATTTGACCCTGTTGCAAATATGCACAGGAGTGATACCACACCACGGCCAGCTAGAGGTAGAGATTTGTCGCTTTTGGGCATGATCTGCTATGCTCACATCCTATTTAGGACATGGACGGCGATGATAACACTTTATAGGTAGACAATGGATCCCAAAAGTGATGTCATAATTCAGCTTATCTCAGTTTAAACGGATCTTGTGACGGGCACCATTGCTATATAAGGCTAGAAGCGCATTGAGCATGCATTCTCGATATTTTAGTCTTTTACGCAACATCAAGTCCACCGGGTTGCAGTGACAGGGTTTTGAGAATGAAGGGATCCAATATGCAAGGGATGAAGTAAATAAAAGAAATAGGATTATGTATAAAATGTGCATATATTCCAACAATATTATATAAAATGGTAGATCCCAGATTATTGAGACAATCATAGCCGTCTTGAATTGACCCAAAGCAAAGCATACTGTTATCCGGTAGCAGTTAGAGACCTCAAAGCTGCTTGACATGGACATCAACAATGAGGTAAGCCAACAACAAGAACTGGAGTCTTTCGAAGCTTCATATCATGAATCATCCTCGTCTGCTTCATCCCCTCCAATGGCATACTCTAATACTACCGGCTTTGGCGGGCTACAGGCACCAGAAACTCTTACAGAGAAGGCAGTACAGGTGCCAGATTTGTTTTCCTCAATTATGGCAGCTCAGCCCTCAGTCAATCCAAACTACCACAAAGTAAAACCAGAAGCAGATACTTGGATTACTGAGTATGCCTCACAATTATCTTTAATGAACCAGAACCAAAGATGTTGACGAACCAGGGTGATCCGAGCCGATGGGGCATGGGCTTCCAGAAACTCCAGGGTAGATTTGGCATTTCTTGCCTCATGTGGGCACCGACTTGCGATGAAGAAGCACTCCGAATGATGACTGACTGGCTGAATTGAGTAACCTTCTCTGTATTTGATATAAATTGTCAAGGTACTGATTGGAAATGGATAGGTCTTCCTTTTCGACGACCGTATGCTCGTTCATTGTCTCTTCGAAGACACAATGGGCTAACACTTTACAATAGAGTTAGACGAAGGCCACCTCAGCCACGATCTAGAAGCAGCGCAGGAAGAGATAAACCGGACCCTAGCTATTATGGAAGACATTGAGCTTCCCGTTCGGCGGGAGGATAACGCAATTCGATATGTTTTCTACACCACATGGGACCGTTTGAAACAGGTAACAAAATGAGCCTAGTCTTTCCCCGGTCACACAATGAGTACAATGCTTACATAAACTAATAGAGGGCTGGGAAAGGTATATCCAGTACCAGATACAAAGTGATTCAGGTCGACATGCTGACAAAATGAAAGACCAGCAACAACGATGGCGGGATATGCATCGGTACTACTTTGATGGGTTGCTGACACAAGTAAAGGTTCTGCGCGACGAATGTGTGTCTGAGGGGCGCAATGTCCAAGACTACATGGATATGCGTCGGAGGACAATCGCTACATATCCAGCCATTTCACTTTCTGAGTATAACTTTTCCAATTTCCATTCACGCAGCTCGACAGACCTTCACTGAATTAAGGACCAACTAAATACAGATACGCACTTGGTATTAATCTCCCACCGGAGATTTTGAGCCATCCCTCTTTTGAGGAATGTATGTGCGTCTCGACCGATCTTGTTCTCATGTAAGCGAGCGAAGGTCAGCAACTCTAGATATGCATGGCTGATGTCTCACAGGGTCAATGACATTGTATCATACAAAAAGGACCTGGTAGGTTAGCTCAGTGGAATAGTTCGTGTTTTATGATAACTAAGCCCTTTTTCTAACTTATAGGCATTGGACGTCGAGCACAACTTGATTTTGGTTCTTCGGAGTCAGGGTCTCTCAATCCAGCAAGCCATGGATAGAATAGGTGAGATGCTGGACCATTCCTATAAACGCTGGTACCGTGTACTGGGAAACATGGGTATTTGGGGAGAGAAGATCGACAAGCAGGTGCTGAGTTTCGTTGATGCCTGCCGAAATATGGCTTTGGGTAACCTGCATTGGATGTGAGCTTTCCACAACATTGAGATATGCGGATAAAACGTGCTGATTATCTTAATAATAGTTTCAAGACAGGTCGCTATCTCGGAGCCGAAGGGGATAGAGTGCATGAGACCAGGATGCTTCATCTTCCTAGCTGAGGAGTACGAGTAGGATGGCTATACCCATCTCAAATTGAATTACACTGAGGATTACTTTCGGGAAATGACTGCTCATGTTACCTGAGTTATAGGGAGTAGTTTTATTGGGGTTGCCTCACGTGATGACCACACCGATCTTACTGAGGGGTTCCTCCCCTCCCGCAACTGCCTCATGGGAGTCAACTGCTTACCTCTGGTGGTAGCTCATCATCTCTCA
>JAPDKQ010000075.1:0-167683 GCA_027569665.1 Aspergillus bridgeri | reverse complement strand
ATGGTGTTCTCGTGTACAGTATTTCCGGAAATCGGTGTCACCACGTACCGCTAGTCTACACTCTTAAAAGAGCTCACTGACTGCTACTTTCGGATGTACAGCCTTTTACTCTGTAAATGGTACATCTCATTTTTTGGTACAAGGGTGGTGCAAAACCAGCTTCACCGTTTCATACTCTCCTCTTTATTCTGGGCCCCACCGCCAAGACGCTAGTCCAGAAAATGAGTGTAGGTCAGTGGGCTCCAGCACAACATGTTTACATGTGAACATAAAGGGTTGGCGAGCAGCTCCATTAATGAAGTCCTGAAGCCACAATTCCCTACTGAAAATTGTCTATATGTAGGAGTATGAAATGATTTCATGATAATGAAATTTAGAGAAAATTAGGATATTATTGGCTTTGAGAATGCACTTTACTCGGCAGTCAGCAGATAAAACCGTGGCGAGTAGACGCTATGGATTAGCCACCACATTGGAATCTAGACGAAGCAAGTAGCAAGTTCTAGGAAAGGAATAAGTCTAAATAAATTATGTTTCTCTCCCAGGCCCTCCTTCTGTAAAGAGATTAGAAAATATAGGAAGCAAGAAAACGAAAATTAATTAACATCTATTATATCCGAAAATCCTATGAAAGAAATCCGACCTGACGCGTGTCCCAGGGCAAGCATATTAGATTTAATCGCCGAACAAGAAGGCCTAGCTTCAGGAGGAAGCCATAATACTTGTTTCCCGTTTAAAGCTATCCAGTAATCACGCTGTAGAAATATCTCTGGGTTCGTAGTGGGTGAATTGAAGATAGGGTTGCCACACCTAGATTGCATCTTGAATGATCCTAGGTTAGTGCTGAGAGATGAACCATCTTGGGAAAATTCGAGTTTGGTGACAATCCCTTTAGTGCTAAAGGTTTCCCCCAGCGCGCCTGTCGCTGGGTCCCAGAGTCGCACTGTCTTATCATGGGAGCCGGATGCCAGCAGTCGGCCATCGGGTGAGAAGGCCACCGACCAAACCCAGCTTGAATGGCCCTCAAGAGTCTGTTCAAGTGCGCCTGTCGCTGGGTCCCAGAGCCGCACTGTCTTATCACGGGAGCCAGATGCCAGCAGTCGGCCATCGGGTGAGAAGGCCACCGACCAAACCGAGCTTAAATGGCCCTCGAGAGTCTGTTCAAGTGCGCCTGTCGCTGGGTCCCAGAGCCGTACTGTCTTATCATCGGAGCCGGATGCCAGCAGTCGGCCATCGAGTGAGAAGGCCACCGACTGAACCGAGCTTGAATGGCCCTCGAGAGTCTGTTTAAGCGCGCCTGTCGCTGAGTCCCAGAGCCGTACTGTCTTATCATGGGAGCCGGATGCCAGCAGTCGGCCATCGGGTGAGAAGGCCACCGACCAAACCCAGCTTGAATGGCCCTCGAGAGTCTGTTCAAGCGCGCCTGTCGCTGGGTCCCAGAGTCGCACTGTCTTATCACCGGAGCCGGATGCTAGCAGTCGGCCGTCGGGTGAGAAGGCCACCGACCGAACCCAGCTTGAATGGCCCTCGAGAGTCTGTTCAAGCGCGCCTGTCGCTGGGTCCCAGAGCCGCACTGTCTTATCATGGGAGCCGGATGCTAGCAGTCGGCCGTCGGGTGAGAAGGCCACCGACCGAACCGAGCTTGAATGGCCCTTGAGAGTCTGTTCAAGCGCGCCTGTCGCTGGGTCCCAGAGCCGTACTGTCTCATCATCGGAGCCGGATGCCAGCAGTCGGCCATCGGGTAAGAAGGCCACCGACCAAACCCAGCTTGAATGGCCCTCGAGAGTCTGTTCAAGTGCGCCTGTTGCTGAGTCCCAGAGCCGCACTGTCTCATCACTGGAGCCGGATGCCAGCAGTCGGCCATCGAGTGAGAAGGCCACCGACTGAACCGAGCTTGAATGGCCCTCGAGAGTCTGTTCAAGCGCGCCTGTCGCTGAGTCCCAGAGTCGCACTGTCTTATCACGGGAGCCGGATGCCAGCAGTCGGCCATCGAGTGAGAAGGCCACCGACTGAACCGAGCTTGAATGGCCCTCGAGAGTCTGTTCAGGCGCGCCTGTCGCTGGGTCCCAGAGCCGTACTGTCTTATCATCGGAGCCGGATGCCAGCAGTCGGCCATCGGGTGAGAAGGCCACCGACTGAACCGAGCTTGAATGGCCCTTAAGAGTCTGTTCAAGCGCGCCTGTCGCTGGGTCCCAGAGCCGTACTGTCTCATCACTGGAGCCGGATGCCAGCAGTCGGCCATCGGGTGAGAAGGCCACCGACTGAACCGAGCTTGAATGGCCCTCGAGAGTCTGTAATTCTGCACTCCATTTTTCGTTAACTCGTGGCAACTGGCATATCCAACTAGGGAGGTCTTGCTTGAACTCGGTACGAACTATCGCCGTTCGAGGTGCAAATACTAATCCTGTGTAATAAATTTGAAGTGGTGCTTCATCTGCTATT
This sequence comes from Aspergillus bridgeri, assembly GCA_027569665.1. Lineage (NCBI taxonomy): Eukaryota > Fungi > Ascomycota > Eurotiomycetes > Eurotiales > Aspergillaceae > Aspergillus > Aspergillus bridgeri. Next base: position 165,241 of record JAPDKQ010000075.1, on the reverse strand, counting down.
TGGCGATTCTTCAGAACAAAGCGCTTTGCATCATGTAGAATGTCGGCCAACACAGAATTATCATCGCCCTGCGCCTGTTAGTATAGATCACGAATGGCTGCCTACTACATTACTCACTGGTATATCCGTGTGGAGGAGATCAAGCATACCCACTACCTCTGATATAAGACCCAGCAGGCTCATTGCTTCCACCCAGTGCAGAAAATGCTTCTGGAGGAATAGTCGCACAGCCTCTAACTCCGAAGATAAAACCTGACTTTCTTTGAGATGGTGTATCCAGTAGCGACAAGAGTATTGTAATTCTGGTGGTAGGTTCTGGTGAATATATTGAGGGTCGATGTCTTCCCTACGCATTCCAGGGCTTTCTAGATTGCAGACATCTTTCTGTAGGTGACTCTGCATAGTTTTGAGACACCGCTTAGCAATGTCTTTATGCTTTTTTGGCACATCCACAAGAAACTTGGTTCTGGACTGGACCAAAAAATCCCGAAATGATAAATGTAGAATCCTAACAGGCTGATCTCGGCCATCGGGAACGCTTAACACCGATCGGAATGTATCTAATCGATTGCTGATTTGGTCCGCGCCTATCCCCAGAAACAGCGATAACGCGTTTATTGAAAGCGGAACAGTAAGAAGGATAATAACACCAACTATGGCATGGAATTCTTGCAGAAGCTGCTCCTGCTCTAACTCATCACTCTCTTGATTGTCAAGTAATCGTGTTAAAATTGGCAGGTATGTCTTGTCCATTCTTGATACATATTTGGCTTGGTCCTTCAGGAGCTCTGCGAGGCGTAATTTAGGCTCCAATTTTGAATTTTCAATGTAACGGCACACAGTGGCAGCCGAAATAAAGAGTGGAACTGAGATCCTGACCAGTTCTTGGATGACGTTATCGCCAGGCCAGTCTTGGGAGATATTTCGGTCATGTTTGATTTTTGTAAATCGGTCCTGTAGAAATAAACGTATATCGTGTTCTGTCACTTCTTCGGGTATCTCATGAAGAGCTAAGTCCTGATATTCATGATCCCCAAGCTCTGAAAACCCAAGGCTGATGGGGAGTTCAGGCCTGCTGGTCAAAAAGATTCGAAGGCGAAGTGATTTTGCCTTCTGTAGAAGAGGCAGTAGTCGAATTATATTTCGGATATCTTGATCATGTTCACATTCATCCAAAGCGTCAATCACCATCACAGCGGTTTGAGGTCGTCGGCCGAGTTGGTCAAGACCAAGCAGTGGTTGAAGGAGTAGTTTCTCAAACTGCTCCCTGAGCGATTTCGACGCAATGTCAGGGTCATGATCGAGTGCCTCTTGCACGCCAGACCTCAGCTCAGAGCTCCAAAGCATCAGTTGCCTTGTTAATGTTGGGAAAAACTTCTTTGCATTCCCTCGGTCCCCTTCACCCCTCTTAAAGAAGAAGCTGGCACCTAGATGATTGGTTTCCTTGAGCGACCGTGCCACAGTCCGAGATATTGTAGATTTCCCTGTCCCAGCCATTCCCTTTAACCAGAAAATGCTTTTTAGGGTCGGCGAAATAGCCCAATCTATTATCTTCTGGAGGAGCTCGGTCCGAGTGCCTTGGAGACATTGGACTTCGTCTCGATCAGAGAATGACTCAAAACCTGCCTCTATCGCACCTTCCAACTTCCCAAGATCTATGTCTTGAGTAATACGATCAGTATTATAGGCCACGCCGACCATCAGCGCACTATGCAGTTTTTGAGTTAATCATACGGAGCCATAGTATTGTGCTCGATAAACTTACGTCTGATCCACCTGTAAAGATAAGAGGAATGAAGATTTATATCTTTCGAGGTTCTTCGCGACGCCCTCCACCTCTGTGCGTTTCAGCGGCCACTTTAAGGCTCGTAATCCCACTTTTCTCATCAGCCTTCTTCCCTTTCCCGGGTCAAGTCTCGCTTCTAAGGCTTGGAGGTCGGAGAGGCAATCGGCAATATTGCGGAATAGTCGTGATGAGGTAGGTAGGACCTTTGCGTTATTTATTTGAAGGAATGCCTGGAGGTCTTGGAGTGTCCCTTCAAGGCCCGTAATCGCCTGTTGTAGGTTTAGAATTTCCTCCCGTGCATCTTTCACCTCTTGAATGTAGCCCCCGCAAAGCTTCACAAGGCTTCCCGTCAGTTGTATGACGGCGATGACACTCGCTGCTGAGGATAAACCATCCATTTGAAAAAAGTGGCACAGAGGCCTATATTCCAAGTAATAGCTATATAGCAAATTGAGTTAGATTCAAGGTGAGGGGATGAGCTTCTGGTGAGATAAAGTGGGGTAATTGGGCGCCAAGCGGTAGGTAGGCTGCAAAGCGAACTGCATCTTATAATCAACACACCACAACTAGTCCTCATGCTTTTCCTGGTAGAAGCTAAGCTGGAGATTAAAGACTATTTGATTCGTAATATATACCCCGCCACAATATATGTTTAAAGGGGAATACCATGGCCTAATATCACCGCGCCAGAGGGAGCAGAGACAGAATCTATCGTCGATGTGTTGGTGTTGGCTTGATTATCGGGTCCACTGTCGGCCCGAGCCACTTTAGCCTTAGCTTTCTGCCTGCTTATATATACCACCTCCGACCACCTCGCGAACCTTCTTCGGTTCAAAGCCTGACAGAGACCGTCATGGCGCCCCGACTTGCCCTCTCCCAGCTTGCGATGATCCGCGATATGATCATCAGTAATTCACTGACTACTTCTCAGATTGCCGAAGCGGCTGGCTGCAGTAAACGCTCGATAATAACTATCAGTGCCAATCTCCGAATGTTTGGCAATGTCCGAGCGCCCTTAATCCCTGGCGGCCGTCCTCGCTCGATTACGCCTCTCATTCTTGAAGCACTATGCGACCACTTGCTAGGGAAACCGGACTTATACCTGGATGAGATGGCGGTACGACGAATTCGACGTGGTCGTATGTACATACACGATCAGCCGGGCCCTACAATCGCATGATTAGACTAAAAACGTAGCTCGACGGATAGCACAAGAAAGAAACGCGGACTTGGGAGATCACTACTTGTATTAGCTGTCCGATTTTCGCTCGTGCCACCTGGTCTACATTAATGAATCAGGCTATGATAAGCGAGCTGGCTTTAGGAGGACAGGCTGGTCCCCCCGCGGGATAGCTCCAGTCCAGGTTTCGCCATTCCAGCGAGGTCAACGATATCAGATTTTGCCTGCGTACTGCCAGGATGGGATCTTAATATCGCGGGTCTTCCAAAGATCGACTGACGCTAGTCTCTTCGAGGACTTCCTTAAACAGCTTCTCCATCATTGTAGTAAATGGCCAGAGCCAAAGTCTGTCCTTATTATAGACAACGCGTCTTTCCACCATTCTGAACGAATAGCGGATCTATGCTCAAATGCCGGTATCAAATTATTATACTTACCACCGTACTCCCCTGATCTAAACTTGATTGAAGAATTCTTTGCAGAACTTAAAGTATTTATAAGACATAATTGGCAGAAACATACAAATGAAGATTTCAAAGATTTCCTGAAGTGGAGCCTAGGTATCGTTCAAGCTAGAGTAGAAAGTTCATAAGGCCATTTTCGACATGCAAACGTTGAGATTAAAGAGCAATAAGGATGGACATACTATATATATATATATATTTACCGAGTACAACGAGCTTTTAACCAGATTTGTACCAGAATTTCTGTAAATGTTTCCCAGCGTTGGCTATAGGCCAAGAAATACAGTACAATACATATTATAATAGGGCTGAATAAAAATAGAATTTGAATCTTAGGGATGGTTTGCTGTCAGGCTCTGTCTATACTTATATAAATAACAATCCATGATCATGTAACTAACTATGGGAATGCTTGTCCCTGGAGGATGACTAATCACATGCTCCCGGCATAACTAGTTAACTAGTGCCTCAGGCATGAATCCCCCGCCTTTTCCCACGGGTCTCAGTCCGCAGTCGCTTCCTCCCCTTCCTCTTCCTCATCCTCAACGCCGTCGTCTTGTATATCTGAATCCATTGCATCCAGCTTCCACCTTGTATATGTGGTGTCCCCACATCGTCTGCGTTTACGCCCAGGGAAGCATTTCCTGGCGCTGATGGCGATGACTTCATCCGCTCACGCATCGGCTATGTCGTCGGCAGTTCGTCGGCCTTGAACTGATCCGGGGGAGAGCAACATCAGGACAATCTCGTTGTCGTAATTGACTGGTCTTTCAACGTTTCTTTCTTTCCCTGAGATTTTTCATGATATAATTTTTCGACTGACGAGATTTACACCGTCGATCTCGCAACCATCTACCCATCATGGCGACCCCCGGCCTTCTCTACGTGACGATGCACCCCCGCGATTCGCTCCCCGCGGCACAATTCCACGACTGGTACAACACCGAACATGGCCCCTTGCGCTTGCGCCTGCCGTTCATCAGCAATGGTTTCCGCTATCGAGCTACCGATGGCCAGAAGCCTGAATGGGTCGCCCTCTATGATGTATCAGACATGGCCGAACTGACCCGCGAGACATACCTCGCTCTCCGCGGAGATGGCATCAAGACCCCGCGCGAAAAAGCCACCATGGCCCAGATCGCTGTCGATCGTCGCCTATACGATCTTCTTGATGATCAGAAAGCTTCCAGCTACCAGTCTCTCGAAACCCAACCCGATTCTTCTTCCACCGGCTCCGTCCTTGTTGCCGTCTCGCTGACCGTGCCTGCCGACGCCGCGAAAGAAGACGATCTGAACCGCTGGTACCGCGAGGAACACATCGCCATGCTGGCCCGCGTGCCCGGCTGGCGGCGCAGTCGTCGCTTCGTCACCGCCGCCATCGACCCCAAAGCTCCCCGGGAATTCCTAGCCCTACACGAGTACAGCCCATCTAATGGGCTGGGAGGTCCTGAGCACAAGGCCAGCATGGATACCCCCTGGCACCATCGCCTCATGAGCGAAGTGGTGACTGACAAGAAACGCCGCGTATATCAATGGGCATACACCTTTGGCCCGGCACCTCGCGAGCTCTCGTCTCTCGCCTCCCCCAACGTGGCCGGCCCCTGGGCCTCCAACGACGGCCGCACACGCACTTACCCGTCAACATCACGCCCCGCCGTCGAATCCTTCGTCACCACCCCAGACGGCGTGGACCTGCCTTACCGTCTCGAAGGGAGCACAGACCCCCAGAGCCCGGTGATCGTGCTCAGCAACTCGATCCTGGTCGACTACACCATCTGGGATGGCTTTGTCGACGCCTTCTTGTCCAACCCCAAAAACCACTCCTTCCGCATCCTCCGCTATCTCACGCGCGGCCGTCTCCAGGAATGTGGCACCGCCCCCGTCAACATCGACCTGCTCGCGTCGGACATCATCGCGCTCCTTGACGCCCTACGCATTCCTACCGCCAGTCTCATCGGCGTGAGTCTAGGCGGCGTGACGGTTCTCAACACAGCCTTACTCCACCCAACCCGCATCACACGATTCATCGCCTGCGACACCAACAGCGCAGCACCCGAATCCAACCGCAAAGCCTGGAACGACCGCGCCGCTTTAGCCGAAAGCGAGGGCGCCGTGTCGTCCACCACCGGAGAGCCGATCATCGGCGAGCAGCTAGCCGAAGCCACCACGCGGCGCTGGTTCGTCCCAGACTCCTACGCCACGCAGCCAGACGTCCCCGCCCGCGTCAAGGAAATCGTCCGCACCAACAGCCTGCACGGCTTCCGCACCGCCATGCAGGCGCTATGCGCGTATGACGTGCGCGCCCGCATGACCGACGCCCAGGTACCGGGGCTCTTCGTCGTCGGAGAAGGCGACGGCGTCCTACCCCAGACAATGCAGCAGATGGCCAAGGATCTGAAGGGCGGCGCGGACCTGAAGGTGATTCCCAAAGCGGGACACCTGCCGATGGCGGAGCAGCCGGAGGCTTTTGCAGCGGTGGTGAATGGGTTTTTGCATGGTTAGAGAGGACTAACTAGATCTTGATATGATAAGTATGTGTTGATTTTACTTCTTCAACATTATTTCTTCAATTTTTCTTCGTAGACCTATGTATTATATCTATTTTCGATCCGGTTGGAATCTTCCTTCAATTTACTTGTCCATTCATTCATTTATTCATTCATCTACCCATCCATCCATTTATCCAGAGTCCATGCTGACCAACCTAAAGGAAAGCAAACCCTTAATCCGAGCCAGCCCTGTATTCAATTCCAACTGCCAATATACACCAGTCATACAAACAGAACACTACCTACCGGTTTAGCTAGAACTCTCACACAGACAAGAATAGAACATCTCTCTGATATACCTTCCTCCACGTTGCTCGAAGAGAATACAACCAGTGACAGCTAAGAATCAACAAATATGAACAGCATATCTACAGAACATATTTAGTACACAGACGTATTATCGTGAGTAGACATCTCTTGTTTTTTACAGCTACTACGAAGAAGGCCCATCCAAGGACAGAAGAAAAAACAAGTCAATTATGAACTAAGGAAAGAAAGGCGCTATGTATCATTAATGTACGACAGAATCCAATGACGATCGCAGGGCTAGTGGCAAGATGGAATGGAATGAACGGGACAAAGCGAAGAGAAGAAAGAAAGAACATGCTGACGATCCGCAAACAAATCAAGGCCTAGAGAACAAGCATACACAGACAAATGAAAACCGGCAAGTTGTACATCAACGTCCCGACTGTGGAAAGGAAAAGGGCGGAAGAGAAGAGAAGAGAAGAGAAGAGAAAAGAAATCCAGTTTCAAGAGCTGAGATCAGAACATTAACGAGCGGGCCTTGTTGCGGCGAGCGTCCGCACTGCGAACTTCGGGCTGGGACTGCGTGTGACGATGACGAGGCCGCGCGGAAGATGCAGGGGGCGCCGGCACGCGCGATGCGGACGACGGCGGAGGCATTGAAGGCATCGGAGGCGCCGGAGCGTCCTTGCGCGGCGGCGGCGGAGCGGCAGTCGACGAGCGGCGGGCCTTGGCGCTGCGCTCATGTTTCAACACAAAGTCGGTCCACGGCTTCACCTGGCTACTGCCGCCGGATCCTTTGCCAACCGCATCCGCCAAAACCTTCATCCATCCGTCTTTCTCGGCGGCACTGTCTGCATAGAAGTCGATCACTTCGCCGTTGCCGAAGCGAATGCGGAATCCTTCCTCGACGAACATGTAGCCTTCCTCTTCTTCAGCGAAGGCGGATTTGCGGCGGCCGCCACCGCGAGTAGTCGTCTCCTTTTGAGTCAGCGACGACCGGTCGTCGATGAGCTTTACGGCCTTCGACAAGTTGATCGTTGCACGAGGTTGTCGCGTAGTCTCGTGGAACGCGGTGAGTTTGGACCCCTGAAGCTTAAACAAACGACGGCGCCAGAACTGTGTGGGTCGCACAAGGGAACACCAAACAAATCAGCCACAACTGTCCGGGTGCTAGAATTGGGGGCTAATCGGGGCGAGGGTGACTTACCGGGCAATCTCCTCCTTGCTGAGAGAGGAAGCCTTCGTAGCTTCGCGCCGACACGCTTTCCGCATCGCGCATCTCACGAATACAAGCATTCATGCTCTTGGGCATGTCATCATCCTTGGTGCCCTTGGGGCGAGGAACGAACAGAAGCTGCAGCTCCAACTTGCCGATCTTGTAAGGGGGGCGACGTTGGGATGCCGAGCTAGCGGTGCTCTTCTTGCTCTTGACGCTGCTCGGCTGCTCCTCGACGGCCCACTCGTTGAAACAGGCAATATCCACAGTGTACGGCCGGCCAAAGGCATATTTTTCATGGTCGCTGAGCGCCACATATGCACGAGCAAAGCTACCGTCACGGGCGATAAGACTCCTCAGTCGATCCCACACCCCGGCATTGACATCTTTACCCTTCTGCTGCTGCTGCGACGCGAGTTGCTGCTTCATGTCCAATTCCTTACGCTTTCGGGGGGAAGCAAACACTCGGCTAAAAGTCGATGCCTTTTGTCGGGTAGGAGACGATGTGGGAGCCGGCTCTGGTGTCCGGAACCGCTCGTCATCAACCTTCATTTGCAGGGTCAGCTGGAATTCGAGATCGTTCTGGACGATGAGCTCGAACTCCTGTCCGATAGGGGCGGATTTTCCGAGTTCCAGCCAGGCTGTGGTCACGCAATGCAACCCGTTGTCCAATGTCAGGGAGAAGTACGATCGCTCGCCTGTGATTTCCTGGGTCAGTTTCGGTGTACAAGGGCCTGCTGTGGAAGAGCCACACTTACCTCGTGGAACAGGCAGGTCCAAGTACTTGAGACCGACTACCTTGACAAAGAGACGGCCACGCTCTTCGCCTTCTTCCAAGGCACCATTCAACGCAGGCTCACTCTCTTCGATGGTGGCGGGTGTCTCTTGCACGTTGCTCTGCTGGCCGGGAAGAGGAGGCACGGGGGCGGACACGGGCTTCTTCCGAATGGCGCTGGAGGGAGTTCTAATGCTCGAGCGTCGAGGCTGGCCATTCCAAGGGACGGTCGTCCACGTCTGTTGACTCGCTTTGCGTGGCGAGGGTGCGGGGGATCTTGCGGCACGGGGATCGCTGGGACCTTCGGCGGGGGTAGGGGCAGGCTCCTCCTCCGGGCGACTGCTGGCGATGATCATCTTGGTGTTCTGTCGCATGAGGTAGCCTCTCTGTTTGGGGGGTCGCGAGTCAGCAAATGTAACGTGGGGTTCCTGGGCCTGGCTTGCGCTCGTTGCACGAGAATACAATTGGGAAAGGGAAAGCTCAAACGCAACCTTTTGGGTTTCAATGACTCGGTCAAACTCTTTGTCCAAGCCAAATCCTAGGCTCTCCTCTTGGATGCTGAACGGAATATCTAGCTGCATCAGACTGCTCTGTCGCTGGGTGGCTTCTTTCGGGGCTTGGGGAGCGGCGAGAAGTCCATCGGAAGGAGGGGCGTTGCTCTCTGATGAGTCCGCTTCATGCTGCTGGCTGCTGGGGTGATGAGGCATCGGTGGGGGATGCTGACCGCTAACTTGACGCCGGGTAGCGGCCATCGATTCAACATCCGCGGGGGTAAGGGAGGGCCGCGTTTTGAGTCCGGCCCCGTGAGCCTTGACAGTCGCGACGGGATCCGGGACAGCTTCTTCGGAGGGCGACATGTCACGATCGCTGTCGTCGCCACTCATAGGATGTCTAATAACAGAGTCAGGAGTGGATGGTTCCGATACCTGGTCATGATTTTCAGGGGTCCTAGGTCGCTGGAGCGACTGTCGAAGAGCTGCCATATTAGGTGCAGGCTCAGCGTCATTTGTCGTCGACTCTTGTTGCTCTGGGGTGCTTCTCCTGTTCTCGGTCTCCTTGGTCTTCTCCACTGGGACGGGAGTAGATTGTCCTTCATCGGATTGCGACCCGCGTGATTGAGTAAAGTCCTCTTCCGGGGTCTGGCTCGAGTATTTGCTCTGGTCATCAAGCACATGCTTGTCGTGCAAACTCTTGAGGGAGGAGTCCTTGGAGGGAACGTTTTCATAGTAATCGGGTATGTCATAAAGGTCATTCTCTGGCTCTTCTTGCTTGACAATAACGCTGTTAGTGTCATCGTCGTCGTCGTCGTCATATTCGTTATCGTGTTCAAGTGACGGAATTGGGACGTCGGGGTCATAATGCATGTATTGTTCGTTGTCAGACTCAATCTGCGAGGAAGTCTCGAAGGAGTCGTCCATGAAGCTCTCGCTCTTTCGAAGATCCCTCAATATGGAATCTCGGGAGATATGAGGAGGCGAATATCTCCCTGACGCATCCTCCGCAGTGTTATCCTTAGACTGGCCCTCGGCTGGCTCGTGCTGGTTATCCTTGCTCTCACGGTTGGCCGCCTGGGTATTCACCGCTGTGGAGGGTCGCTCTTCAAGGTCGTCATGCCGGGGCTGTTGGCTTTGTTCACGGCCTTCCCGCTCATTCTCCTGAATCATCATCAATCGAAGCCTATCCTCCAGCGGCATGGAAGCGTTGCTCAGGTCTGTGATGTCTGACTTGCTGTATGTAGCGGGGCCGGGGGGAGAAGGCAAGACCCTTTGGCTACCGCCGCCGCTGCCACGCTCAAACGCAGCGGCCAGCTTACCAGGTGACGAAGGTCGCGAAGTGAACGGCGCCTGAACCGCACCAGGCAAGGGCGGCAGAGGTCGGCGCTCCTCGTTGGAGTCCATGGACTCGACACGGGAATGGGTTGCTTGTAACTCCTGGTGGGACGACGATCGTACATCATCGCGCTCGCTTTCGTCATCCTCAGTGAACGGATCCTCACCTTCCTTGGCCAACTCCTCGTTCGCGTTGGATGGGCTCATATAGCGCCAATCCTCGGGCAGTACTACGGGAGTTTTTTCGAGGTCCTCCAAGGAGGCATCGAAACTATCATCACGGTCCATGGAAGATTCGCGATCAAAACTGATATCCACATCATCCTCCTCGGAGTCGTAGCTACCGTCGCGCGACCCGGATGCGATCGAGGACGGGTCGGGCGTGGTCATCTCATACTCATTCACTTGAGGTGGGGCAGCATCGAAGGTGACGCTCTTGGGGTTCCGGGTGTCGAAATCCGACCAGATTTCGCTTTCTGGGTCGAATCCCATATCTTTGACGCCGAATCGGCTTGCTCGAGACAAGGACGACTTAGCCGGGGGCACTTGATCTTTGCTAGGCGACGGCGGTCGAGGCCCGATCTGGTCGCTGGGCCTTGGCGATGGGTGGGCGCCTTCCGATTGCTTCTGTGGTGACTTGGTTGTCGACAAGGGTCTCTGGGGTACGTAAACCTGGGCCGGGTCGTACTCTTGGTTGTGGTCACGAAACATGTTGCTGTTTTTGACGCGCGACTGGCGCTTCAGATTTTCGAGAGAGGGTCGCTTTGATGGAGTGAACGATGACTCGGGATCATAAGGCGCCTGGTTCTCCGAGTTCCTGTGGAAAGGAGAGCCAGACTCGCGACCTTGCCAGAAGAGACGCGGCGAAGCAGGAGCGTCGTAAGGCGACGACTCGATGTTTCTCGTTGCCTGCATGGAGGTTAGCCAGTCTCGAACAAACCCCATTACCTGTTTGCGCAAAGCGAAACAAAACAAACAAACAAGTATTACTTGCCTTCATGGTTTGATTCCAGATCGGTGAATTCCGCCTTTGGGCCATGGGACTCACTTCTGATAATGGCCGCTGGCCGGGTCCAGAACTCATGTTGAGATTCGGGAGAATGGCAGAAGATTACGGATGCAAAGCCCAGGAAAAACAGACCGCTGGAGACGGAAAATAGTTAGCACAGCTCGTTTCATCATCGCCCAAGTCGAGTCCGTGTGCTCTTCCTCTCCACCCCCCTTACTGGAATGTCGCGCATTACCTGTTTTGGGTAAACAACAACAACCGAAGTTGGGTAGAAAATTCGATGGCAAAAAATGCCCGAAGAATCGAAGTTCCCAAAGTCAATCGGGGATTCAGATGTGTGGAAAAGAAAATGGCTCGTTCAAGTCATCAGAACAGAAGAGGGAGCAAGATACGTCAGAAAACAGGGCGATTGTCTACAGTGACAGCCGATTCGTCAAAAATTTGTCTCTTTGTTGGGACCTGGTCTCGCAGGACGCAAGTGCGATAAAAGCGAAAGAATGTAGAAAGCAAAGCAGAAAAGAAAAAGGGACGATTGGGCAAGGAGCAAACGAGAATACAACGAAGGGGGAGAAGGTCAACAACGCGCCGTCCACCACCAGAGCGGAAACCAAGACACAGGGGAGAAACAAACGAGAAGCGGAGGTAAGGTAAGGTAAGGGGAGGCAGATGTTAAGTAAGTGCAGGGCGTGTGCGTCAGTTGCAACCAGTGGGCGCGTAGAAACCGGATGCCAGGCGACTGGAGCTGGCGATGGAGACAAGCGACGATGTTGACATTCGCTGGCGGGAGTCGCCATGGCAACCACGTGCGCCCGGCCTGGATGCCTGGGTGCCTGCCCGCTCAGGCCCCATCGCGGCTGCGGCTCCGATCGCTCTAGCCCCGTTTGGGCCTAGCGCCATGATCGCCCGCCAACATCACGTGCGCAGCTTTTTTCTCGTCTGCCAACTTTCGCTCCCGTCAGTCAGTCTCCATCCACCACCCCATCATGAATCGCCTCGGCAAGCTGTCGCTGCAGCTGCCCCCATCGGTATGTCTTTTCTGTCAGAGCCGAAATGCTCTTCTTCCGTCTTTGGGCGGGGCTCAGTCCGTCCGCACCATGGCCAGCGGTCATCGCCGAAGAGGCGAGGTCTCACGTAAAGCGCTGTCTGCCGATGTGGCCAAATCTTCCTTGAGACAAGACCGATCCAAAAAGGACAAACGTGGTCCTTTTGCCGGCATGAATCAGACTGAAGCTCATTTTCGTGATGCCCCTCGCCCGCGATCCGCTGCCGCTCTCAAACGCTCGGGTGAGCCCGAAAGCAAAACTCAGAAAAGCGACAGCCCGCTGTACAAAGCCCTGAAGATGCAAACCACATTAGCCCCGGTTACCTATGGCCGCCGGAATGCAATCAAAGCGCGACTAGCCGATATCACCAGCTTCGACCAGTTCCCTGTGCTGCCCGTTGTTCGACACTCGATTTTTTCCCAGGCCTTACCGGGTCTAACTGACGTCACTCCCACACCGGTCCAACGTTTGGCGATACCCGAGCTTCTCAAGGAGGCAGACGACGATGGCAAACCACGACGCAAGAACGATGCTGAGCCGCAGTATGACCAGTACCTCATCGCTGCCGAGACTGGATCCGGCAAGACCCTGGCCTACCTGGTCCCTCTGGTCGATGCTGTCAAGCGCCAGGAAGCGGAAGATAAAGAAACCGAGAAGCTTGAGCAGGAGAAACAGGCTAGAGAAAGAGAAGAACGCTTGAAGAACCAGGCCTTCGATATTGATCCCGAGATTCCTGCGCTCTCGAACGCCGGCAGACCTCGAGTGATCATCCTAGTGCCCACCGCTGAATTGGTAGCCCAGGTGGGTGCCAAGGTGAAGGCCTTCTCGCACACAGTCAAATATCGCTCGGGGATGATCTCGTCTAATCTGTCGCCGCGCCGTATCAAGAACATCCTGTTCAATCCGGATGGAATCGATATCCTTGTCACCACCCCTCACCTCCTCGGATCGATCGCGAAAACAGAGCCTTATGTGCTCAGCCGCGTCAGCCACCTTGTCCTCGATGAAGCCGACTCGCTGCTGGACAGGTCCTTCCTGCCGACCACCTCAGACATTATCAGCAAGACGGCACCGTCCCTGCGCAAATTGATTCTATGCTCAGCCACCATTCCTCGGAGTCTCGACAACCTCTTGCGGAAGCGCTACCCGGACATCAAGCGGCTTACCACGCCTCAACTGCACTCCATTCCGCGTCGTGTGCAACTGGGAGTTGTCGACATCCAGAAGGACCCCTACCGCGGCAACCGCAGCCTGGCATGCGCGGACGTGATCTGGTCCATCGGCAAGGCCGGCGATAGCGAGCCTGCCGGACCATTCGCATCGTACATGGAGCCGAACGTCAAGAAGATCCTGGTCTTTGTCAATGAGCGCGAGGAAGCCGACGAGGTGGCCGAGTTCCTCCGATCCAAGGGCATCGACGCTCAGTCGCTCTCCCGGGACTCCAGCGCCCGTCAACAGGAGGAGACCCTGGCCGAATTCACCGAAACGCCTACTCCCCCTACCCCGGATGAGATCCTGCTCGCTCAGAAGCGTCGCCGCGAAGAAGAAGCCATCCCCTTCGAAATGCCGCAGTCCGGCAACCTGGATAAATCCCGTCGACTACCCAACACCAAGGTCCTTGTCACCACGGACATCACGTCTCGCGGCGTCGACACACTCGCAGTGAAGACCGTCATCCTCTATCACGTTCCCCACACGACCATCGACTTCATCCACCGTCTGGGCCGTCTGGGCCGAATGAACAAACGAGGCCGTGGCATCGTTCTCGTGGGGAAGAAGGACCGCAAGGATGTGGTGAAGGAGGTGCGCGAGGCTATGTTCCGGGGACAGGCACTCATTTAGATTCGGTGGGAGTTCTCAATTGCAGTATAAAAGACGAGGACATGGAGGACGCTCCTATAGATTTGTGTACAATAGACTTCACTTCCATGTATAGTATCTATCCTCTGTACAATACCTACAATCCAGCATGTATCAGTATATACAACCTAGACAATATCAACCATAATATACCTCTCACCCTCTAATCCAACTAATCCACCTATCTAGTTAGTACAAAGTACACAACAGGAATCCTACCCCCCAACGCTCTCCAAAACTCACACCTCCCCCACACCTCCACTAAACCTACATTCTCAAACCCCGTCTCCCGAACCACGAACTCTTCCTCCCTCGGCGTGCCTTCCGTGGTGCTCTTACTCGTAGGCCCGAACTTCACCTCTGTATCTAACCTCGGCGCCCCCTTCACCTCCGCCCCCGTCAGCTTGTGTGCGCTCGGATCGCCCATTTGAATGAAGCTGGCAAAAAGAGCCTGCGTATCCTTGGTAGACGAGTGCGTGGAATTGTTGGATTGGGTGGAGGCGGTTCCACCGTTGGGTTGTTAGTATGGTTTCTTTACTTTGAGGTTATTTTCATTTTGGAGCAAATGCGGGTGTGTGGGTAGAATATGTATTTTGTATTTGGGGTGAGATAGATAGAGATCTCGAGAACGGGGGAAAGAAAGATAAACAAACGGTGCTTGTCTACTTGTCTCTATCTCTATTTTCCCAGATATAAGGGCAGATATATATAGATATATAGATGGTGCTTTAATCAAGTAATCAAGTAAAGAACATAGCCCGTACGAAGCCAACCAAATGGAAATAGGGGGAGGGGAATATACATAAACAGCATCACTACTATGTTCCGTCGGTTCAATCGCATACTCAGCCAAGTGGCCCGATTTCCGCGCCGCGTGAGCAATCCAGTACGCTGGCAACGTCGCGGTAGACGAGGCCCGCGCGGACGAGGGTGGTGTTGTAAGTTGGAAGGGTTTCTGAGGCACCCCTGGGTGGATATTATTTAATTTCAATGCGGTGGATGTCCCCCGACGTGAGGGTCGGATGGAAACTTTTTAGCCAGGAGTGGAATGCAGTGACTGGGTAAGGCTGAGGCCTGGAGGAAGGAAGGGCTCGTCTTTGTGGGTGTTGTAGTTGTAGGTGCTGAAGATGGAATGGGTAGGGAGGAGGGAGGAGTGGGAAACTGCGTGGGGGAGAGAGTCGACGAGGAATGAGTCGTCGATGACAGACGCCCAGATGCACGAGGAGGCGGTCCATTGGTCGCTGGTGGTGATGGTGAGGCTAGCCTCGCGGATGGATTGGACGTCGACGGATTTGAGACAGGAGAGGGAGTCTGTGTCTGCGGTAGGGGTGCATCCGGTGAGATTGGCGAGCTGCGAGTAGATGGCTTCGGCCTCGGGGTCGTCGGAGCGGTAGGTTCTAGGCCAGAAGGGCGAGCTGGCCAGTGCCTTGGAGAAGATACCGAGATAGAGGCAGTCTTCGGAGCCGTTGACAGTGCGCTGAGGGCACATATATTGAAGTCTTGGTCGGTATTGTAGGTTAGGTGCCATTAGAGACATGCTGAGATGGCTGAAGCGCTCGAAAGCGATTGGCTCCTGTTAGAGGACCGGCATATGGGATCTTGCGGAAGTATGAAAGGTTGTAGATAGTTTGTGTCATATTTGCCTTGAAAAGCTCCATGGTCCAAGCGGATTAAAGGATCATCAAGTGCGTTGGCTGGAGAGGCTAGCAGAATCAAGCTAACAGCCTGAAGAGAGAACGACAAGAACCGCATGATTGCTTCTGGCGATCTTCCCTGTGGAGATTAAAGGGAAAGTCAACACTCAACACCATGGTTTCATATATGTGTGAGTCTGGTAGTCAGTATGATAGAGGCCAAGATGGGTTGAATTAGACCAGCGAGGACTGCAATTGGTGCAGTTATATATTTCCCATCGCAAGACGATGAGGGGAGAAACAAGCAGAAAGAATGGCATTTCTTCTAGGCTTCTAGCAGCATGCCAGCCTGTTATGGCACATACAAATACACTCCCAAAGGCCCTGATCAGCTCGAGCAGAGCGCTCTATATGCAGGGAACCCAGGAAAGACCCAAACCAAAGAAAACAAAAAAAAAAAATAATGTAGCAGCTGAACCACCCCCCCAAGAAGCAAGGATCCATTAATCCCTTCGCCCCTCCATGCCAAAGACACCCAATTCCCAACCCCAGAAAACAAAAACGCCCCCCAAATTGTACATGGAAAAAAGATGAAGAGGGAAAAGAACCCCCTAAGAATGCTCCCTTCTTCCAAACTCCTGAGTTCAACATCCGGCATTACGTATGCAACAAACAAAAACAAAAGCCCAACCCAACCCAACCGATGGTACAAGGTGCAGAAATCGTTATATGGTCATGCGAAGAGAACGGGTCCTTCGCCGACTCGCCCGAGTGTTGCGGCGCTGCTCTTCGCACGTCTCGCTGTCGTCGGTTTCCACGCGAGGTTCAGACAGCTCCGGCGTAGGGGTGACTCCAAAACTGACTCCGCGGTCCCTGCGAGAAACACGCGCTTCTTCGTCCGGATAGAGGAACCGGTGGACTGTGCGATGATCCATCACACGCTCCTCGTCGTCGGACGGGCCCTCGCGCTCCGTCTTGGGCCAGCGGAACCCGTATAGCATCGAGTGGCGCTCGCAACGCGGACACTCGCGGCGGGTGAGATACGAGTTGTGTTGTACAAACCAACTGCTGCACGTGTGACATTCCACCCACCGATCGTAGGCCTGCGCAAGGAGCTTGGAGGTTTTGGTGTAGTCGCCGGGAACGCGAGCATGGCATGAACCGGCTTCCACGGACGGAACAACGGTGCATCTGCGGCGGGAGCCCCTGGCATTCTTCGTGCGCGCAACCACGGTGCCAAGCTTTTCGTCGAGCACCAGTGAGTCGGAGAGATCCGACAACGTATCGTTGTCGCTGCCCCTGCGCAGCCGTTCCTTTTCGGGAAGCTCGGGCCCAGGCACGACGGGCGCCGTGGGCGTTGAGATCGTCTCGTCAGCTTCACGCGGCGAAACTTCGATGGTTTCCTCGACCTTGATCTTGACTTCACACACCGACGTACCGGCGGTGGACGTGGAGGAGAGATGCGAGTCGCTGGCCTCCAACGAGGACGACGGCGACTCGCAACCGGTAATCGCGGGGGCTGCAGGCAATCCGGTTGTTTCTACATTGATTTTGTGTTCGGACACGATTTTCATGACGGTCGTGGACGTGGATTCCGTCGCAGCTTCGACCGGTGGCAGTAGTGATGAGATTTCAGTGGAGCTAGGCAGCGCGCCATGTTCCGGAGGAGGATGGTCCGACTTCGATTCCACGGTGGTGATTTCGGTGAGCGACACCTCGGACCGCAGCTTGGAACTTTGCGGCATAAATTTGGAGCGCTTACGAGGCGTGGACGAAGGCGAGGTGTCCGAGTCAGCGTCAGCGTGTTTGCGTTTCCTGGGCGAACAGTGGCTGTCCAACGACAGCGCGTCGTCGGGCAAGGCTGGCGTCGACGCGGGGCTGGAGTTTTCTGAGTCGATCTGCGGCGCCCACCCATTGCGAACGGCTCGCTCGCACGTCAGACACAGACATTCGCAGTTGTCAATCCCAAAGTAGTCGTCGCCGTAGGACACCGTAATTTCCTCGTTGGTGTAGATGTCGCGGGTGGCCACCACCAGCATGCCCTCCGACCCGCGGGTGACCAGTCGCCCGTTCGCATTGCAGTCATGGTTGGCAAAGCGAGCCGGTCCCAGGAAGAACGAGGGTGTTTTCCGTCGGCTCGACATGACGATACTGAAATCCTTCCTCTTCAGATCCAAATCCTGCTCTTCCTCGCGGGTCACGGGCACTAGCGTCCCACCCAGATACTTGATTTCCTCGCCCTGCTTGATGAACTTGCGGGCGCAGATGGCCGCTTCGTGTTCAGTGATCGTGTAGCGGTTGGTTGTCATGACCTCAAACGGCGAGTCCGGGAGGTACATCTGGATGTACTTGCGTAGGTGTCGGCGAAACCACTCCTTCTCGCGGTCGTTCGACAGTTTCGCCAGATACTTCTTGAGACCGGAG
The DNA here is from genome assembly GCA_027569665.1 of Aspergillus bridgeri. NCBI lineage: Eukaryota > Fungi > Ascomycota > Eurotiomycetes > Eurotiales > Aspergillaceae > Aspergillus > Aspergillus bridgeri. Next base: position 147,223 of record JAPDKQ010000075.1, on the reverse strand, counting down.
GTCGCCAGTAGCTTTTGTTCCGCCTTCACGGTGTCCCTGGCGACAATGACATCGTGAAGGATGATGTGAGCGATATCGTCTTCGACGATGCCGCGGATAGGGTTATATTTGGTTCGATTCTTGCGGGTCTTTGTCCAGAAATAGGCCTGTTCTCGTACGATCCGTCAGACCCGGCGACTAATGAACACTTCACAATTGAGATAACATACCCGATCCACCAGCGCATCTGTCGCGACGTCGTCATAGCTGGCCAGCTTCGCAAGCGTAAGACGGTCGCGCCGCTCAACGGACGCACCATCTCTCGCTTTCGAAGGCGGCATATCACTCTGGAGGGTCACAGGTTCCTCATGCAACGGGGATTGCTCGGTGTCTGTCGGGTCGCGGTGCCTGAATTGCCCGGACTCCAAAGGACAGGTCTAAGCTTCAAGGGAAGAGAACCCCGGCGGAGCGGCGGAAACGAGACAGGGCTGCAGGACTCTATGGGAAAAGCCAGCAAGGGACCCAAGAAAAGGAATGCGAACGGCCAGCTAGGCAAGAACTGGAGACAGCCGGGTCAGACCACGGAACATTCTGGAGTAAGAGTAAGAACCAAGAGAGCGAGCGGGGCGAGAGAGACAAAGGAAAGGAAGGGCCCCTGAGGGAAATTAGCGCGCACGAAGGGCAGAGAGGATATCGCAGGCCCAGGAGAGGCCGCAGCGCAATCCGTCCGGGGTCGGCGCTCGGCAAAACCTTTCCGCCTGCCTGGTTTTCTTCCCGTCTCGCCTTTCTCTTGTCTTCGCTGCGATCAACTGATTGTTCCGTGCACCCCGTCATGCGATAAAGATGATTCAACTCAAGGTATTGTGCATCAGCAGCCCTTCTTGCTGCCGCGTCTGTATTCACTGACCTCCTCTCTTCCTCCAGACGTTGCTGAACTGTATCGACAACTCCGGCGCGGCGGTTGTCGAATGCGTGAATGTCCTGAAGAAGGAGCGAGCGGCCACAGTCGGTGCGTAACTCTCAGTCAGATCAGTTGATGTCCCCGGCGCTTTTCTAATCCTCTACTCCGGCTGGCGCTGCAGGCGATAAGATTGTGGTGGTGGTCCAGAAGCAGCGCAACTTCGGTCCCGACACGGCGCAGAGCAGCGGTATCGCGAACAAAGTCCGTCGAGGAGATATTCGGCATGCCGTCGTCGTCCGAGCAGCCAAAGAAATGCAGCGACCCGATGGCACCTTGATCAAATTTGATGACAATGCTTGTGTGTTGGTGAATAAGTCGGGCGAACCCATCGGGACGAGAATGAACGGTCAGTGATGCGCAACCTTCACTTCTACAGTTCTTTCCCTCTCTATTTGATTTTTTTTTGGATTTTTTTTGGGATAAGGTCATCTAACGGGTTTACAGGAGTCGTGGCTAAGGAATTGCAAGGAAAGCAATGGTCTAAGATTTTGTCGTTGGCGCCGATGCATGTATAAATATCCCCATGAAAGCGAATTGTTTATTCCATATCTAGTCTGTATCAATAGAAATATTTTTCTTCCCTCTTTTACCTTTCAAAATTCCATTCACCATTGAAAACTCCAGAACCATGCAATAAGATAAAATTGGGTATCGACATCACCGCGGTGATAACATATCAAGAATCAAACGAAGACATTACCGCATGAACAGCAGACGTAGTACAGTTTCTAGAGAGACGTCAGTCCAATCCTTCAGTCGAGGTAGCGTCGCAGGCAACCTCACCATTCCGGTTTCCGCAGATCGCTGCTGGGACTGGAAGAAGACTGCTTCGGCTTCACCGCAGCTCGGGCAGAGCTTGTTGGACCGGGGAAGCTAGAGTCGGATAAAAGAAGAGCACGTTAGCCACGGAAACTGCAAGGAGTGGGCTCCATGACGCGAAATCTGGGCTGGCCCGCCTTCTACAGCGGCACAATCTCTTCCTGGTCATCTTCAAACCGAGCATCTTCGGGGGCCTCGCCGCAGACAAAACAAGTGATTTCTTCTCCGCAATGAGTGCAGAAACCAGGGAGACAAACCGTCGGATCGGATCCCACATCCTGAGTCACGCCGGCGGTGTCTCCGACTTGGGTGTTCAACTTGTTCTGGTACACGCAGTACGAGCTGGCGGGTTCTCCGACGTGGCAGGTTCGGCATGTGAACATCAACTGGTTGTTGACGCGGTCTTCTTTGGGATAGAGTAAGTTCGAACTGCGAGTAGTCAGCGATTGCGCAGCGTCAGATGAGAGAGATAGAGATGCACACCATTCGCGGCAGAATCGGAAATGAACCTGCTCGGCGGCCTTTGTCTCGCCACCGGCGGAGGGAGATGGGCTGGCAGACATATCGAGTTGAGGGTGTGGGTGGATTCGAGGGGTATGGATTCGAAAGGGGCGATGAAGGGGCGATGAAGAGACGATTGCAGGGAAGAAAGCACAAGCTGCGATAAGGCTGTACAGGCAGGGCGATGATTGATGAACGCTGCGACGGATTCTTCCAGAAGACAAACGGATGCAAAGCAAGGCGGAGGTTCAAAGAAGCGGCACGCTAAGCCTCATTAGGCCCAAGCGCCATCACGGGAGTTTGTGCAGTTGGCTCTGTTTGCATGGTTGGCATCCCGGCCCTCCCCCGCAATTCTTCTCCATGTCGCTCGCCTCGTCCGCTTCGTGTTCCGCCGCAGTGACGCCTTGGTAGTTCGGAATTGGTTCTGTGCCTTTTTGTGCTCCCTCTTGTACCCGATACACTATACACTCAACACCATGGTTAGTGCTTCTGCGGTTTGAATAACTATTCTGTTTGGCAGAGCTTGGTATTAACGCGCCCCCGCCCTATATAGGTAGAGACTGGTCTTCCAGCCGGATGGGAGGTCCGCCACTCCAACTCCAAGAACCTTCCCTACTATTTCAACCCGTCGACTAAAGAGTCTCGCTGGGAGCCTCCAGCCGGCACGGACACCGAGACCCTCAAGCACTACATGGCAAACTACCACAGCGGCCCCGCGGGCCTGGACGGTCCCAGCCAAAGTGACGGGAAGATCCGCTGCAGCCATCTGCTTGTGAAGCATAGAGACAGCAGACGGCCTAGCAGCTGGCGAGAGGCGGAGATTACTCGGTCCAAGGAGGAAGCCATCGAGATCCTCCGAGGCCATGAACAGCGCATCCGATCGGGCGAAGCTACCCTCGGAGATATTGCCATGTCGGAATCCGATTGCAGCAGTGCTCGCAAGAGGGGCGATCTGTATGTTGCTTCCGAATCCAAGATCCTCCAGGTCGTTGCGGTAAAACTAACCGCTGCAGGGGCTTCTTTGGGCACGGCGAGATGCAGAAGGAATTCGAAGATGCGGCGTTCGCCTTGCAACCGGGCCAGGTGAGCGGCATCGTGGAGACGGCTTCTGGCACTCATCTTATTGAACGGTCTGTATATCTACCAGTACTCGAAATCAAATGCTAACCTTGCTGTACAGTGTTGAATAAATTTACTATTATTATACATACTAAATATGAGATTAGAAACTTGGAACTTTGTTGTCACTTTCATCCTTGTTCCTTGCTAGAAACGAATGATATCAGAAGGGCTGTTCAGCCCAATCATTATTACCTACTTCCAAATACAAGGCAATTCCTCCAGCATAACTTACTGACTTCATGTCCGAGTCCTCGAGCTTGTGGAGAGAGCAACAAAGGCTCTTGTTGGGATGAAATGTCCTATGTTAAGCTGCTCATTCCAGCGACATGTCCCTTGAAGTGCAAAGTGTGAGTAGTGCAGCATTGTCAACAAAAGGCCCCCCAGTGTCACTTCTAAATCTCACACTCCCTACCTGATCTTCACATTGAATCGCACAACACTTTCAATCCCTCACCCTCACACCTCTCCCACTCTCCCCTCTCTCATCCCCTCTCAACAACCAAACCCACCATGCTCTGCCCCATCTGTCATCCAAACAATCTCTGCATGTCCGGCTCTGCCATGAATACTCCCTGCGAAGCCCATCAAACCCCCGACATGTCCTCGGCTGCCAAATTCCCCAGCTTGGTCACCTTCGACCCCGAGAAGCTCGGTCTGGCCATCCACCTCACCCCCATGCTCCCTCTCGACTGCTCTGTCGCGTTCGAAGCATGCCGCGAGGCCGCCGTAGCTGCCTTCGCTGAGTTCAAAGACCTCACCACCCTCCACAACTCCCGCTACAAGGCCATGTGTCCGGCTGACAGCAACGGAGAGAACAACGCTCGCTCTCACATGCATGCCTCGTCCGTTGACCATCTACGTAACTGGCCTGGTGTTCTCATCGAGGGACCTCTGGCTGTGGCGTTGGTGCCGAAGATCCCAGCCGAGATTCTGGCGTTCACTGTGCAGAAGAAGGCGTATGAGTCGTACGCGCAGCGGTTCGAAGACCGCGTTGATGCCTTCATTGATGGCGTTTATTCTGCCTTCTTGTGCGCCAAGATAGAGGTGCACGACGCGATTTGGAAATCTGATCTGTGTGAGATGAATCTCCGTATGTGGAGACGGTTCTGGGATGGATTCGTCAACGAGAATGATAAGTGGGAGGATGATTTCATTGGCCTCACTCTTCCTGCGTATGAAGAGATCCTGAGCGAATTGCACCTGGCTATTCTGGAGGGTGTCGAGGGTGTCGAGAACCCGGAGAGATTGGTCCACGATTGTGATGAGGAGGAGCCCGTCGAGGAGAGAGACAAGCATGACGATGCAGGTGAGCTTGCTGTGGAGAGCTGATGAGCTACTATTGACTTTATCTAGGCAGCTTCTCTAGTTACGATGAAGTTTACTCTATCCTGGGTGTTATGGATGAAGATGTTGAGTTGTTGTAGGTGCCTTGATGGCCGTCTGCAGGTGAGATGAATCCCATTCATACATGAGACGCTGTGCTAATCAAGATAGAAACTATGCTCGCATACCGTTGTCTGAAGAATGGGAGGTGCAATTTCTGCTCGGAATGTACAATTAATATGGGAATGTTTGAGTAGCTTAATACTGAATGGAATGACAATCTCCCCTCAATTGACCGCGTCGTCATTTATCAGAGTAATTTGTAAAACAACGGAACTATCCACCTTCACCTACCACTTACTTATTTATTTTTCAGAAAAGCGGATAAAGAAAGCTGGAATCAGCCGATCGGATGCCAATGTCACTTAAATCAATACGAGGGTCATTCATTGTTGCACAGCAGAAATTGTCACGTGTGAGAAAAGCCCTATCTCACAGTCCGAAGCATACGGCTACATGCCTCACCTTGATAGAAAACGCAGCCGTGTTCCTTCATAGCGTAGCCCCCTGCTCCTTGATTCAGCTCTATTTATGTCTAGCTGTTTATTTGCATTTCTTCCATTTATTGGAGTCGTACATGCTATCCATCGTCTTGTCTCTTCATATGAATAAAACTATACCAACGGTCCAAATTCTCAGTCCATGTCAGACAACAACAACGTTCCGCTTCTGTTTTATACAGTGAAACAAAGTTAACGTTACTTGCTTGATTTTGCTCACCTCAATGACAGAATCTTTGTCAGCGCTAGCCAGTCCCTAGCATCTACACAATACCCTCTTTCAACACTTCTTACTATGAACTCTACATTATTTCCATTTAACGAATCTCTCATATTTACTTATCTGAAAACCCCCAGATCACCCAAAGCACTCAAATAAACCATATAGCCTGAAGCTTCCCCCAATTCCACCTTCTTACCTGCTCATCCCCCTCATTTCTTTCGGTGTAGGTATGAACACAATGCCATTGTTCAGTCTTTGTGTATTTTCCGTATTTAAGGAACTATACACATCTACCCTTCTATCCGCATATCTACTTAACGTCCTTGACACCGACAAACTTTACTTATTTTTACCACAGCTAAACCCCCAAACAACCATCCATCCACCCATCCACCACCTAGAAAATGGCCTGGTCCAAAACAACCAAATACCTCTGCGGCTGCATCTACGACATGCCTGCCGCAGCCTGCGCAAAAGGCAAGCTCTGTCCTCAGCGCAACAAGATGATCATCAAAGAACGGCGCCGGTTCTGCGACAGCTGCGCCTTGGACGCCGGGGCGCGAGGCCGTTTGCTGGATATGTTGAAGAGGGAGGGCTATACTGGAGATTTCTATATCTATCCACCTGAGGCAGAGGAGGAGGAGGAGGTGGTGGTGGAGGAAGGAGGGTGCGGGTGTGAGCGCAAGGAAGAAGAAGGGGAGACCGAGCTGGTTCAAGGTCCAGATCCGGGGCCAGTTGGAGAAGGGAAGGTGGTAATTGATCCAGATGAGCTGGATGAGTTTGATGAACTTTTGGACTCGGCTGAGTTGAAGGATGAGGAGGAGCCTAGTGATGGTGTGGATGACGGTGTGGATGTCTTGAAGTCATGTAAACCCTTTCTGATGTCGTCGAAGGAGCTGCAGCTGAGGAAGATTGATATGCTGCTGGCCGAGTTGTCGAGATTGATGTATTTGTATGAGGATGTGTGGGAATGGGATGGTGAGGAGTTTTGTATTTAGCTGCTTCATTTCCTGCGCTATTTTTCGGGACTCAACACATACAAGATATCTATCTATCTATCTATCTATCTATCGATAGTCTTTACAATAGATTACTAGGGAGAACGATTCAATAAATGAAGCTGTTACGCAGGTAATGCCATAGTCCAACTCTCATTTCGAGTTAAGTTCTCATACAGTACAAGCTCGTAGGTACAGCCAAACTTGAAAAAAATAAAATAAAATAAATAAATAAAAAGTACGCTAAACGCTAGCATTCAATCGTTCCAACCGCGATGTGATGGCATCAATCACAGCAGACCTATTATAAATTAGCATATATTCCCGTAACGTAGTTCTGAGACTCACTCTCGTTCCACCATCTGCATGGCATCAGCCACCTTGGCGCGCTGAAGCCTCTGCGGAACTCTCGGCTGCGAACCACCCGGTGACGCTGGGCTTCCAGGGTCCGCAGGCACAGGAGTCTTGGCCGCGATGGATTTGGCATCAGCCAGTAGATCGCCTGCAAGATCTTTGACCTGTCATGGTATTAGTACTGTTTCACGAATAAGGCCATGTAACTTACAGCATGAATTCGTTCGGATAAGTGCTGGCCATTCTCCCGACTTTCAGATTGAGTGCTGTCAAAAGACTCGGAAAGCGTATTGACCTCAGAGACCCACGATTTCTCCTTCTCGCTGAGCGGTCGGCCGCCTGATCGGAGAACTCGGGTGCGTAGAGCCTCGTACCGCTTCACAAGCTGTGCCTGTCGATCCTTCGCAGCCTGCATCCGCCTATCGAGGGCTTCGTTGCGAGTCTCGCCGCTGTGTTCGTCGACGCCATCACTTGAGATGCTCCTGATACGTTCGGCGACGTCGGCGAACTGCTTAAGCTGGTCTTGCATCTCTTCCTGCAGTCGTTCACAGCGACGGAACAGATCAGATGCCGCCCTCTCCAGTGCATTCGTGTGAGCAGACAGCATCCGATGAGCAGCAGCCACAATGTCCAATGTCGCCGGGGACAGGCGGACCTGTTCCTTCAAATGAACTCGCTCGCGGTGAGGGACATGCTTCTCGACAAAGAACTCCAAGGGAGGCTGCGCGTAGAAAGCAGCGGGAACCTGGTAAGGGGGTCGTCGAGGTGCCATGACAGGAGACCAAGGGGCTGGGTCCTTCAAATCATACCGACGACTGGCAAGCTTTGGGAGGGGGCCCAGTGGAGCATCCATGACCGCGGCATAGGGGTGAGATGTGTGGTGCGTAAGCAACAGATAGCCAGTATCGTAGTCATAAAACACGAGGGAAGACGGAAAGTGGTATGCTTCGTCTGTTATGCCGCCATGGACCTCATCCAGCGCAAGAATGCACTTCCTCAATGACACCCTACCTTCACAGAGAACCTCGAGACGGAACGCCGAGCCCGACGTATCCTCGGATGCAAGCTCTGCTTCCAGTCTCTGCACCCAGGAAGAAAGCGAGAAGAAGACAACGTTGTTTTCGTTGGTAACGAAGAAATTGTACCGCGAATGAACATCTCTCGTAAACGTTGGCCAGTTCTTCACCGATGGCTGCCCTTTCACAGTGTCCAGAGATTCCACTAGAAGCAAATCTGACGGTTCGGAGGTGGGGGTTCTGAAGGCGTTTTTCTTGGCTCTAGGGAGCCACTGTCCCTCCACGCCGTCAAGTTCAAGACAGACATGTATTCTACCGCTTCCGGTAGACAGGCAGATAATAGTGGCAGATAGTTTGTCATCGCCGTCCTCCATCGCGAGGTCAATATCCTCACCCATCATGAGGTCATCGGTGTCAATTTTAGACGCGGTAACAATGATATCGCATAGGTCTAGATCCTCAACCTCGTCGCCGGTGTCTATACGGAAAGGCCCCTGTAGTCTAGGAATGGCGCTGGGACTAGCGGGACGAGTGAGAATTTCAGAGGAGGCTCCGGTTTCTGGATCTGACAGAATATGCAATGGATCCTGGTTGTCGATTTCCGCGAGCCAGTCATACTGCTGCTGACACGCAATCAGTTCATCTTCGGACTCGGAAGGATCCTCTTGCGATGCTGCTAGCTTCGGGATGATTGCTGAAGACAGCGAAGGAACAGTTGCTGCAGGTGCCTTCCATTTCGACGGGAGCAAAGGGCAAAGGGCGTAAAGATCTCCAGGTTTCATTGCGACCCATAGGGTCATCGGTGCCCAAGCATCTTCCTTTTCGCTGCCACTACCACCAAAGCAGGCAGATGCCACCTCCATGTCAACATAGTCGGCGGAAAATCCCTTGTTCTTCCCAAAGCCAGAGGGGGTGAAGTCCTGATCAGACGAAGTCCCATCCACCAATTTTCGCAGATCGATCGACAGAGATGGACGGTCAAAAGACCAGTGGTCGCTTCGGTCCAGCTCCCAGACCCGCACCGCCGCATCCACCGTGACGGTCACGATGCAACCGGCCGAGGGACTATTTGCGCCGAGCGGATGCCAGAGCGCAGAAGCGACGGGGGACTCCGGGATCACATGGGTTGTCGGGCCAAGCTGATAGTACTTCACGCGGATAGGACTGCGGTCAGTCCCAGATAAATGCGCCGAATCCGGCAGGACGACGATGTAAACAGTGTGGTCTGCCACAACGGCTAGAAAGACCCCGTCCGGGGAGGGAATCAGCTGGCGAATGTTTTCATAGATAGGAACCGATAATATCTAGCATTCATCACTAGTCAGCAATTCAATATCATAGATCAGGGAGAAGTAAAGGGTGTCCCATACCCTGTAGCGTAGATTTCCACTGGTGTCTTTCGGTTCCTGAGACTTTGTTCTCTGCTGCCATTCATCCTTCAATCGCGTCAGGTTCGACCACCGAATTTGATTATCGACGACCGTGAACACTTCATTGCCCCGCTTAGCCAAAGTGCGCGAGGGGCCAGTATAATCGGACTCCTTCCGAAGCTTTGGCGACGTCGTGTCGATACCTTTCGCGGTGGATTCGGCGAAGAGCGAGGAACCGGGGGAAGGGCGGGTGAGCCAGGGCGGGGTATAACTGATGACTTCCGGCATGGTGGCAATCTCAGGAACCAAACGGCATTCCGGTGCTGAAGTCAAGCGGCGGAAGGGTCAGGAATCAAGATCGACGGCAAGGACGAAGGAGAGCAACAAAGACGAGCTTCGGGGAAATTTTGGCGGCGGGTCCGAGCGCCCGCCAAGAACGGCGCAACTTTCCCTGCGTTCCCCAGGCAAGCTTCAAACCACGTTCCCACCCTGGAGTCCTCCCTTCCAGCATTCACTGCCATTCGCGTTTCGTCGCCAGTAAAATACCCTGCACCATGAGTACATTACTCTACAACACGGTGGACCGGCTAGATCGGCCCAGTGCCTACTACGCTGGAAAGGTCGGTATTCAGCGCCTGCAACGGCTACGGCCATTGAACAACAGCCATTGACTTGTTTCCGCGGAGCAGAAAAAGCGCAGATACCAGGACGATGCAGAAGAGCAAGAGGATCCAAATGCCAAACTTCGGGGCGCGACCACGCTCTACGTCGGCAATCTGTGAGTCTTTGGCGCCGAATCCCGTCGCTTTCGCTAACCGGCCCAAGTTCGTTCTATACCACCGAGGAGCAGATCCACGAACTGTTCTCGAAGTGAGCATTGCAGGCCCTTTCGCGTGCCGCCTCCACATTCTAACATATTGCGATAGATGCGGCGAAGTTAAGCGCCTGGTGATGGGCCTCGACCGGTTCAACAAAACCCCCTGCGGGTTCTGCTTTGTTGAGTACTATACCCATCAGGATGCTTTGGATTGTCTGAAGTACATTGGAGGCACCAAACTTGACGAGAGAATCATCCGCACGGATCTGGATCCCGGGTTCGAGGAAGGACGACAGTACGGGTATGTTGGGTTGTATCTTTCTTTGACAGCAAACGCTGACGCGCTACAGTCGCGGTAAGTCTGGTGGCCAGGTTCGTGACGAGTACAGAGAAGAATACGACCCCGGTCGCGGTGGTTATGGCCGGGCATATGCCGATGAACAACGACAACGAGAGGAAGAGGAATACGGGGCAGGTAGGTAAACGGGGAACGCTTTTTATTCGAGTGGCGCATGTACGGCGTTTGCATCATATCTATTCTATCAGACAATTGGCGCATAAACAAAAACATAATCAAAACCGCCCAATATCTCCCACGAGGGACTGTACAACGCTTCATACAAAGGGTAACGCAGGGTATTAGCACTGTTCTAGCTTGTGTCTTCGCTTGATGGAATCCTCCACTTGGCGCAGCCACCATGAATGGATTCGGGCATCGCCGGTCAGCTCGGGGTGGAAGCTGGTTCCGAACACGTTGCCCTGTCGGACCGCGATAATATCCCCGGCCTCCTTCTCTGCGTCGATGTTCCTTCCCTCGCTGGCCAGCTTGGCAGCTCTCCCCGGAAGGGTGGCCAACACCTCGACATCGGTTGCCACTGCATCTTGGGCCGCAGCGTCCTTGGCGTGCTTCGACGGCGCAACCACCGTTTCATCGCGTTGGATCTCGTCCACCTGCACGCCTTCCTGGTGCGGGAGGATCTTCTCTACCACCGGCGCACGGATGAAGACCGCCGGGAACGAAGGCTGGGGACCCGAGGGATCCAAGAACGGCAAATCCAGTGGCGCCTGGAAACTCTCCGTCTGCCGGCCGAAGTGGTTGCGGTTCACGCGCACATCGAGACCCCCGATGAGCTCCTGGCCACCTTGTTTAGTCCGATTGGCAGACTCGGCGAGCAGGATCAGGCCGGCGCAGGTGCCCCAAGCCGGCTTGCGATGAACCCTGCGGGAGTGTCTGTCAGCCGGAGAACCGTTAGAACGATGCGACGGGATGCGCGACATACTTCACAAACTCTCTCAGAGGCTCCAAGAGGTTCGACCGGGCGGCGACCAAGGACATGGTTGTACTCTCGCCACCAGGCAGGATCAGAGCGTCGCATCTGTCCAACTCCGACGGGGTTCGCACTTCAATGAACTCCCATTGCGACGAAGACGCCAGACCGGTGGCCGCCTGTTTCAGCAGCTGCACATGCTCGTAGAAAGCGCCTTGCAAGGCGAGAACCCCGACGGTGATGCTCATTTAAACTCGTAGAAGCGAGACGCCGACTGAGTCACGAATTGGCTGCGATGACCGATAATTATGGCTGCCGCGGACCGGATCAACGTTGGGCCGCTTATCAGCACGTGCTGCCCCGCGTCGATTGCCCGATTGGGAAGGGCAGCCATCGGCTTACATGCAGTAAGAAAATAACTAACGAGACACACCTGGTCTTTCGTACTGTCTCGTGCAACCTCTCTTTCCTCGCTCCTGAACTCCGTCTACTCTCCAGCTCACTCACAATGACCCGATGACCATACCTGGAATCATATCTCAGCCACCACCCTTAACCCCGCACTATATCCATCGCACCATAAACAAATCCAATTCCACACCACGCCATAAGCAACAAACACAATGGCCTCAGAACCAAGAAACCCGACTCTAACAAGATGGTACATCGACACGCGCCCTCTCGCATCCACCACCTCGACCCTCCCTCTCCTGGAGACCCTGCAACCTGCCGACCAGGAGAGCGTCACACGCTACTACCACCTCCGCGACAGACACATGTCCCTGGCATCCTACCTGCTCAAATACCTCTTCATCCACCGATCCTGTCGTATCCCCTGGTCCGACGTCAAGATCAGCCGCACCCCGGCCCCGCATCACCGGCCCTGCTATATCCCTTCTAGCTCTGACGAAACCGTCCCGGCCATCGAATTCAACGTCAGCCATCAAGCATCCCTAGTCGCTCTAGCAGGGACAACCATCCCGTCTAGCCTGGCCCCTGCTCCAAACCCAACTTCATCGCCATCCCCAGACCCAGATTGTGCCCCCCAATCCCAAAAAACCATCCCCCAAGTCGGCATCGACATAACCTGCGTCAACGAACGCCGCAACGCGCGCTCCCAGCCGCCCCCAACCAGCATCCCGGAATTCGAGTCCTTCGTGGACATCTTCGCAGAGGTCTTCTCGGCGCAGGAGATCAGCACGATAAAATCCCTCCATGGGTTCTCTGCCCCGGCCCCGGGCTCCCGCTTTACCGACTCAGACGCTTACCGCGCGCAGTACGGCTACCGCCTATTCTACACGTACTGGGCGCTGAAGGAAGCGTATATCAAAATGACCGGGGAGGCGCTGTTAGCGCCGTGGTTGAGGGAGTTGGAGTTTAGCGATGTGAAGGTTTTAGACCCTGTGGGTATGAATACGAGGAATGGGGATCGGGATGGGGACTGGAGTGCCCCATACACGGGGGTGCAGGTATGGTTGGGAGGGAAGAAGGTGGAAGGGGTGAGGGTGGAGGTGGTTGCTTTTCAGGAGGATTATTTGGTGGCGACGGCGGCGAGGGGAGCTGGTGTTGGGGAGATGGGAGAGGGGAGGTGGTTGGATATGCGGGAGGTGGAGATTGAGCGGGATGTGAGGGATTGTGCGATGGGGAGGTGCAGTTGTTTAGAGTAGGTGGTGGGAATTGGGTATAGAAGTTGGATGTGGTAGGTAGATAGATGTATGTATGTCTCTATACGTACCTGTTTTTCTACATTATCGTAAATTTCCTGTTATAGATATCGCTGCTTTACTGAGGGCGCTCAGGGGCTTGCTCAGTGAGTAATTCATTTGAACGCAATAGATGCGGCACTCGCATAGGACCGGATATTCACTCCGGTCTTTGCGAGCCAAATCCTCGAACCTCGATTACCAACTTCAATCTACAAGGGAAGTTCTCCATTCATGGCTTCTGAAGGGAGGCTTGAGGGCCGCAGCCCATCAGGGTTCGAGATCAAGGAGCGTACATATCCTAGTTCACAGGGAGACTTCTCTACCTTAAGACAGGCAAAAAGGCCGCCGACTTGCTCTCATTGCCATGTGCAGGGGCACAGGATAAACCAATGCCTGGAGTATAAGAAGATGATATGGGAGGGTGAGAGATAAACAATGAGGTTGTGATGCCTAGGGAGCATACGAGCTTATACGATAATTTTCATGTTTCAATCTGTATCATTAACTAGTTAACTAGTTAGCGTGGTAATTATGATGAGTCAGCACAAAAGTGGCGCTGGCAGATAACTAGTTAACTAACGTATTTGTGTATACAGCTCGCGCGACCTGATTTAAGCTTCACCGCGACCAAGGCCAGTATCCGATTTTCGATCTTCTAGGCCATAAGGCCCCCGAAGCCACGGTCAATTTCCTCATCGCCCTGACCGATTTCACCGAAGAAGGCGCCACCCGAGTCATCCCCGGATCCCATTTCTGGGAAGACTATTCGGATCTGGGATCGCCGGAACAAACCGTCCCGGCGATCATGAAGGCCGGCGACGCGGTTCTCATGAATGGCAAGACGGTCCACGGTGGTAGGGAGAACAAAACTGCAGACGAGCTCCGCCGTGGCATTGCTTGACTTCACGATGCAGTGTAGCTATTTGACGCCTGAGGAAGCAAACCCGTTCATCATCAGCCTGGACACCATCAAGGAATTATCTCCGCGAGCACAACGCATGCTGGGCTTCCGTTCGCAATTCCCAAAGACCTCCCCCGGTCTCTGGCAATCCGACTATTCGGAAATCGCAGACGTTATTGGTCTCTCGGGTGGGGATCCTTCCCTTGAGCGGTACAGGAAAGAAGTCCAGGGGCTTTAAGCGGACCCCTCATCTATACCTCTGAGGAGATAGATGAAGTATAGAACGGAAGCTTCATTTGTCTATGCGGGTTGGATTCTCGCATCGCCAACTCCATAACTTATGTATATAAATACTTATAGATTCGCTATTTTTCATGAACGGAATTCGTATTTCATATATATTTTAACGGGCAGCTAGTATATAATGTAGATTACTTACGAAGCAAAGCAGAGCTCTTTACATTATACAGGGACTCCAGGGTATACTTTTCTCGGTCAGACACTGCAGTAGAATCAAGTATAAAAAATACGTATGAGTATTAATGTTTGGGACCATATCTTTAAATTAGAGGCGGAGCCATTATCTTTGGCTCGACCATCGATCTCACATTCTTCCCATTATAGCACGATATCCACCAGTTACAGAAAGAATATGAGAATATCGAGTGGATATGCTTATCCATACGATCGGGTTTAGCGGTGGGTGGAACGGTGTCTACCCAACAAGTCTTGATGTCACTCCGAACACAAATAGTCAAAACGCCACCATAACGGCTATAATCCCGTGGATCCCCGAGTCGGCGACTTTGTCTGACGCGGAATGAGGTCAAGTATTATCTCATGCATTGCATACGTGCATAAGTATAAGAGCAGGCCCCTGCCCCTTGTTTGAAAAACTTTTACATGCCACCGCCCCCCTTGCATTTGCTATTATATAGTGTTTTCACCAAATAGTCCGTCCGACAGGCTGCAGCAATGACAGAAGAAATTCCGGGGCCACAGGGCCTACCCGTATTCGGAAATGCGTTCGAAATTGACCCTGAAAACCCCCAAGAGAGCCTTGACCGTATTGCCCAGGTGTACGGACCGATCTTCAGGCTCTCTATCCCGGACGCTGATATTGTTGTGGGGAATTACGCACTGTCCCAAGACTTGTATGATGAAACCAAATTCCAAAAAGCAGTCACTGGGGGGTTGGAAGAAGTTCGCAATGCTATCAAGGACGGCCTTTTCACTGCCTATCCGGGGGAGCACAATTGGGCCGTTGCGCACCGGGCTTTGATGCCAGCGTTTGGGCCTCTCTCCATCCGAGCCATGTTTCCAGGTACGTACTGCGCAGCTCGCCCCGAATTAGGTGCCGTAGCAACTGCTGATCAAAATCATCAGAAATGCAAGATATTTGTTCTCAGATGGTGATGAAATGGGCAAGATTCGGCCCCGACACCGCCATCGACGTGACTGACGACTTCACGAGATTTACGTTGGATTCCATCGCGTTGTGCGTCGTGAAGATTTTGTGTGTCTTACCAGTTGGATACTAATCGCATATAGATGCGCCATGGGCGATCGGTTTAACTCGTTCTACCGCGAAAAACAACATCCGTTTATTGAGGCGATGGTTGGCGTACTCGCCGAGTCTGATGCACGACAGAGGCGGCCCAACTTTACGCGCTTCATGTACATTGAGCAAGAGCAACAGTACCAGAAAGACATTGAAACGCTTCAATCAATCTCCAAAGAGATGCTGGAATCTCGAAGGCGAAATCCCACGGACAGGAAGGATTTACTCAACGCGTTGATGTTCAATAAGGACCCGAAGACCGGGGAACGGTTGGGCGATGATTCAATCATCCGCAATATGATCACCTTTCTAATTGCTGGTAAGGAATTTTCAACCCCTGGAGAGGTCAACGGAACTCATCCTTCGCGATTGCAGGTCATGAGACAACGTCTGGTTTGCTATCGTTCCTATTCTATGAATTGCTCGCCAACCCGGAGGCGTACCGAGATGCCCAGGAAGAAGTTGACCGAGTCATTGGCAAGCAACCTGTAACCATTGACCATATTTCCAAGCTGCCGTATATTGAGGCGTGCTTGCGGGAAACTCTGCGCCTGCATCCTACTGCGCCAGGCTTCACCCTGCAGGCCAAAGGGGATCAGGTTCTGCAGGGGAAATACCTGGTCAAAGACAAAGAAATTGTTGCAGTTAACCTACCTCAGGTTCACCGCGATCCAGAGGTGTACGGATCGGATGCGGAGCAGTTCAGGCCTGCACGGATGCTTGAGGAGGCTTTTGGGGAACTTCCCCCAAATGCCTGGAAGGTAAGCCTGTTCCTTACTTGCTATCTCTTGTCCGTCCTGCCGCTTATACAACCCAGCCGTTCGGGAATGGCATGCGTGCCTGTATCGGTCGCCCGTTTGCGTGGCAAGAATCGATAATGGCGGTTGCTATGCTCCTGCAGACGTTCCATTTCTCAAAGCATTCCCCATCGTATCAGCTGCGAATTCAGACCACCCTCACTATCAAGCCAGAAGGATTTTACATGAGGGCTAGGCTCCGAGATCCTGCCTACCTGGAACAACTTACACAGGGTGCGGCGCCCTCAGGCCCATCGACGAAGCAGTCTAGCAAACCCCGAGCCACGGCTCCGAGTGATGGACCTCCTCTCATCATTCTTTACGGGTCGAACACGGGAACTTGCGAGGCGCTTGCTCAGGAGCTGTCAACCGCGGCCGCCGGCTATGGTTTTTCCGCCACAGTCAAAAACCTAGACTACGCCATATCAGGACTTCCCAAGAAAGACCCTGTGGCCATCATCACTGCTACCTACGAGGGCCAGCCCCCGGATAACGCGGCGCACTTCATCGAGTGGCTCAAGTCGGTCGACGCATCTGAGCTGAAATCAGTTAGGTACAGCGTCTTTGGCGTGGGAAACAGTATGCATAGAAAATTTTCCTCCTATTTTGAAGCAAACTAACGTGGCGTTACAGAGGAATGGCGTAACACATACCAACAGATCCCCGCCTTTATCGACGACAAGCTCTCGGAAGCAGGGGCTGAAAGAATGAGCGAGCGCGTCGCCTGTGATGTCACCAAAGGCAATATTTTCGATAATTTCGATCAGTGGCAAGAGAACAGCTTTTGGCCGGCAGTGACAAAATTGACTGGGCAGAGCAAGTCGGAAGAAGGAAGTCAGCAGCGAGGAATGAAGCTCCAGATCCACACACAAACTCGCTCGTCACTTCTGCGACAGGACGTCCAAGATAGCGAGGTCAGTGCTGCCTACCTGCTGACGAAACCCGGTACACCCCGAAAACGGCATATTAGTATTCGTCTACCGACAGGAACGTCCTATAGCGCCGGTGACTACCTGGTGGTTCTTCCCCTCAACCCGCCGAATACCGTTGTACGGGTTATGAAGAGATTCCGATTGCCTTGGGATGCCACGATCACCATTGATCCTAGTACGTCGACGTCACTTCCAAAGGATGTGCCTTTGACTGTGAATGATGTTCTCTCGGGAATGTTAGAGCTTGGCCAGCCTGTGACCGGCCGCGCAGCCACCGCGCTGATGAAGTCTATTCCGGATCAGGCCCAGGCTCATGAACTGGAGCAGCGGATCACCAAGGAAGACTTCCAGGGATCTAATACCACTCTACTGGATCTTCTGGAAGACTACCCGAGTGCAACGTTCACGCTAGGCGAGTATCTTGCGTCCGTGACCCCGATGCGTATGCGCCAGTACAGCATCTCGTCTACGCCCCTGGCGCGTCAGGACGAATGTTCTCTCACCTACAGTGTTATCGATGCACCCTCGAAAGGAAGCCAGCAGGGCCATCGATTCCTTGGGGTGGCCAGTAACTACCTGGAAAGTCTTGGCGTTGGCGACCATCTGCATGTCGGCGTGCGTCCGAGCCGTTCGGGGTTTCATCTGCCCTCTGATCCCAAGACACCTATTATCATGACCTGCTCTGGCACTGGTATCGCTCCATTCCGTGGATTTGTCGCGGAGAGGGCGCTCAAAAAAGCTGGCGGTCTCCAAGTTGGTCCCGCCCTGCTGTTTTACGGCTGCAGGCGGCCTGAGGACGATGACTTATATTACGACGAATTCCAAGAGTGGGAGGCCCAGGGCGTGGTTTCCGTTCGCAGGGCTTATTCACAGCAGCCAGAAGCCTCCAAAAACTGCCGACATGTGCAAGATCGGCTCTGGGCTGACCGAGAGGACACGGCGAAAGTGTTCGACCAGGGAGCTCAGATTTACATCTGTGGAGCAGGCGCCGTCGGCGCGGCGATCGAAAAGGCCATGGCCCGGGTCCGAGCGGAATTTACCGGTGAAGATGAAGAGACGGCCATGAAATGGGTGGATAATCTGAAAGGTGACCGGTATTTCGCCGATCTTTTCGCCTAGGCTGCTGTTGGTTTTCGTTTCGTACAACAGGTATATCTATCACTGTAAAAGTTCATGTTCTTCGCTTTTAAAAATAAGGGTCATTACCGAAAATTGTATCAGAGTCTGGTTCAAAGTCTGGTTCATATCGGGACTTAAACGAACTTTAAGTAGGGAGAAAGGTTGGTCGTCATCGGTGTAGACGATGGCTTTTGACCTTTCTGTAAGCGTCCAGTCGATGAAGCAGAATGCAGTACTGGGCTTTGCGAGACTTGGGGTCGTTGTCTGAATGCTCCATTCGATCCAAATCATACCGGCAACTAATTGCTCTACAGACAACCTCTAAATTCGACGTTTGTGCCCCTTCGGTGTGAGATAACAGCCTTGCAAACACGAATAACCAAATCCAACAAGATTAACTGAGTGTGAAGCAAGAATCAACTACTTAAAGAGTACCCATTACGCTGTTTATGCACCTTTTAATGGAACAATTACGCCTGCGTATCGTAGCTTGATTTCACAGCCCACAATGGCCTTACCAATATAGAATTATTCGATGCCTATAGGAGTGGCCCGTACGAGTGGGCTTAGAGGACTAAAGATCACAGGGTTTCTTGCGAGCGCTGCTACTTGTGTGGTATGTGACATAAATATTAAATATTAAACATTAAACTGGGATTCGGAATCAATTCCCTTCAAGTACAAATGACATTCTTCTCCATCCGTGTTCACAGGCTTTGTTTTAACGAATCTCAGGATTGCGCCTTCAGTATAGCGCCATAACAGGGTCAAACATGGGTGATGATACATCTGTTGAAGACAAAACCTCTTTTTAGGATGCTTTTTGCCCTTTAGGGACACGAGCCAACCAGTATATAGAAACAGCAGCGACGACATTAAATATTATGTACGCCCACATCAGCCCAAAATTCCGCCAAGCATCGCTATAGCTGATGAAAAAGCTCTTCAGAAAAGTATCTGTATGGCTGAGAGGGCAAAATGCACAGTCAGCGGTAGCTGACGGGTTCATGAGATACCCATTGTTCGTGGCGTCAATGAAGGGCTCCATGTATTGCTGACAGGTCTGAGTACCTGGGGGGTCGAAATGGAGGTACTCGATAGAGTCACACTCCACAGAGTTCCCTGATAGACCTGTGGCAAGCATCCCTGAGATAAGGTACGTAAACGGGTTCACCCGATACATGAAGATCCAGAATCCTGGCATCTGCTCCTTGGTAGCGATGACACCGCAGAAAATCAAGCAGAGAGAAAACAAGACATTAACGATGCTTCCTGCTGTCTCCGGGAGCTCGATTCCGGCGATAACCATATGTGCAAAAGTCGACGTAAACAGAAGGAATACCCAGATGAAAAGGAACATAAGCGCCCCTCGTACTGTCACTGCATTGCTTGGCTCTGCGTTTGTGTAAAAGCCTACTGGGTAGTACCAGCAAAAGTACATCATAGCGGACATCAAAGTGTTCCAGGGCAGTTCCACAATGATATTTGAAGCCATGAATACCATCCAGGAATAAGTTTTTGCCGGCCGTTCTCGAACCTCATAGAGATCTCTTTGCGTGACAAAGTGAGGCATGATCTGCTCTACCAACGTGCCGAAAATTGTGAGCAGCATAAAAACACTGTACATCTGATTTTTCAGCCCTTCAGGAGTGCGTTTCGCTTTGAAGAACACAAACCCGACGTAAAGTGCAGACAAATTGCAAAGCAGTGCTTTTGACCAGATATAGGTCGGGGTTCGGTAGTATGCTGCAAAGGCGCGCAGTGAAACTTCGTACAACTGCACATGTAATGGGGCTGCATACTCCCGAAGAGATTCAGGGTCTAAATCAACAGTTGTGTTGGTAGGTAGCGTTGACTTCAGCTCACCAAGGTGCTCTTTCACCTTAGTGTGCTCCGGACTCTCTCGCCATACCTTTGGCCAGTCTATCTCACAATGGGATCCAGGAGCTGCGCCAATTACATCAAGCATCCATTCCGCAGGATTCTCGTCAGCACTCAGGGAGCGGGCACCATTGCGTTCAAAGTAGCTGGATAAGGTGGAAGAATTCTCCCCGATCTCCCCAAAGTAAATTGTCCTGCCTCCCTTTGCCAGGAAAAGGAGACGATCGAATCGCTGAAACAACATCGCAGAGGGTTGATGAATGGTACAGAGTATGGCCTGCCCATGCTTCGTTAAGGTATCGAGCAAGTTAAGGATTGACCAAGAGGTTTGGCTGTCTAGACCCGAGGTTGGCTCATCCAGAAATAAAAGAAGCTGGGGCTTCGCAGCAAGCTCAACTGCAATTGTTAAACGCTTTCGCTGTTCAACATTCAGGCCCACTCCGGGGACTCCGACCACTGCATCGGCGTAGCTCTCCATTTCTAACAGGCTGATAATCTCCTCAACATAGTCCATTTTCTCTTTTCGACTAACATGTGCCGGCTGGCGCAGTTTCGCGCTGAATTGGAGTGCCTCGCGGACAGTGGACGTGGGTAAATGGAGATCCTGCTGTTGCACGTACCCGGTTTTCCGTTGAAATGAGCTATCCCGGGGTTTGCCGTCTACAAGCATCTCCCCAGAGATAACCCCCATACTAACTCGTGTGGCAAGGACATCCAGCAGTGTGGTTTTTCCTGCTCCAGAGACGCCCATTAATGCAGTGCAAGTGCCAGGCTTAACCCAGCCGTCGACATGATCCAGAATCCTCCGCGGTTTCCCTTTGATCTTGATGTCATAACAGACATCCTGCCAGTGGAAGATACTGGTCTGCCGCTGGATTTTGGTTTCCGCCTGTTCGGTATTTGCACCTTCGGCATGACCGTTTTTGTTGTCCAATTTTGATGCTGACTCCAAATCTGAAGGGCTCCGAGGCTGATGTCCGCGGCGAAATAAGAGTACTTCACCCTTTGACTTTTGCTCTGAGATGTATTCAGTGGCCACAAGGTATATAAAACCAAAGAAAAAAACGAATCCAAAAAGAATTCCCAAGTTTCTCCACAAGTGTGCGCGGCTGTAATCAAAGCTCTGCTCCAGATACGGCTTCCCGCTTACAGTCGTTGACCCAGGTTCTGCTCCAAGCGTAGAGCAAATCCTATTTACCATGGGCACACTGTCGTAGAAGCCCCCTGAGGGTACAACGACAGAGCACGCAAAGTCCCGGCCGTCAAACTCATTTGTCATCAGGGCCTCAAACGAGTAGGCGATAGGGTTAATATAATTCATCCAGCGTGACCAGCCTAGCATGTTCCGCGTTGGAATCACGAAACCTGTAAACATCACCATACCCACAATTAATAATGCTGCTGGAACAAGAGCCTGTGATAAAGTGCGGGAAAGCGCTGCAATAGTCCGGAAAATCATTGACATTGTGTATGTGGTGACCAAGGAAAATAGCCAAAAGATGAAAAAGGGCCCAGCAGACCGTCGTAGGTTGGGCAAAAAGTAGAGCGGGAGATTCGACGTTACTGAGTTTATCACTTTATACGGTGTATCGCATATTATGGATGCGATAGCCTCCGCAAATGGGTGATAGAACGCATATCTAGAGTGTTTTTCAACGATCGGACGCTGTGCATAAAGCGTGAGCATTTCCAGGACACTAGAAAGGGCGTTTAGGAGGACTGCATAGAAAAGCAGGGCTCCACGAGAGTAAAAGCTCGAAGTAGTTGATGGGAGGTTGTAAAATACTGAGCCCAAGATCAGAGAGAGACAGAAGTTCCCAATCAGAGTCGTTAATGTCATGCTAAAGTCGCCCCGGAGGCGTTTGAAACCGCGGACAATGCACAAAGATATCTGATTCCATATTGATATCATGTACGGGGATTTTATTCGTTGATGGTTGGACTGCAGAGTTCGGCGAGCTTTAAGGAATGCCTCGTAGGAAGGTCCACCAATTGGATATCTCTCTTCGTAGTCTTGAATCTCCCTCAACAACTCATGTCGAGCGCTACTTTGCTTCCACCTAGTAGCAAACTCATCTGGCGTCCTAGGAACTTGCTCCTCAAACCCGGGACGGACCTTTCGCTCGGATGAACTGGTCAGAGAGGTCAAAAAGTCCGCCGTAGTTTGGCGCTCGGGACAGTGAAACCCCATGTCCACAAAGAACTGTTTTGCGGCGGTGGTAGATCCAAAATATATCTGCCTGCCTTCGTAAAGCAGGGTAACCTTGTCGAACATGTCATATGCACTTTGCGGCGCTTGGTAGATGGCCACACAGTTGACAGTACCGGCATATCGACTCACCAGAGCTAGATTTCTGCAAAATTCGGTTGCATTCGCACTATCAAGCCCCCTGGTACTGTTATCCCAGCATTGAATCGGTGCCGAGCTCAAGGCTGCCTCTGCTATGCTGACCCGTTTGCGCTCTCCTCCACTCACTCCACGGATGAAATCATTACCCACACGCGTATTAATAGTGTGGGAAAGCCCAAGGATTGTCATAACCACATCTCTTAAGTGCCTCACAAATTGATCCTTGCTGACCCCGCCCGGAAGGTTCCACGGGGCTCTGGCTTCGGCCGCAAAGAGAAGTGTATCACCAACTGTCAGGTGGGGGAAATGGATATCTGTCTCGGCCGTGTAGATCGCCTCACCCTTGAAGGAGCTATACATCTCCTGAACAGGTATCCCTGGTGAGGACATTAACGGGAACGAACGAGCAATGGTTGGAAAACGGAGATCATACCCTGATAATTCAACATGGCGTTATCCGACAGGTTTAATCCATTCATTTCACCGGAGATTGTTTTCAAAAAAGTGGAACATCCACTACCGGGTCGTCCTAGAACCACCAGCATTTCGCCGCTTCTCACCAGCCCATCAAAGTCACGAAGAACTTGAATTCGTTGCTTTTTCATGCCAACTACCCAGCGGGCTAAGCTACCTAATTCCAACAATATGTTCAAAACATCCTTCTGGTAATCTGTGGGGGAGCCAAATCCATGAACACTGAGATCCTTAAATGCCATCCCAGCTTGAACCTGCGGGTATTTCTCTGGGTCAAGTTTTTCGATAGCGAGGATCATCTTGATCCAGTCTTTGGCTTTGAAATTTTTGCCGTTGGGATTTAATGGTGATTCTTCATCCTGAATAGTAAATGGGTTTTCAATGGCGCCAGGCAATATGGTTTCATGGCGTCTCAGGCTTTGCGCCAGATCCAAAACATGAGCTTCTCTGCTCTCGACAGGGACCGTCTCTTCCCCTTCCCCTTCTACCTCTTTTTCAGTCTCTGACCGGGCTCTTCGAAAGGCTTCCGGAATCCAAGAGACTTCTTCAAGCTCATGCTGAGGCAGAGTGTGACTGATAACGGATTGCGACCGACTCGGCCTTGGGGCCGCTCCGAAGCCAGTAGACATGTTGGAGTCCAACAAAGAAAAAAAAAAAGAAAAAAAAACGTGAATGAGAGATTGAATAAACAGAGCTTCTATATTATACTCGAGGAAAAGGTTTCGTTCGCGTCCTTGAATAGAAACGAAATAAAAGAAAGTAAAAGTTGAGGGTGTATGCAGTTTAACTTATACCGTTGTAAACCCGGCCTCGTTGACTGGGTTCTCCTGATGACATGCACGATTTTCCGTAAAAACTTCATTCTTTGTACTTGGTGTCTTTCCCTGCAGCTGCCCATTCTAACCTTTTAAGAGTTCTGGCGTGACGTCGTTGACTGTAGGTTCTCCCACAGCACGGAGGATCATCAACCTACAACCCCGGGGTGCAACCATGGGTCATCGGCTAGGTAGGCTATCAGCTAGGCCTCGGGTTCCCCACAAGTTCTGGTAGGGTCCGAGTTTGTTCACTGACGTGCGGGTCGCTGAAGCCTCGGGCGTCCCCGGTCTGTCGGTTAGATAAGTTAAGTGACGTCAAGATAGATTTCTTTTAGCTTATTATGGGGTTACCACCCCGATGGATTAACGGTCATTACCATTGATCCTTTCAAATCTTATGATTCTGGGCATTGCACATCGGGCAACCTGGCACTATGAGAACCGCAGAAGCAGCATCAGCTCAACCACGCAACTCCAAGTTACCCAGAAGGGGTCATCGTAAAGTCTTCAAGGAGAAAGGATTGGATGCCGGAGTCCGTATCACAGGTAGGTCTCACTTTGGGCTTAGATGCAACCACCGGACAGTGCTGACTCGGGCCATATATGTAGATGATGGGCGGGTAAAAATCAATTTTCGGAGACAAACCCCTTGGCTCTCCAACTTGACCAAGCACTTTGATGGAATTAGCGACAATCTTCAAGAGCAACTGGAACCTTCCGAGCGTCTCGCTGCTGATTTTCCCCTGTGTCTGAACGTCGTAATTCATGTTGTCGGGTCCCGGGGTGACGTCCAGCCCTTCATCGCGCTGGGCCAGGCTCTGCAGCAACATGGACACAGGATCCGGCTGGCCACGCATTTACAATTTCGGGACGATGTCACCAAGGCCGGGTTGGAATTCTTCAATATCGGGGGTGACCCGTCGGAGCTAATGGCGTTTATGGTCAAGAACCCCGGCATAGTGCCGGATTTCAAGACGATTCGAAGCGGCGCGATCCAGAGGCGCCGCCGGGAAATGAGAACCATCCTATCCGGTTGCTGGCGTTCATGCTTCGAGACCGGAGACGGGACAAATACGATACCTGACCATGCTCGGCCATTTGTGGCCGACGCGATAATCGCGAATCCGCCCAGCTTGGCGCATCTCAGCTGCGCAGAGAGGCTAGGGATCCCATTGCATATGATGTTCACGTAAGGCTCCAGACCACTGCACTGCTTTTGGTGAAAGGAAGACTTCGTTTCTTTTAATGCCGCGATAGAATGCCTTGGTCCCCCACTACGGCCTTTCACCACCCGCTGGCCATGCTTCAGTCGGACAGCACAAAGCCATCCAGTGCGAACTTTTCCTCATATGCCATTATCGAGATGATGATGTGGGAAGGGCTCGGTGACCTCATCAACCAATTCCGAAAAGACGAGCTAGGCACAGAGCCCTTAGACTCGACTCGCGCTGCTAGCATTGTCCATCGTTTAAACGTCCCGTATACTTATTTTTGGTACGTCCACCACAAAAGCATATCCCAAGTCGTAGAATTCATCTGATAGTCTCCCCCGCCCCTCTTTAGGTCCCCTTCCCTTCTTCCGAAACCTCCGGACTGGTCGGACAACATCGATGTCTGTGGGTTCCAATTTCTCCCCAGTCAGTCCGACTATGAACCCCCGGACGAGCTTAATGCATTTCTAAAAGCGGGGACCACGCCGATATACATTGGGTTTGGGTCAATTGTTGTGGATGACCCTGCCCAGCTGACGAAAACACTATTTGAGGCGGTGCGCCTGACTGGCCAGCGAGCACTGATCTCGAAGGGCTGGGGTAAGCTCGGGGGGGATGTTGATGTACCGGACAATATTTTTCTGCTAGGCAATTGTCCCCATGACTGGCTATTCATGCACGTTTCATGCGTGGTCCATCATGGGGGAGCCGGTACCACCGCCGCCGGTTTACGGCAGGGATGTCCGACAGTAATCGTGCCATTCTTCGGGGACCAGCCATTCTGGGGCTCCATCGTAGCACGGGCCGGTGCTGGGCCACCACCAGTGCCGTTTAAGCAGCTGACGGCGGAAAATTTGGCCGCGGCTATCAACAAGGCTCTTGAGCCCTCCACAAGCCATGCAGTTTCCGGGATCAGGGACAGGATGGCCTCGGAGACCGGAACAGAAAATGCAGTCCAGAGTTTCCACAGACACCTCAACCTTGGTCGATTGCACTGCGCGATTTGCCCCGATAGACCGGCAGTATGGTGGGTGCGTAACTGGAATATCAAGCTCAGTTCATTTGCAGCTGGAATACTGGCACAGTCGGGGCACGTCGACTTGAAAAGTCTTGTGCTGTATGGGCTCACTTACTATCATTTGAGGCTTATTCCACTAACAGTCCCAGGTACCGAGCCCAAGAATATGAAACAGACCGTGATCCCAATGGTCCGATAACTGCCGTGGCACAGGTCTTTTACAGAGTCATAGTCAATGTGTCTCGAAGCGTTGGGGGGGTTGTATGGAACGCCGCTCATTTATTTTCAGACAGTGGTTCAAAGCAGAGACGCCTCCGTGAGGATGAAATGCACCAACACGCTGTAGAACATTTTGCCGAGCGTTTATCCAACCAACAATCGCAACACGATGACGGTGCCCTTAGGCGGCGCCAGGCTGCGGACCAGCGAAACGGTGGCCATGCGCCATTCGGTGCTGGCGTTGCGCAGAGAAACGGTTCCCTACAGACCAGTGGGAGGAACAGCGCATCCCATAAACGAGGGGCCGCCAAAAACAGCAGGGCAAAATCAATGGTCGCCGAGACTGAGTATATCGCAACTCGGCTTTTAACGAAGACGGCCAAAGCGATTGTTTCAGTGCCTGCTGACCTGACCCTCAGCCTGTCGAAAGGCTTCCATAACGCACCCAAGTACTATCACGACACCACGGTGCGCAAGTTACCCCATGTAGACGGGCTTCAAAGTGGCCTCCACGCAGCGGGAAAAGTAAGTGTTCTCTTCCTGTTGCCCAATTCCCGGACAGTGGGCGCTGATCGGCCTTAGGAATTTACAAGGGGGTTTGACGATGGCATCAGTGGCGTGCTGTTACTCCCTGCTCACGGGTATCAACGTTCTGGCGGGAGAGGCTTGGTGACAGGCATTGGGAAGGGTCTGGCTGGCGTCTTCTTTAAACCTATTGCAGGTTATTTGTCCCCTACCCCCCCCCCATATTTATTTTTTGAACGACAGCCTGACTTTTAAAACTGAATAGGGATCATAGGCTTAGCTGGCTATCCTCTCAATGGGCTCCACAAAGCCCTCCGCAAGTCCCTTACCGCGAAGGAGACGAAAGATATTTTGCTATCTCGGATCACGCTAGGCACCGATGAATTGCGTGCTGCATCGACTGAAGAGCAAGCCATGGTGATCAGGGCATGGGAGGAACTAACATCAGCCCCTCAACATAGTCTCCGATAGACAACGGCATCGTCCTGTCACCCTACAGCAAAATATTCCCGACACTGGTCCGAAGGGGAACTAATGTCTCCCATTATTTATTTTATAAATTGTTGATTAATATTAAGCCTCAAATGGAATACTACCATTTCCCAGGAGCTATACCAGAACTGTTGCCTGGCCCTTTGTATCTATACAGTTCAATATAGAGTAGAAGTATATCACCTATCAACCGAAGATGAACAAAATAAAACGAGCAATAATGGAATAATAACAAGGTCTCCTGCCAGAAAATAAGTTACGATTATTAGAGTTTCATACCTAAGTGTCAAATAAAAGTATTGTCAGCGGAATGAGGTAACGTAATCCACAAGCGAGCTGCGAATTTTCAATCAAAACTCCACTACTTGAAGCTATTTAACCACCAACTCCATTAGATTTGACTAATTAAATATATGAAAAAGTAGCTATTTACTAGGACAATTTCGTATAGTATGTCCAACTGTTCCACAGCCACTGCAGCGGGCAGGAGCTCGTCGACGAGGCACCGGAGTAGATTCCTCAGGCTGCTCATTAAGCTGCGTATCCAGCTGCTGAACGCGATTTTGGCCTTCCTGTACAGATAAAAGAGTATTATCTCCTAGTAGAGAACGTCTTCTTGCTTTGCTTTTATATTTTCGCTGATTTTCGGCTCGTAGAGTCTTGACTTCTTGCTGTAAAAGAAGATTGGTTTGCATCGCCATTTGAGCAGCCTTTTCAAGATGTTGAATATGAGCTATTGGGCTGCTAGAAAGCTTCCGTTTAGCACTAAAACTACTCTCCAAGCTGCGTATCTCTGGATCTAGCTGGCGAGTATTCTGTGGAGTCTGGAAGCAGAGGAAATTGACCCTTCAACTAGTGACGGTGCAGCTGTAGGTGTATGTAGTCGAAAGCTAAGCTTCGAAAGAACTCGTTCTTGATCAAGTGGCTTAAGCCCTGGCCCTGCAAAGCCACTGCAGATATTCGTACAAGTAAAGACTTGAGCCCGGGCGTCTGGATAGAGCGATAAAAAGTCTTCTTTATCAATATGGCTGTTACCCGCAACCATACGCCCCTTAAGCAGCTTTCCATATGCGCGTTTAAGCGGGCCAAAAACACCCACTTGAAGCGGTTGAAGAAGGTGTGAAGCGTGGGCAGGCATACACACACACACACACACACACACACACACACAATTTATTAACGCCCGGCGGCTAAGCCGAAAGGGCAACTATCACTGGTCTATTATACATGTTCAGGTCTTGGTATACTAGAAAGAATGTCCCTACCGCAAAATCAGTCCTAGTCACAATCTTATATATACTGTAGACAGTTCCAACAACCCCCACTACCACAGCGATAGCATAAAGATACTTGAAAAAGAATATCATTTCTACCACCTTCCATCTATAATACTCTGAATGGGTATACCAAGAGATCTGATAGGGGACGAGTCTGTTCCTTCAAGTGGGTCTGATTATTCTATTTATCTGTCTTTCTTGTTTTGGGTTTTGATTGTTTGAGCCTCCGCCTGCCTCCCTGTTTGAATGTGGGAATGTATTTCACTGGCCAGAGTAGGGACAGGGTGTAGGTAAGGTGGTGTAGCTGTCCGGAGACTGGTAATAGACACCAAACAACTGCGAAGGGTTGTAACAGTGGAAGAAAATGCTAGGATGCAATTCATGTCTCGTTTCGCGTGGCTTTGTAATCAACGGAATCTTGGGCCGTCGCTAGAAGAAAGAAATAGAACGGAGGGATGTGTAAGAATATAGATATGGATATAAATGACGGGACAAGGACATCTATCACGACTCGGTCTAATGTGCTGCCGTATAAATAACACGCGAGGATCTGTATTCCAGAGCGTGGTTATGGTCTAGATCTCAACGGCGGTGGACGTAGCCTTGGCTTCGGCGTTACTCTCCGCTAGGCTCTTGTCTTTTTGCGACATCTCCAGAAGGGTCTTAAGCATCGTTTGTTGAGTCGATTTGCTCAGCTCGTCGACGTCAGCGGGGGTCAGGCCCTCGGTACTGATGGGCTCAAGGACTATTCAAGTCAGTAAAGATTTCTGATTTGCGCCTCAAGATGGCAAAACAACAGAAGACATACCCTTGATATCGATGGTGCCCGCATTGAATCTCATATTCCGAGGAGACAAGATATGCGAGTAGCTCTCGACCACGATAGGAACGATCGGGACGCCCGCCTTAACGGCCAGGTGGAACGCACCCTTCTTGAAGGGCAGCATTTCCGGCTGGTCGGAGTAGCTTCTGGTTCCCTCGGGGAAGATGAAGACGCTCTGGCGGTGGTTGCGCATTTCATTGGCGGCACTATCGAATGCCTTTACGGCCGTCTCGCGGTTGGCGCGGTCGATGAAGACGGTGCGCGAGAGGGCCATGAACCATCCCAGGAAAGGCACATAGCGCAGGGACTTCTTGGCCGTGACGCTGCAGTATGGCGGGAAGACGGCGCCCAGCATCAGCACGTCCAGCTCCGACTGGTGGTTAGAGATGAAGACAGCGGGCCGGGTGGAGAGATGTTCGTTGCCGGTGACGATCTTGAATTGCACGCCCGTGGTGAAGCGCATGACCCACTTGAAGCTACGCGCAGTGGCCCATTGAGAGACTCGGCCGTAGCCAACGAGACGCAGGACAATCGAGGCGATTACGCCGTAGATAGCGCAGAAAAGAAGCGAGCCGTAAGCAGCCAGGCAGCGAGCAGCGAACGCGGCGCGGGGAACCTTCTGGCCGATGGCGAAGAGGGACAGCGTGACGACGACAAACGAGCTGATGCCCGAGGTGATGTAGGAGAAGAACGACATGACGAGGCGAGCAGAGAGAAGACCGGCAAGGACTAATCAAATCGAGGTAGACAGTTTCTCCGACTGGGGTCTGGGGGTTAGAGCTCTATTATGTACCCTAGACCTGCGGAGTCGAGGACTTCTTACTGGGGTCTTCTGATGTGCCTCGGAGAACCCGTGAATGATGCGGTCAGGCGAAAGACGCACAGGGATGGTCAACGGCGATTCACCAGGGGCAATGGAGCATGACAGGGGGCGAACAGATAAAGAAAAATAAGGATATCGCCGAAGACGGGCAACTGGCAATAAGAATACAAAGAAGTCCCCCAGAAGGCGAATCGGAAACAACATATTAATCGACTGGGTTTTTCTGTCGGTGGTTGTTGGGCGCCTCACCGCCTTGGCCTGACAGCCGAGGCAGCGGCCCTACGTCACCCCACTGATGCCTCAGGCAATATATCGATGGATTTGAATTATGCGAACGTGCCCGGCGACAGACACTACCTATGTTCATGACTGCTGTCGCCCGGCCTTGTCGTCTCTCATATGCAGCCAAATGCCCTGCCACGACAATGCCAACCCACGCTAATATACAGAATCAATGCCTCGAGAGTCTCGAGTTGCTGGATGCACGGCTAAATGCACCCTCTACCCAACCAGCCAGCTAACGCCCGGAGAATGCTGATGCGCGCGCAAAGGAAACCCAGGGAAATGATACTAACCAAAAATCAGAAGAACAAGGGGGGAAACAAAAAAAAAAAAAAAGAAAGAATCGAATAACGCCGACCGTCATGAATATAGTTCCCCGGAAGACGGGAGTGCTGGAAAAAGCAGATCATGCCATATCTTCGTCCTCCTCCTCGTCGTCGTCCAGGGCCTCCATGGCGTCCTTAATATACTGTGCCGCCTGCAGAAAATAAAAGTCAGCCAGTGGACAAGTAGTTAACCAAATGAGCACGCTTACCTTGGGATCCAAATTCAAAGCCGTCGTGAAGTGCTTGATGGCATTCCCCTTGTCGTGCAACATCTTGTAGAGTTTACCCAGCAGATAATGTACATTGGGCTCGTCCGGGGCCATATCTTTGAGGATTTTCAGTTCTGTCAGAGCAGCATTCAGCTCGTGGAGCTTCATGCACACGCGAGCCTTGCGGAATCGCGCAAGGACGGAGTGTGGGGCTAGCAAGCAGGCCCGTCCGTATTGGGTCAGCGCACCCCGGGGATTGTTCATCTTCTCCAGCACAAGACCGATGCAGCAGATCAGCACGGCATTGGTGGGGTTGATCGTGGCGGCATTGCGGAAGTGTTGTTCCGCGAAGTCGAGTTTGCCCATCTTATCATACACCGTTGCCAAGCCGTACCACGCGTTGTAGTGCCTGTTGTCGGCGCTGATCCCATGTCGATACGCATCAAGAGCCTTGTCATATTCTTCATTGGAAACATACTCGTGTCCCTGCAGAGTGAACCCATAGGCGAAGTGAGGATCTAACTGGGTTGCCCGTTTGAAGCATTTGAGCGCCTGATCATGATCCCGCTGGTGGGAGAAGGAGTTGCCGATCGCACACCAGGCCTGGGGAGACAGGCGGTCCACATCCATCAGTTCATGAGCAAGATATGCCAGCTCGACGTCGTTCTTCAAATGCCATAGAACGGTCGAGTAGATCTCCATATCTTCCAAGCGGGATGGCACCATTGTACGCACCCGGACGAAGTACTTCTCGGCATCGGAGTACATTGCTTGTTCGTAGTAAGCTCGCCCGATCTGCGAAAGCACCCATGGCGTCTCTCGTTGACCTTGAGAAAGCGCGTTGAAGATCTGGATGGCTTCGGAGCACCTGTACCGAGTCAGGGCGAAATGTCCAGAGGCCAACTTGGCGAATAATTCTAGCAGCCATGTGAGGGCCTCTAGCGACTTGGACTTCTCAGCTGTAGCGGTTCGAGATGATCCATGAGATCCGCTATGTGTAGACGTGGATCGATGTTCTCTACCTTCACTGTCATGGATCTCGCCGGTCTGCTTCCTGTTGCCGCTCACTACGCGGCCCATGGTTGGCGCCGTTGTAGTACGCCCCTTTGCTCCGGTAGCTTTGACCTTTTTCAATTCACGCCCGTCTTTCATGCCCAGCGCCGTCCCCGAAAATTTGCTCGTCGTTGGCTTGATCTGATTGAAAAGTCGGACGCTGCGGCGCTGCGGCGCCCCGGGCTCGGTGGGCTGTGACGTCGAGGAGTGAGCTACCTGGCCAGAAACCGTTCGTTTACGGTCCCCAACTCGGGAATTTGGGATCGATTCCTTCTCCGCCTGGGAGGCGGCGTGCTCCTCTGGCTCGACTTTCGTCCTTGTTCTCTGGCGGATGCCCGTCGGCCTCATTTTGGGTGGAGGATCCATTCCATGATCGAAGCCCACCGACTGTATCGTGCGATTCTTTCGCGCTGGAGCAAGAGGCGGTTCCATCGGAGCGTCCGCATTGCCTGTGCCACCGATGCGGAACTCATCGGATTCACTGCTTTGGCCTCCCGGTGTCTCTGTCCCTTCGTGCACCACCGGCGCCGACGCCCCGGTGGAAGCCACGCTAACCGTACTCCCATTCAATTTCTCCCAGAGGACAGAGCTTCCATGGCCAAGATTTGAGTCGCCGCGAGACGTTGCTGATGTGAACGGGTCCATGGTTGAATTCGTGTTGGCCTGCGATTGGAGGGGGCCCGCTGCCGGCATGGCCTTTTCGGGGGCGGCAAGATCGGCGTCCTCCTGCATCGAGGAAGACACTACTGCGAGCAGATCGGAGTTCATTTTGTAGATGTTGGGAACGCGGACGTTGACGCCTGCGAGCCTTAGTTAGTCAACGTGCTCAGCTGCATTGCATCCCCGTGGCTCCAAAACTCACCAGTTTCACATAAACCCATAAACGCATCCCATATGAACGGATTCAGCCTCAATGCTTCGACGTAGCAATCTACCGCTTTGTTGTTTTCTTTGTGCGCGTACCACAATTTACCAAGTAGGCACATCACTGCAGCCGCGTCGGGCAGATGTTGTCTGCGCGTTTCATTGTGCTTGTCTAAGTTTGCAGAACAGAGTTAGTCTCGAATGAGCCAAAAAAATGCATTGCAACTTCATCGAGTTGCGGAGCACGATGGTCGCGAGAGTCAATCCAAAAGCTTACTCCAGTGATTTTTCGAAGCCCATAGGCTCTTACTTCGTTCCAGCGCCGTGATTCCATCCAGTTCTTTCCCCAAATCCAAGCACGCTTGCGCGTAGACGTAGGAACAGCCTAGGTGGGTACCCCGCGATCCGAAATTCCTGCTATAATCCAAAGCCGACTTCACTTGGCCGTTCAAAAGGTGACACAGGGAGAGGAGATATGAAGCTTCCGATGTTCGAGGTTCGTACGCGTGCAGACGGCCGGCAAGGAACAAGGCAGTGCGTATCAGATTGTTGTCCAGATGGTAGTATATTAGTTGCCGCAGCTGGCTCGAAATATGGGATGTAGACGGCGACATGATCACGGATGAAACTGAACAGCTCGGTCCTCACAAGAGAATCGCAGAGTCTGAAAACAAGAAGCGGTGCCGGCTCCCCAGGTGAAGAGAACGTAAAGAAAGACCCAAGGGAGGAAAAGAAATGAGACGGTAATGTCGTCGAAGGATGGACGGTCTCTCAACACCGGAGGCGCATCAGATGGATATCTACTTATTAGTCGGGTCTTGCGTTCTTCAGTCGACTTTCCGGAGGCGCGGCGAGACGGTGAGGAAACAACGACGGCGGCGAGAAACCCCGGGGAGTAAAAGGACCTCGAGCAAGTCAAATCCCAGCCAGAATCCCTTTGACCTGAGGTGATTCTTTCTCCCTGTTCTTCACTTATCCTGACTTGCAGTCTGAAACAAGTCCTGAGGGGGGCGGATCCAACGTCTTGTCTTGCCTTGTCTTGTCTCGTGCAGGGGGGGGGCTCGTGACGCCCTTGGGGCCAGGCAAGAGCTCAGAGAAAGACAAATTGCATATCGAGAATGACAGAAGAGAGGGGGGGGTTAAGACGGAGGGCAGACAACAGAGCTTGTCGGCGACGCGTAGGGGGAGGGGGACAAGATGCAGATGCGATTGAGCAGGCGATGCAGACTGTCGTCACGGCTGGACTGTCTTTGTCGATGTTTTGGCGTGAGAGCGAGAAGTGAAGGCGGCGGGCGCTTGTCCCGTTGTGGTGGGCAACGCCATTCCCTAAGCGGCACCTTCGCTCTTCCCACGTTGACCTTCTCTCTTGTGTCTTTGTCGACCATCAATCGTCCGGTCTTGTCGCTGTTAAACAGGCATCATGGCCCAGGTTAGTCTTTCTTCGGTCCTGCTTGGTTGTCATGCTTTGTGTTCTTTTCTGCCTGAAATAAAACCCAAAAGTCCATGACGTTTCACCTCCCAGGCAATGCAAAGTAGCTCACTCTCTCCCAGAAAGCAGCCAAAACCCTCGCCGCGCGCAATGCCTCCCTCTTGCTGCGCACCCACTTCATAACCCTCGGTCTACATGCTGCCTTCCTGATTCTCCACTGGACTTTCAACCGCCCTCGCTCCATGACCCCGTACTACCTCCTTGCCTGTCCGACGCTCGCCATCGAATTCTACCTCGACCGCTTGGGTCGCCCGCAATACAATGCCGCCGACGGCTCTTTGCGCTCGCCTGGAGAGGACCTCGGCGCTGCCGGACTAACGGAGTACATGTGGGATGTCCTGTACTGGACCTGGGGCTGTATTGGCGCCGTGTGCGTGTTTGGCGATCGGGGCTGGTGGCTGTGGACCGTCATTCCGCTGTACTCGGTGTGGCTGGCATATACCACGTTCACTGGTATGAAGAGCGGATTCGCCGGAATGGGCGGTGCCGGTGATGCCGAGCCTGCTGCGGGAGAGAGCAAGAGGCAGAAGAAGATGGAGAAGCGCGGAGGCCAGCGAGTACAGTATCGATGAGAAGGAAGCTACGGAGCAGGTCTGGCCTAAAATGTTGGATATTGTAGAACATGTCATTATTGAGCTCAGAGTTGTGTAACCTTATTAAAATTAAATTTACCGTCGAGTTTTGCACACGATTGAATGCGGATAATCTTCGTGGTATATGATCTGAGATGCAGAACGGTACATACACGGAGAGAAAAAGAGACACGAGAGTGAAAACTACAGGACAAAAGATGAAAACTCAAGGAAACATGATATATCGTGACGGACTCGTGGTAAAACTATATGGGGAATAAGCATGGTCGTGGGCATTCCGAACAATAAAAACCAGAAAAATGCGACTGGGGATACCACGTATGTACGTGTAGGTAGACTGGACAATTCAAGCAGCATAAAATCCAGAAAGAGCACAAGACGAGATTTCTTTTTGCCAGTATGTGATTATAGGTCTTCCTTGCTGGGAGTTTCAGTAGCTTCGCCGGATGCATCCTCGATTTGCGATTCGGTACTCGTGAAGTCTTCCTCGGGGGCCACTGGGTACTCTGACTCGTTGATCGACTCCTCCTGAACGTCGGGTTGGGTTGGCTCAGGAGTATCCTCCTTATCCTCAACTGCCAGAGTCTCCGTTTCAAATACGGGCAATCCAGTAGAGGTGTTCTCTTCGTTTTCACCGGCATCACTAGCTGCTACAGGAACGGGAGATGATTTGCCATAGATAGCATGCAACTTCTTCATGACGTCTTCCGCAAAAGCAGAGTCTTTGCCATCGAGCAGCTGAGACACCAGATCTTCGACGTCTGCATAGTTTGGAGATGGCTGGCTTGGCGTTTCAGGTGAGTTAGGGTTCTGAGGCACCTCGGCTTTCTTGATGGGGACTTTGTCTTCGACGGCATCTAAAATGTTGTGTAACATTACAATAGGTTCGTCGACGCTTTGGCCATCGTCGCTTGTTTCCAAGCCAGCCGCAGCAACGCCCCAAGAATGCGGCTTGGAGTCGTGCCCAGCTTCGTGGCTTTGCTCATTGGCAGACAAGATTTCTTCATTGTTGCCGGACGTCGGCTTGAAACTCTGCTCCGACGATTCCGAATTCCGGTCGGAAAGAGGTGCGTCATCCAGACCTATATCACGCTCTGCAGTTTCGTTCTGAGAGCTCGTAGCGTCGGTGTCATGACCTTCGGCGGCCTGGTGGTTAAAGGAGACCTGCTCAACCGGAGTATCCTCTCCCGGAGTCTCCTCTGATGTTGCGTTGCGTTTAGGAAGGGCCGGTGGCGGGTCAGACCGGCTATCAAAATCCTCGCTCACTTCACGGGCAGCGATCTTCCACCTGCCAACGTCCTTCAGCCGGGCAAGCTCTTTCGCTGCACTTTCAGCAGCATCCATTCCGCGGCCTAAGATGTCGTCAGACAGCACTTTAGCCTCTTCTACTTTAACATGTTGCAGTCCGACAGCGCGGAACTGAGCCCGCCAGTCGTCGAACTGCGCCTTCAGAGCATGGTACTTTTCCCAATCTTTGTATGTGACCCCGTCCATCCAGGCCCAACGTATACCGATCTCTTGAAGGCCCAAGTCGCGGATACTGTCTAGCACTTCTAGGGTAGTGTTCACAGCATCGGAGACGCGACGTTCAATCTCTTCGTCGAATGTTCGATGCCACTGGCGAAGGGTATGAGCACGATCTCTAATAGAAATTGCAGCATCCTTAATGTCTGCCGATAGCTTTTCCTGGGCCACTTCCTCCTCTTCAGGGGCTTCTTCCACAGGCAGAGGCTCAGTTAACGAAGTAATGCGTTGCTTGATCTTAGCCAGCTCACGTTGCGCGACTTCTTCCAATGCCGTGAAAAGGCTCTCACCGTGGCTTTTCGCGCCACTCTCTATATAGCTATCAACGATCGTTTTGATGCGATCTTCGAGGTTCTCGACCCCTTTGTCGGCGGCAACGGCGAACTTTTGTTGCCATGTCTGAAGATCGGATTCAATTCTTTCACGAGCTTGCGCCGCCAGTTCGGTGGGAGAAAGGCTCTTTGATGACACGGGAGCTTCTACCATGGTGGTTGTAGGCGGGGACTCGGGCTGCTGCACAGCCGGTGTCGTCGTGTCGGGCTGCTCCACGGAAGCACTAGATCTCGGGATCAGTGGATTGGACATGTAACTATTACATGTAGAGTTCTCACCTATCAACATCATCCACAACCTGGCGTAGGCGTTTTCCTTCACGGTAGCTCGCGAGTCTCTGTCCGATTTTCACCAGCTGAGGCTCCACGTTCTCCGAGTAGAGGCCCGTGATTTTCGGCCATAAAGAGCTGTTCACAAAGTAGATGACAGAAGACCAGGTAGTTTGCGCATAAGGCATGACAGTAGTGGTGAGTATATCCTGGCCGGAAGTATATGTCTTGCCGATAAATGGCCGAGACTGGGCGCAGAAGGGCAAGACATACCCCTGGTACACGGAGCTAAAAGCGGCATTGGCTTTCTGATAATACGGCGAGATTGCAGTTTCCACTCGCTCAACATGGGGAGCTACATCCGACTTGTACAACCTAGTCGCACTATCCTGGGCAGACTGCAGGTGGGGCACAACTTGTCTCTCCCATTGCTGTTGAGCGTACTGCTGGGCCTTGTCCAAGGCCGGAGCGCCAAATTTATCATAACCCTTTTTCGCAACGTTCGCGGCGGGAGTGTAGACTTTTTCGTTCAGCGTGCGCGCATAGGGACGGGTGAGCTCGACGTAGGGAGCGGCGTAGGCTTCGTAGTAGGGCGTGATATGGGGCTCAACGTAGGACCGAGCGACGAGGTATGGTTTGCAAACACGCGGAGATGAATCGTTCAATTCCGACTGATGGGACGGGCATCGGAAAATGGGTGTCAACAGAGCATACCAAATACAGAGGCTAGATAGATCAGGAAGAACTGGTCAGTTCAAGGTCGCGAGACCTCTCGAGCATCAAACATACCGCACAATCACTCCGAGGGTCCATCGAAACGGACTTCTCCGTTTCGAACCCCCGCGATTTTCATAAATGCCAGCATTCTTGTCGACTCCGTCCGCGACACGAATGTCGTCGACGTTGGTGGTCATAGTGACCGAGGCGATGCTCTGTCAGGTAATTCCTAGCTGCGCTGAGTCGGTTCGAACGGTAGGGAAGAGGGAATCTTTTGCAGTCTATATAACGCTAGAGCATGGCAATTTAGATACCTGCCGACACAGAGGATGCAGTGAGCTCGAGCGTTGACCGGGAGTTGGTCGGTTGTAAGTTGATTCGCAGCCAGAGAAAGCACTCCGTACTGAAGGGGCACCACACGCGACTGGAAGTCCCTGGGTCTTGGCACTTTTAATTTTATTGAGCTTAGTTTATCGGGAAGGAAAAAAAAGTCGTTTCGTTGTCGCAGAAGCTGCGTACACAGACACTCAGGGACAGTGAGGAAAGGAGCAGAAGCAGGAGCAGCTCAGCAATTGCACTCCGGGAGCGAACCAGAACCCTCTTTTAATCCCCTGCAGCTGCGACCTTTCAGTGCAAACGCTTCCTCCTTCGGCCGGTGACCTCATGGATGCAGCCTTAGGACGGACTGTTACCGTACCGTTACCCGTCCGCCGCTCAATCCTTCACCGGAACCTTCGTATTTTTGCCGCCATGGCGTAATATCACGTGCACAGTACCGCGGAGGCGAGGCCCTTCCGGCTGAGTCAGCGCCCTCTTTGACTTGAACCGCATTTGATGGTTGTTTCCATCCCTCCGTCCTTTTATTATTGACCACCTGGGCATCTTGCCACAAGTTGGGTACCGTCGGCGTCGGAGGTCTTTCCCTTGACACTCACTCACTAACAGAGGTCTTCCTCTCTTCTGCACAACTCACTACAGAAACCCCGTGCTTCACTCTCGTGTCCCCCCATACCCAAAAGTCGCGCCTTATCGCTTCTATGAACATGATATCTGGCTATCACTACTAAGGACGAATCGGACCGTCGAACGACGTTGTCGCCAACATGGAGATTCCAGAGCATCAGCCCCCGGGCTACTCGGGTACGAATTCGTTTCCAGACTTGATGAATGATCCAGCCTATGCCACCAACACCAAGGGAAAGGGGAGGGACATGGAGGATCCAGACACTTGCCGCATATGTCGCGGGGAAGGGACTGAGGACGAGCAGCTTTTCTACCCGTGCAAATGCAGCGGGAGTATCAAATTCGTGCACCAAGCCTGCTTAGTCGAGTGGCTGTCACACTCTCAGAAGAAACATTGCGAGCTATGCAAAACGCCATTTCGATTTACAAAGCTCTACGATCCCAATATGCCGCGGAATCTTCCCGCGCCGCTCTTCATGAAACAGCTTTTCATACACAGCTTTCAGACCATGGTGACGTGGCTGCGGTTTGTTCTTGTTGCGTTTGTTTGGCTTGGATGGCTGCCGTGGTCGATGAGGGCAATCTGGAGAGCGCTTTTCTGGCTGGCAGACGGTCGCTGGTCCGGAGGCGACATACCTCCTCAAGGGTCCCCTCCCAGCCATGTTTCCTACCCTGTGGATAATGTTTCCGGCTCATTCAGCAGTGCAGCAGCTAGCACAGCCTCCGCGGCGTCGACTGCTATCTCGTCAAGCCCGTCTCATGTCCCGTCGTCAGTGCCGTCAATGTTCGGCTTCTCATCTGGTGAGCCGTTGATGTTCGGTCTGATAAAGAACGCCTTTTCGAGCTTGTTCTTCCCCGCAATGTCATCAGGAACTGGCCTCACGGATGCACGATCGTCCAACGCTACTCTTGGGCTCTACAAACCCCGGCGCTCTTCATGGCTTTCGGATGTCAAATTTTTAAACTCTCTAACGCCATCTCCCACATTCAACAATATCGTGATCGATACCCTAGAAGGCCAGCTCATTACTATCTTGGTTGTCGTTTCCTGTATACTGATATTTCTGATTCGGGAGTGGGTCGTTCAGCAACAGCCAACGGCAAACATTGCGGAAGGGGAACGAGAGGCTGCTGTCCAGTTGATCGCCAATAATCATCCAAACCCGGATGAGGACAGGCCCGGGCCTGGGCAGGAGGAGCCTGTTCCCCACCGGCCGGAATTCGGACGAGACGAATTCCAAGCAGATAACGCTGGTCCTGGTATCGCAGATGGCGTGGCGCCTCCCCAGGGAGATACAAGGCCCTTATATGGTCACCCTTTTGTTCAGGACGACAGCTTCGGTAGCCCAGAAGACGCAGAGGAGTTTCGTTCGTCGTCCCAGTTCGACGGCAATCATTATGACGAAAACATTGATCCTTCAACGGGACAACCCTACTCCCAAGTAGACCAGATCTGGCCTGGTACTGATATTTTCCGGGATCTCTGGTCGCGCGCTCAGGGTGACCCTGAACAGGTCCTTCGAATCATCAGGGAAGAAAACCGCGAGGCAGAATTAGATTGGATCGTCAATGCTATGTCCAATCTGCGACAAAGTCGACGTCCCAACTTTTTCGGCCATGACACGGAAGTCCAGCCTGCCACGGATGCATATGAGGGGCAAGCCTATGGCCCTCAGCCGATGTCCGCGGAGTCTTCCCAATCGACGTTTGAGCATGGACCAGCGGAAGATTACCCTACGCGTTGGGATAGTGCAAACTCATTTAATTCGGGATTTGGGGGCTCTGACCACCCAGACCGACTCGAGAGACCGTTTGCTTTCAATTTCCCAAGTCCAGGAGCCATGGGTCAGCATCAGAATGATATCCACACTGCCCAACCCTACGACAACGAACCTCACGTTCATGAAGCTCCTGTCACAGCTCCTGTTGCAGGCCTTGCCCCAACTCCCGCTCCAGCCGCACCCTCCGCGGCCAACGATTCTTCTGATAGGGCTGATGACATTCCGGAAACTGCCCCGCTATCGGCAAGTGACAATCAAGCTACTCCTGCTCCTCCTAAAACGTTGGCTACTCAGGTTCTCGACTGGTTTTGGGCCGACATCGTCCCAGATGAGCCGGCTGAAGAACTCCAGCATGAGGATGGAGAGCGCATAGTTGAAGACCCAGCCTTGGAACCGCCTTTCGTGCCCGTGCAAAACAACCAACGCGCCCTCGACAACGCTGCACAAGATAACCAAGGAATCCTAGCGGACGCTGGACTCGATGTGAATGACATTGATGCCATTGAGGACGGTGACGACCTGGAAGGTATACTCGAGCTTATTGGTATGCACGGTCCTATTTTTGGTCTTCTGCAGAACGGTGTCTTTAGTGCTCTTCTCATCTCATTCACGGTTGCAATTGGAATTTGGCTTCCTTACCTGTGGGGCAAGATTGCACTTGTTCTACTGGCAAATCCCGTACAGCTTGTCTTTGGGGTTCCAATGACTGCAGTAACAGTTTTTGCCAATGTTACCATGGATACACTTATCGGTAGCTTGGGGTATGTCATGTACTGGGTCACACTTCTAGGCAAGGTGTTACTTGGTCCTCTCGGTGCTCTGCTTCCCATCGGAGACTGGACTCTGCACACGAAATCTATCACCAGTGCTTCGCTTTCGCTCATTGATGCCAGCAGTCACCGACTGAGGAACGTGGCGAGTGCGTTCTTCGTCTTTCACGAAGCGGATGTCCCTATGTTCTCTGTTATCTCGCACAAAGCTTTGAAGATTCACCAAGCACGAATTGCCACTCTCTTGCGATTTGTTTTGATTGTGGTCAAATTTGTGCTGCATGATATGCCACTTCGATTAATATCCCACGGGGTGGTTGGCGCATTTTCAATTGATTTTGAGGCCCTTGATCTTCCCCATTGGTTTCGCCACGCCGGATATCAAGTCAACTCCTTCGTGGATAGCCTCATTGTTTCCTTGAACGGCACGAAGTGGTTCCGAGGTAACATGACCATGGGTCTGCCGCCGGCAGCTAGTATAACGCTTGACTCTGATCTTGCCGTGTGGGATACACAGGATCGTGTGATCGCCATCGTCATGGGCTATCTTCTTGTATCGGCCTTGGGTCTACTATACCTACGTGCTACCGCCCTACTCTCGGGTGTGGCTCGAGGGCAGAGGGTTGAAGGCATTATTGCCGAGGTTCTTAATCAAGCTGGGGGTGTCATGAAAGTCATCCTCATCATCGGAATTGAGATGATTGTGTTCCCACTCTACTGCGGCTCCTTGCTCGACGTGGCGTTGTTGCCTCTGTTTGAGGGCGCGTCCATTGCATCCCGGATCGAATTCACCTCGTCATCCCCCCTTACTTCGCTGTTCGTCCATTGGTTCATTGGCACATGTTACATGTTCCATTTTGCCCTTTTCGTGTCCATGTGCCGCAAGATCATGCGGAGCGGCGTCTTGTGTAAGTGTTGCCTATTCCTCCCTTTCCGTTGCCATCAATGTCGGACACCGCCTATCAAAGAAGACATAGCTAACTTGGCCCAGATTTCATTCGCGATCCGGATGACCCTACCTTCCATCCCGTGCGTGACGTGCTGGAGCGCAACATCACTACTCAACTACGCAAAATCGCATTTAGCGCCTTGGTCTACGGCGCTCTGGTGATTGTCTGTCTCGGAGGTGTTGTGTGGGGGCTGTATTTTTCCTTTGATAACGTTTTACCCATCCATTGGTCTGCCACTATCCCAGTTTTGGAGTTCCCGGTTGACCTGTTGTTCTACAATTTTGTCATGCCGCTTGCCATTCGTTCTATCAAACCCTCCGATGGCCTACACAATCTCTACAATTGGTGGTTCCATAAGTGTGCGCGCTTCTTGCGGCTGACAGAGTTCTTCTTCGGCGACAGACAACCCGACGAGGAAGGACACCATGTGCGCCGGACATGGTGGCAGTTGTTCACAGGAGCGAAGGGAGATATTTCGCAGCCTGTTGATGCCGATCAGCACAAACAGGCAACAGACACCAAGTCTCTTGATGCCTATTTTGCCCGGGACGGAAGATTCGTTCGTGCCCCCGCCTCTGATCAGGTCCGCATTCCCAAAGGCAGCCAGGTCTTCTTGGAAGTATCCGAGGCCAATGAGCGACTTGACGGAGCGTTGGACACGGATGAGGGCTTACATGGCCGGAAGAATGACATGTTTACGAAGGTATACGTCCCTCCGTTCTTCCGAAGCCGGATTGCAGCCTTCATTCTCCTGATATGGGTGTTTGCAGCCGCCACCGGCGTAGGCACCACCATTATTCCATTGATTGTTGGACGCAAATTGATGGCGTCATATTTCCCCAACCGTCCACTGAACGACATCTACGCCTTTTCCACGGGTGTCTGTATAGTTGGCGGAATTGGGTTCATTGCCTGGTATTGCAAGAATAGCGTTGCATCAGTCAAGGACCGCCTGGGACCATATTTGCAGTCCCCTCGCCAGGCCTGTCTTGGCTTGGCCAATGCCAGCATGAACGGCCTCCGTCTCGTCTACATCTTCGCGGCGTTCTCCGTCGTGTTGCCTTCGCTGTTCGCCCTGGTGGTGGAGCTCTATGTGCTGGTCCCAGTGCACACGTACTTGGGTGGTACCCAAGCCCATGTCATTCACTTTGTGCAAGACTGGACACTCGGGGTGCTCTATGTCCAGATGGCCGTGAAATTTGTTCTATGGAATTCGGGCTCTCGCCCGGCGGCGGCATTGAACGGCATCTTCCGCGAGGGTTGGTTAAAGCCCAACGTCGGCCTTGCCACGCGTGCATTGCTGCTCCCCATGACGCTCCTGGCGGCCATTGCGGTGTTGCTACCCCTTTCTCTAGGATTCATTTTGAATTCGGCCGCCTTCCACTCCGCCCCCGAGATGCAGTCTAAAGTATACCGCTATGCTTACCCGGCGACGTTGATCATGAGCTTACTGGTCTGGCTGGCTTGTCTGGTACGTCGGCAGGTGGAAGTCTGGCGAGTTAACATCCGAGACGACGTATATCTGATTGGAGAGCGTCTCCATAATTTCCGAGAGAAGCGCGCAAGGGATGTCGGCGTGCCCCGGCAGGTGATCACGGGGTGATTGATTGAAGTGTAATGGAGACGTTGGAGACACGCAGGAGCGGGTCATCCCAATCCCTTGTAGCAATATTTTGGCTATCGTCTTTTGATTCTTGTTCGTACTCGTCGCCCACGATTGTGACCGATATATTATATTACATTTTCTTTATTATGATGATTCATGAATAGAACGTTGAAATTTTCCACGCTAGCGTTTGCATTGCATCTCAGATCGGATCTGCGATCGAGCGAAAGATGGTTGCCTAACGAAGTTTCTTTCTGCCTGTTGTTTCAGA
Organism: Aspergillus bridgeri; assembly: GCA_027569665.1. NCBI lineage: Eukaryota > Fungi > Ascomycota > Eurotiomycetes > Eurotiales > Aspergillaceae > Aspergillus > Aspergillus bridgeri. Next base: position 102,988 of record JAPDKQ010000075.1, on the reverse strand, counting down.
AAGGGAGCCGTTGCGAGGTTGTTCCGAAGTTCTCTGTACTGATGACGGGAGCCTAGCAGTGGAGGTGTCAGACGAGGGAGAATACACCTTGCAATGCCCTTTGCTTCGATATCTCCCCTCAACGGGATGCTTGACCAAGGAAGTCAACGCCAGGCACAACAACAACCGAGTCCAGATACCAAGCATTGCGACGCGCAGGACCCGCTGAGTCAGCCTGCAGCGGACGGGCCAGCGCACGTGCCCTCCCGCCGCGCACCCACCAATCAGCGTGCAGCACACGAATCGCGGCTGCCTGCCACGTGACCGCACCCCCGGGCGGTGTGGCTTGGCGCCTGAGGCTTTGCTGCACTCGCCACTCCCTATTGGTTAGGCAGCAGAATTCCTTGCCCACCGGCTTTTCTATTCTTATGCCTGCCTCCGTCGCCTTTTTGCCCCTCAGTATTACTAGTCCTTCACGATCGCCTCGCGCCAACACTACCTCTCCTTGGACTCTTCTCTCTCAATCCCCGCCCTCCTCCAGTCCTCCACAGACAATGTCTTCCCCCTGAGAGCGGTGTTCAATTTCTTCGTCCCACCTTGAAATGCTCCTGAGTCCCCCGCTAATATAGACTCGTCTGGACTCCCTCCTCCGCTCTCTTGCGCCGCCAAGATGTCCGTTCTCCGTCATGGGGGATCATACCTCCAGCGGCGTCTCACCAAGATGTACACCGATACCAAGACGTCATGTGAGAGTGTCACCACTGCGTCCAAGGCCGTCGACGATCCCGAATTGGTCACCCTCCACCGGAGTTTCAGAACCCAGCGAGACCGGCTGTTGGCATGGGGCCTCGATTGGAGTGATGCGAGCGCAGCCCAGCCGAACGACATCGACGAGTCGCTGACCCAGGCTGGCTTCAGCGACGTCGTGGCTAGTGTCATGTCGTCTATCCAGGAACTCCTCAACGAAGCCGAGCGCTTGCAGCACACGGGGGCCGCCGACATCCTCCCACCGAAGGGTGGCCGAGCCGACCCTCCCTCGTCGAAGGATACCAAAGATGCCCTGAGCCGGCTACCGGTCAAGACACACTGGACAAACGACGATATCAATCGATCCAAGACTTTGCTCTCCGACCTGACCTCGTGCATTGACACGCTCTACGACCTGTCTCGCTCCCGGCGCAACATGGCCTCGAGTGGACAATCTGGCTGGTCCCGGCAGTATCCCGCCTCCCATACCCCTTCCGCGGACTCCAAGGCCTATCTTGGCCCATCCTACGATTCGAAGCAGATGTATTCGGCTTACCCTCATCACAATCTCGAGAAGCCACGGCTGGAGGACCCCTATAACCCAACGCCCGTGTCTTCACAGAATTACCTCATCGATCGCTCGGCGCTACAGCTCTCTGGGGCATCGCACGACAATAGCCCTCCGCCGTACGAAATGGTAGCCGCGTCCACTAATTCCCGCGCTATCGGTCGCATCAAGACCTCGGCATCCCCGTTCCTGCGTGGTTCCAAGGACTCGACGGCAACCATCCTTGTCGAATTCACACCCATGATCCTGGAGTCGTCGGGCGCTGTCGCGATGCCGAGTAACAAACGTCTCGATCACGTCAACCAGACCCTTGACCAGCTCGTACAGAACGCGCGGGTCTCGCACCTAGGACTGTTGAAATTCCTTGGCTATTATATCGACATGCCCAACTCGCGGTATGCCATCATCTACCAGATGCCAATGGATTACTTTCCGTTCCTGCGCAACCCCACCGATCTACTGCAGGGCTTGAAACCGAAGCCACTGGTGTCGATGTTCCAGACCAGCGAAGACTATCAGATTCCAAATCTGGAAACGCGATTTCGCTTAGCCTACGACCTACTGATGGCTGTGCTCCAATTGAGGAGCCAGAACCTTGTCCACGGCAACATCAACAGCAGCAACGTTCTCATCTTCCCGGGGCTAGCAAACTCCAACAACGACGAAGTCAGCCTTACCGAAAACCTTCAACGTCCTTACTTGACATCATTCGCTCAATTTTCGGGCAACGGGTCGTCGCCCGAGCCTCTGTCGTCAAGCATGTATCGCCATCCCGATGATAAGCGGTCGCTTGAGGACGATGCCGCCTGGGCTTATGATCTTTACTCGCTGGGGCTGGTCTTGATGGAAATCGGACTATGGGCGCCTGTCAGCCGCCTGTGGAAGATGAAGTACAACAACTCCATGTTCAAGCAGAGAATTGAGAACGTCTACCTGCAAAAGCTAGGCCCCAAATGCGGCAGTGCTTACCTACACGTGGTGCAGCTATGTCTAGATGCGCCGAATTTCCATCTCTCGACACAGCCGTTCGACGACTTTAACCTACGAGTGCCCCAAACCTTTCACTACCCGGTGCTAGATCTCTCCGAACCCGACAGCATCTTTTCATTCTCGATGAACTTCATCTACACGATGTCCAAAATCGCCTGGTCGTGCTGCAGGATCGACCTTTTTTCTGCTCCCAATGCCGACGAGCTGGATGATTGCCTACCCCTTGCTCTTGTTCCCAGACCCGACGTGCATGATTCCAAGGCGGCTATGAGAGAATTCGAACCTGCGCATACGCAGTCCGTTCCTATTGCCGAGCCATTTCCGATCCTCCCCCACACGGACATGAAGACGGACATGAAAGCTCTGCGAGACAAAATGGGCCTCGATGAGCGCCAGTCCCGCAAGAGAACGTTTAAGAAGCTCACCAACGTCGAAATCCCGCCGGAACATCTGAATGTTTGGAACTTCCAAATGCTCCCTCGACTCCGCAAGCTCCTCCAAAAGATTCTGAAAGACTCCTCCGAATCGTGCGGTGTCACTCTTATGATGACCGGCGAGTCAGCGGAAAATGCCCGAACGACGATCTGCGTAACTTGCGGAAGCGCAAAGAAGGTCAGGGCAGCCTTGAAGAAATATTTCCCGCTCGAGAGCGAGGAATGGGATCTTCTCGTGCTACGAGGCGACATCCAGCGGTCCAAAGTCCCACGGAAGAAGCGCCGCAGGCCGGCAAAGACTGGATCGGGGAGAGCAGATCCCCATGTCTCGGCGTACCAGAACCCGAATCCTTGCCATCAGCAACGGCCTCTATGCGGCGCATCCATGGGAGCGTTCATGAATGAAGAACATCTACCCCCGGTGACCTACGGGGGCGCTATACTGGTAGACGGCATGCCGTATGGGATGACCGTTCACCACATGCTCGAAGCGCCCAGTGACGAGGAGGATGAAGATTCAGACACCGGCGGGCCCTTGCGGTCGGCTGGAAATTGGCCGCAACCGCTAGGTCCGCAAGAAGCGGAGTTCATGTACAACTGGTGTGATGACGCAGGGTCATCTGATGTCGATCTTGAATTTGAGATCTCGGAAGACGAGGATGGCGATGGCCATTCCTTAGATGGGAATTACGAGGAATTTGCCCTATCGGAGGGCTATTCTTCCGACGAGGACGCATTCGGTCTTGATGACGACGAGTACGAAGATGAGGATGCGGCGTCAATCGGCGACACGGCGGGCATCGAGCCCGGAGACGAACCTCCCTTGTTTGTAACGCAGCCGGCGATTGACGATGTTGCGGAAGATTTCTTCCCGTCCCCCGAAGATCGCGACGATGAGCACTTGGCTTCTCACTCGTTCGGATTCGTCCACGCGTCATCTGGCGTCCGACGTTGGACACGGAAAGGGATCAAACACGAGATCGATTGGGCGTTGATCAAAATCAACGACGATCGGATTGATGTGCGCAACATCGTTTATGACAAAGCGTCGTCATCACGGCCCAGCGCATCCCGCCGACGATACGGCGACCGCAGCCCGCTTCCACAAGGCGAAGTCATCTACCTGAATGACATTGCACGCTTAGAAGACATCGGCGGCCTCAATGTACATTGCTGCGGTCGAACGAGCGGGCTGCAAACGGGCCAGATCTCCAGGGCAATGACGATCGTCAAGCTCCATGGTCGACAGACCTTCTCGACGAGCTTCTGTGTGGATGGGAATTTCGGGGGTAAGTAAGCACACCACGGTCCACTAATAGTTTACATTTCCAATCATCCCCATACTAACATTCAGTCTTTTTTTCCCCTAGTCCCCGGCGATTCAGGCGCATGGGTCTTCGAACGATCGACCGGTCGTGTCTGTGGCCACGTTCTAGCATGGTCCGACAAAAGCCACACAGCCTACATTGCTCCCATGGAAGTGCTCCTCGAGGATATCGCACGCACCCTCAACGCATCCTACGTCGCCCTGCCAGGGGGCCCGGATGGATCACTTCCATACGCCATGCCTCCCCATGCCAACACCCTGGAGCCTCAGAACCCGCGCTACCGCAATCCTCTTCCCCTCCCGGATCAAATCCCCGTTGACATCGGCCGCCTGCGCATCGACGACCCCGGCATGGGTCCCGTCAACACCAGTCGTGGTCTCCGTGAAGTCCCTACCCCGTATAGGGGCATGCCTCCTATGTTGACCCAACCTCGCAGTTTGGAAAGACAAATTGCTTGAGGCTGCCACCATCTCTCTACAACCTACCCTTCTTTACCCTTAACCCTTACTTAACCTTCAGACCAAAGTGTCTATCTACAATCCTTCTCCCTTTCCTACCCTACGAATCACTTTCAACGAAATACCCCCTACCTACCTACCTACCTACCTACCATACGTAATACCCTTTCCTTCATCTCCTCCTGACCCTGACCCTGACCAACGTTTATATGAATGCCTGTGAACGAGCGGATGGGAAAAAACCCGGTTTTGTTTCTTTTTTTTTTTGGTTGTGTGTTTACTTGATAACAATACCCCTTTTGCGTTCTTATACCTGTCCACTTACTTATTTTTACTACTTACTTTATTACTTTATATTACACGATGCAATCTAAATTGCTTGAGTCGGATCTTTTATCTTATTTTTATTGCCTATCTAACTTGAATTAAATCTTGTAATTGTTTGGTACCTACTAATTGTAGGGATAGATACGTAGTTGTAGATATTCAATATGGTATTTCAACTCTGTAACCCATTGACGCTGACCCCTACCTAACTAACCCAAGAAAACAGATGGGAGGAATGTTGAATATCGAAGCTATCTACAACCTAGATTGCCGTGCTGGACTATACAGATGGAGATAGATAGAAGTAGATGAAGAATAAATAAATGCTCAATAACTAATAGAATAAAATAGATAGTAATAATAAGAAACCGCCGTTTATGCAAAACACAAGAACAGACGTGAACAGACATAACAGAACATGTATCAATCAATCAATAATCACTTAATTTGAAACAATCGAGATAACAAGCCAAACCTCTCTCCGATCCCAGGAATAATGGAAAAAACCAAGGTATAAAAAAGAAATAGCAGGTAGATAGAAAGTAAATGGATGATTCTTTTGGATGCTCTCGCCTCGAGTTTATTGGGTAGGGGTATTCATGGTATTTCTGTTGTATGTGCAAGCAAAGAAGAAAAGGAAGAAACTAAGACGATGCCAAAAGCTTGAGAACGGCTTCTTTCTCCTCGACCGGCAACATGCTCAGAACTTGCTTGACGCCCTTCAGACCACCTTCCTTGTCGCTGATCAGCAGGGACGCGACGTCCGCGGCTACGCGCTGGGTCTGTAGCGATTCGACCTTGTCTTGGATGAGGGTCTTGTTCTCTTCGAACCAGGTCGCCACGCGCTGGTCGTCGTTCTCGAGCTCGTCGTCCAGCAGGCCGGTCCACGAGCGCAGCATGCGGAGGTGCGCCGCGCGAGCGGTCTCCGTCGTGTCAGTTAGGCGACCGGTACGAGCGTCGGTGGGGACGGCACCACTGCTCTCGCGGTAGTCGGGAGAGGGCACGGCGGCGACCATGCGCTTGACGATGAGCTCCTCGCTGAGACGGCGGCGCAGACGCCAGTAGAAGAAGCGACGGGCGTTCTTCCAGGTGAGAGGTCGGCGGATGGTGTTCTTGGCTTGCATACGGCCGGCGCGGTCGTGGAGGTCGGCGAACTGCAGGGCGATCTGCGTGTAGACGGGCAGGAGCTGCTCCTCGCGGGCGGCCATTTGCGACTTGATCTCGGAGAGCTGCTCCTTGCTGAGGGACTGGTCCTCCAGGGAGCGACGCAGCTCACCGTAGGTGGGGTCCAGGCGAGCCATGGTGTCCAGCTGCTTGTCGCGGCGGTACTTGATGCCGACGATACCCTCGGGCTCGAGGACACCACCACGGGCTTCCTCGTCGGCGTACATCTCCATCTGGTCGGGGTTGATGGTGGGGTCGATGACGACCCACGAGCCACCACGAAGCTCACCGAAGGGCGGGATGTAGACGAAGATGGGCTGCTCGTACTTGACCAGCGCGTCGACGATGTACGATCCGTACTTGAGGACCTCGTTATACATGTCACGCTGGCCACCCGAGAAACCTCTCCAGTTGGCAAGGATCATCACGGGAAGCTGCTCACCGTTGTTGAAGTCACGCAGGGCCTGGGCGGTCTTGTAGGCCGAGTTGGGGTACCACACACCACCGGCTTCGGTGCTGATCATCTCCATGGAGTCGGGGTTGGCCGGGTCGGCAGGCGTGACGTTCTCGACAGAGCGAGTCTCGACGGCAATGACACCCATAGGGATACCACCGAGACGAGCACGGCCGACAACCACGGATCGAGCCCATCCGCCGAGAGCCTCCTCGAAGGAGTTGGCATCGAACAGACCGGGAAGGAAGCCCTCCTCATCCTCCTTACCGTTGATGAGCCAGCGAGGGTCGTACGTCTGCTTGGGAGGAGGATAGTACGCCACGTCCCGATCCCAGGTGTCGGACCAAGGGCGGACGGGGTTGGGGCTACCCTTGCTCTCGGGCACGAAAGCCATCCACTCGACGATCTTCTGCACACCCTCGAAGTCATCGTTGGCGGTCATGTGGGAAACACCGTTCCGGTACATGATTTGGGTACCACCAAGCTGCAAGTTCGAGGTGTAGACCTCACGGCCCAGCAGCTTGTTGATGGCAGGGGCACCGGTCAGAATGATAGGCTGACCCTCGACCTGGATGGCACGCTGGCCCAGACGGACAAGGTAGGCACCGATACCGACGGATCGGCAAGTGACCAAGGTGATGGTGAAGATATCTTCGTAGGCCTTGGAGGTGGCACCGGCAATGAGACCGGATCCCTTCAGACACTCAACACCCAGACCGTCCTTGGCACCGATGACGGTGGTGATCTTGTGGCGCTCCTCACCCTCGTCAAAGATCTGCTCAGTGATGACCTCGTTCTTGCGGCTGGCGTCAAACTGCTGCTTGATCTCGGGGGTCAGGTACAGGTACTTGAATCCGGCCTCAGGCTTCTCGGGGTTGTTCCAGGCAACCGAGAAGTACGGAATAAGCTCATCGGCCATACCGATACGGGCACCGGAGTTGGCAGAGAGGTAGATGCGGGGGATTCCGAGCTTCCGTGCCAGTTCGGTACATTTGTTGAAGAACCTGTCTTCCAGGGGACCGAAAGAACCTATCTGGAAGGTGATATCGTTGGCCACGATGATGAAGCGGCGGCCGCGGGGGTATTCGGGCGTGCGAGCAGTCACGAGCCATCCCACCATACCGTGAGTGTTCGTACCGGGGCCTCTCTGGATCTCCACCAGGTTGTCGGTGTCGTCAAGGACCAGTTCGGTGTAGTCAATGCACTCGCCAACGGGGGGACGGTGCTCCGCCAGCGAGGGGATCTTGGCAATGGCGCTGGCCCAGCTGTTCTGGAAGGCCTGGCGGAAGAGCTCGGGGAAGTCGTATACGTACTGGGTACCCATGAGATGGGCCTTGTAGCGCTTGGGCTGGAGCCATTCCTTGGTGGGGTACGGGGTGGCCACGGGGCGCAGGTGCATGGAGCCGAGCTTGTTGGTGCCGCCGATGCTCTGGAAGATGTACTCGCCCTTCTCGGACTTCTTCTCAATGTACAGCTCCACCTGGATGATGAAACCGTAGGTGTTGGAGATGATGACCCGCAGAGGGTAGGGCAAACCAGTGGCAGGGTCGGTGCAGAGAATGCGGATTTCGGCACCGGTGACACGCAGGCGCCACAGACGACGGCCGAAGCGGTCCAAGAATCCGGCCAAAGCCTCCTCCACGTCCTTGGGCTGCAGGTTGAACACGGGCGAGAAGTTGATGAAGATGTGGTTCAGATCAGAGTTGTTGTTGCCAATGATCTCCAGGGCATCCAAGATGTCGTTCATCAACCTGTCGGCCTCCGAGATCAAGTACTCAGCCGTGGGGATGTCATCACGCAGGCGGCCCGGACGCACCACAGCACGCACGAAGTAACGCTTGTCGACGGCCTTGTCGTTCTCGGGGCCCTTGCCGATGGCCTCGTACACGTGGATGTTTCTGTTTTCCGTGAAGACTGGCTTGATCTTGAATTTCGACAGACGACCAAGTTCCAGCTGGAAGGCCAAAGCGGGCTCGCTGTGACGAATGCTCTCATCTTCCTGGTAGAGGGGTCCACGGAAGGTGTAGTAGCCGGGGTAGATACCGTTCTTGCCGCAGATGAACGTGACGCGACGAACGCGGCGGGCGAGCAGCTCCTCCTTAACATCGGCGAGGAGACTGTTGATCTGAGCAACGATCTGATTGTCATCCATATCTTCAACGTCACGGATAGCGATGTTAAGGACACCGGTCAGCTCGCTGTCGTGCTGCTCGGTGCGGACAGCAGGGCGACGCTTGCCCTCCAGATCGGCGATGAGGCCCTCGGCGGGCTTCTTGGCCTTTCCAGTGCGGGGGAACATCTCGAGGGCCCGGGGAAGGAACTCCTCGGCATCTTCCAGGTACTGGATGGGCAGGATGACACCCTTGCGGGTATCGCCGCTGCCAGGGTGCACCAGATAGGACATGTCGCTGATGGAGTTGATTCTCGTCAGGGGGTTGTGGGCCTCGGTGGTCGGGGTGCTGGGGGCCGAAGGCTGCGTCGACGAAACGGGGCCGAATTCAGGCTGACCGAGCTTGTCGAGAGTGAAGTCCCACGAGAGCAAGGGCAGTTCGCCGGAAGCGTTGTACTGGATGCGCTTCAGGGTGTACGCGCGGTACGCACGACGCACGTAGACCTCGAGGGCGGCCAGAGTTACCCAGGCGTCCTGGTGAACGAAGAAGCGCGGCAGCACGTCGAAGACGGTGTACTTGGAGTCGACGACCTCCTTCAGGACGGAGAGGTCGGGTTCCCGGTGGTCCCAACCGGTCTCGCCGTACTGGGACTCCACGACGGAAGAGCGCAGGATGAGCTCCATCTGGGACAGACGCTCCTCCAAGGAAGGAAGGGCGCATTGGATGAGCACCTCACGGGCCTTGAGGGTGACCTTGGCGGCGGAGCGCGACTCAAGCTCCGTCAGCTTCTTGAGGACTGGCTTGAAGTACTTGCCGACATTGCCGACTCCGGGCTGGTTGGGGCGGTACATGGCCAAGATGGCGAGGATGAGGTTGTTCTTGGAACCGATCCGGCTGTGAGAGAGCACCTTCTGGACGACGCTGGTGATGTCGTCCTTGTTCTCATCACGCAACTTGAGGATAGCGTCCTCGTCCCGGGCGTTGCGCGCACCGAACAGCTTCTCCACCTCGTAGTACTGCTCCAGAAGGCCGATGAAGACGTTGAACTCGTGGGCCTTCAGGCCATCCATGTACTTGTTGATGACCTGGAACAGGGGTAGTAGCGTGGTCTTCAGGATCTCGGCGTCAGCGGGGTTGACGTTCTCCTCGATGAAGCGAGAGATGGTCTTCTGCAGCTGCTTGGCGGGGAACTCGGCCTTGCGAGAGCGGGCGCGGTCGACGACGTTCTGCAACTGGGAGTCGAGCTTCTGGGGCATACGGGAATGCAGAGCAGACGATTGGGCGTTCCACTCGCCGTAGGGCAACTCGGGATTGCGCAGAACCTCCACGAGCTCCTTGAGGGTGGAGCCCATGATGACCTGGTTGTCGAATCCTCGCAAGATGTTCTCCAGAATGCTGTGCAGGAGGAAGAATCTCTGCGGGGGCTTGATACCGACCACCTGGGGAGGACCCAGATCGGGAAGCTGGCCAGTGAAGGTCTGGGCGTGCTTGACACGGGACGGGTCGTCCAGAGCCAGGATACCGAGGATATCGCCAGCTTCCAGCGTAGCACCAGGCTGCTTGATCAACTGGACAATACCATCCTCCTGCGCGATCAGAGGCATGTACATCTTCATCACCTCGACCTCGGCGTAGGCCTGGCCAGCGCGAACGTGGTCGCCGGTCTCCACGGTGAACTTGACGAGCTTTCCGGGGGAGGGCGAGCGAAGCTGCGTCGGGTCGTTCTCCTGCTCCAGGAGACACGTCTTGCCGTCCACACTGAGACGGGTGGCGGCCGCTTCCTCCTTCCAGTAGACGTTGTGGCTGCGACCGTTCAAGAGAACCAGCAGACCGCCATCCGCCAGGGCGCGGACGCCCACGGAACACTTCGAGCCGTTGATGAACAAGTGGTAGCTGTCCAACGAGGCCCGGGTGGCGGTGAACTTGTAGCGCTGGCCCTCGTAGATGAAATCCACAGGGAAGACGGTCTTCAGGACGTCCTTGGACGGGACCTGGCCCTTCTCGAGACCCTTGCGGTATTCCTCCATGCCGGCCTCACTGGCCTGGTGAGCCTTCGTGACGGCTCCGCAAAGAACGGCGACCACGGTGTTGGGGCGCTCGGCGGTCAGCTTGTTCGTAATGAGCTGATCGAGCCATCCAGTCGTGATAGTGTTGTCTTCGAAGGCGGGCGTCTCCAGCAGCTTGATCAGGTACTCGATGGTGGTACGGAAGTCACCACGAATACTCAGTTCCTTCAGCGCGATAACCATGTGCTTCCGCGAGGCAGAGCGGTTCTCACCGTAGGCGAAGATGTGACCGAACTGACTGTCGGAGAAACTGTGGATACCGCCGGACGTACCGACGGAGAAGTAACCCCAGACGTTAGACGAACTCCGGAAGTTCAGCTCGTGCATGGTACCGCTGGAGGGCTTGAAACCCTCGCCGGGATCTTCAGAGGTGATACGGCAAGCGGTCGTGTGACCCTTGGGCTGGGGACGACGCTGCACCTGGAAGCTCTCTTCGTTGGAGAAATCGAAGTCGATGTCGGAGGACGTGTTGGGATCGACGCCGTAGAGGAGACGAATGTCACGGATCCGGTGCAGGGGAATACCCATGGCAATCTGGAGCTGGGCGGCGGGCAGGTTGACGCCCGACACCATCTCGGTGGTGGGGTGCTCGACCTGGAGACGGGGGTTCAATTCCAGGAAGTAGAACTTGTCGTCGGCGTGCGAGTACAGGTACTCCACGGTACCGGCGGACACGTAACCGACTAGGCGACCCAGGCTGACGGCGGCCTTTTCCATGGCCTGGAAGGTGATGGGCTTAGCGATCGTCACGGGAGCCTCCTCGATGATCTTCTGGTGTCGTCGTTGGACCGAGCAATCTCTGCCAAACAGGGAGATGTTGTTGCCGTACTGATCCGCCAGCAGCTGGACCTCCAGATGGCGAGCGTTACCGGCAAGCTTCATGATGAAGATCGGCGATCCGGGGATTTCGTTGGCGGCGGCATTGTACAGGCTGACAAAGTCCTCCTCCTTCTCAACCTTACGGATACCCTTACCACCACCACCTTCGGAGGCTTTGATCATGACGGGGAAGCCAATCTCTTTGGCCTTGACGAGACCCTCCTCGGGCGAGAAGGTGCAGCCCTTGTTGTAAACCTCGTCCTCCACGGTCACGATACCATGTTGATCGATCTTCACGGCGTCGACGCCCGTTCCGGACCAGGGAATGCAGGGAACGCCGGCGTGCTGCGCAACGATCGTCGACGAGATCTTGTCACCAAGCGAGCGCATGGCAGAGGCGGGGGGACCGATGAAGATGATCTTCTTGGGCGAGGCAGCCAGAGATTCGGGCAGTTGAGGGTTTTCCGAAGCGTGACCCCATCCAGCCCACACGGCGTGGACATCCATTCGCTCCGCAACATCCACAATCAACTCCACGTTGGCGTAGTTGTTGTTATTCGTACCCCCGGGCACCTACCCAATCAGAAAACCTTATCAGCATACTCTCCCACTTGTGTTTGTGACCAGACCGCAAGTACATACCTCGACATACTGATCCGCCATCCGGATGTAATCCGCGTTGGCATGCAAATCCTCGGGAGTGGCCATGACTGTGAATTGAATGGCACGCTCATTGCCGAACGTTTCGTAGGCCCATTTTCGTACGGAACGGATCTCTTTTACGGCGGCGATACCGTTGTTGGCAATGAGAACCTGGCAGAGGCGACGGAGGGTTAGGACTGGGACCAGGCAGGGGAGCTGAACGGGGGGGGAACTTACGGAGCTGATGACGGAGTGACCATCGTGCTTGGCGACAAAGTCCTTGACGCTGCTCGGCGGGGCGGCGTCGAGGTGGTTACCACCGATGAAATGTGAGGGAAGATCGTACTTGGCCGCGGTCGAGCTGCCGTGCCCGTTGGCGGTAGCAGAAGTGTTGGCAGAGGCCATGAGGCAGGCAATCAATTAAGAATCATATAAGAGAAAAATCGTGCAGAGAGAGCAGGTCGAGAAGGGGAATTAGAGGCGCAGGCGGAGGAGAGAAGAAGCCGCAAAAAAAAAGGTCTCGTTCGTAAGTGATGATACAGGTCTAAGTAAAGGAATAGACAAGAGTAAAATGGAGCAGTCCGGAGAGAAGAGGAGAAGCAACGAGACCGACTGCGAGATTGCACACGGTGTCAGGAGGAATTATCTAAGTCGTCAGGACGGGAGGAAGTGGGGGCTAGGACGAGAGGATGGAAGTACCCCAGCTGTATCAGAGGAGAGAGGAGGGAGGATGTCAGCAAACACGGGGTTTGTGAGGGAAGAAGCAGGTAAGAACAGGAAGACGAGGAGAGGAAGAGGAAGAAGAAGGAAGCCGGAAGACAGGAAAAGGCCGTCTCGTCGAGGCCAACCAAGGCCGGGCAAGGCGGAAATGTCGCCGAACGCTAGGCTCGAACGGGGAATGCGGGCGCTAGTGGGATCTCACTTACTATAAGCGTAGATATAACTAGTTAGTAGATAATGGTAGATAATATAAATGATGTTGATGATGAATGATGACAGAAGAACGAGTGCTGCCGGCACTCTCGTTCCAGTGTATATCTATAATAGAGGAGAGAAGAGAACAACAACTAGAAAAGACCAGAAAAAGAAGAAAACGAAAGATCAATGGTGGACCTGGCATCGGCAGAAAAACGCAACCCCAACTTGCACCCCCAAACGGCAGGCGGTCGGCGCACTTGTTGGGCCCCGTGACGTTGCTTCCCACCACTTTTCGCCTCTTGCAGTCAACAATTCGATCCAAATGCCTTCCCCATCCGTCCAACTGCCGCGTGCCGGTTCCAACGATCGCGCCTTCGACTGCTGCCCCCTGGTTCCTTCGGCTCTCGGAGACCAGGAGTTGTACCAGACTAGTCCACCTGCGGTAGGGTTCCCAGGTTCCTAGGCTTCCTAGGGTTTCTAGTTCCTACTCCGTAGGGAAGCAGTGGGAGCTAATCGCCCACGGGCCGATGGCTGCCTTTTGGTCGTTAATTAACCCGGAGACGATCCCACTGGTCAATCAATCTCTTGATTATTATTATATTAGTTTGACGGAGTAGTTAAGCAAAAACCCTCCGTCTGACCGTCTCAGCCTCCGCAGGGATTCTTCCGACAATTACATGTACCTGTTCTCCCTCCCTATAAAGTATTAATCCCACGGAGCATGTGTTGTCGGTCTTCGGTCGAACTTACATAGGGCTCGAACTCGCAGCCTTCGGGCCCCAAACGCTGACTATCGCAATGTATCAACTTCCCAAAACTCCCGCGATCGACGCTGCCTTTTACTTGGCAGGAGGCGACAACTTCCAACCACAGCCGCCGGTGCGACTCTCGGAACCCACCGAAATTTCAGCTCGAAGATGACAGAATGCCATCGACGGTCTTGTCGCACTCAGGGGTCACTGGGTCAGACCGTCAGACGGGAGAAGAAAACAGGATCAAGACTCAAGAGACGTAAGCGATTCTTGGTCGTATTCTGTAAACACTAAACACATACGGAGTAGTCTACTCTGAGTACGTAGTAGTTAACGAACTACTACTTCGTATTTCCGTAAGCATTTAGCATCGGCATCAGAAAGAAAAACCCTCCGGGCGGAAAACCAAAAAAAGTCGCCGTTCAATCAGATTCTCCTTTACCTTGACTTTGATTCCCACTTGCTACGGAACGATGATCTTTAACTAATTCATTAATTAACGACTCTTACAGTCTGACTCTGAATCTGACCACGGTGTCCATGTCAGATGGATACGACATCGAAGGGCGTACGAGAAAAGTCGGTGATAAGTCATACTCCGTAGACGCAAATGCAAATGCAACCATCTCCATAGTCCATGGTCCATACCTGCTGGACGAACTCAACCAGACAACGTTGACGGCTGGAACCCGTTGCCCGCCAATCCGCCCGCAGCCCTGGATTCTCCCGTTGGGACGCGGGTCGCCCTCAGCAATTTCGGACTCCACCCGGCACTTCGTATCTGGATGCGATGCAAACCGTTCGTTCAGACTTCACTTTCAGACTACTCCATACGAATCTGGTTGTCCACTTGTCTATCTGATGGGGTCTTGTTGTTACAACATGGCTTGGTTGTGGTCCTTGACTCGGGGAGATAATAGATATATATCTTGCTCCCCGGCTTTAGAAATGTAGCAAATAAGTAAAATCGAAACTAGAGGGAACATCATATGATCTGTTGGCTAGATAGCTTTCTTTGCGAATTTCTAGTTATGAATCTGTACAGAGTAACATTTCGCATCTGGAGTCTGTACTATGTAAATATGTAACTCTTTAGGTTGCTAGAATTGGCTCACTATCTATTCAATAATAGATGCTCCATAGGTTTCAATGAAAATAAACAACCAAATACGTCATCGTCCGCTTCCTCCCACATGCACTAATCATTTACAGTCAAGATCACTGATAGATGACAATATATTCACCATAACCTATCAAATAAATCCCGTTGCAGCAGGCCTCGGCTTCTAAGTCCTAGCCACAACTGTTCAACTGGGTATTATGCAACGCCTAAGGCAATAGACTCAGACTCAACGGAGAAAAAGAAAAGCAAAGAAAAAGTGACATTGCTGAGTAACAGCTTGGACGCCGATGGGGTACCCTAGAGAAACCCCCGGCCAGGAACATAGGTAATCGATGCGCCGTGCAAATAGACCAGACACATTCGCCAACTCCGCCTTCCGCCGAAAACCCTGATTGTACAGACTAGGTAGGTATGACGATGATCGATATCGATGCAAAGAAACACGACAACGCCCAGGGGAAGAAGGGAGACAAGCAAATCTCCCAAATTCTATGAACAACCAGTCTTTCCGAGAAAAAGTCCTCCAATAATAGATGCCCCTCCGGTCCTCAGGACTGGAGCATTTCAAACAAATACAATGAACTTTGCAAGGGGTAGTTGCTTCAAGAGGGGGGTAATCAAATGAAACAGAAAAAGAAAATGGTGAGAATGCAAAGAATGGCAAGAAAGAGATAGCAATCTGAATATGGTATGATGTTGAAGTGTAAACGAAAAAAAAAAACAAAAACAAAAAAAACCCGCGTACCAGCCGTGAACGTCGTAAAAAGGGGGAAAAAGATAAAGCCCCTTCTATATGATTTTTGAACATATAGAAAGAGGCATATTTAGAGGACAAACACAAAAACCTTAGAACGTCTCACCCAGGTCGTGGGCCTGTAGTGGCGGCTCAGGTACCGTCCCCATGTTGATTTTTCCCCGATCCAGTCCGCTATTGGCACGCAGGCTTCGCGGAGCTGGGATAGCTGAGATTCCACTAGGAGTGCGTTTCTTCAGTCCATTAATCCCGTTAGCCCCATTGGGGGTGGTAGGGATGGTAGGGATAGTAGGAATGGTGGATGAGGAGATTGAGCCAAGGCGGGTCTCGCGTGCCTCGCTGATCTTGGCCCGCACAGACATTCGGAACGCAAGATCTTCGTCTTCGTCGATGTGAGCCATACCGTTGATGGGAGCGCCGTGAGCTGACGGATTGCTGAGAGACGACCGAGGGCGCCGACTTTCCGTGGTCGGGTTGGTTGAGTAATGCCCGAGGGGCGTCTTGGTGCGACTCTGACGACTTTCGGGCCGGTTGGACGGCGTGATGCTGGGGTGGGTACTCTGGCTGAACGAACTAGAGTAGCTGGTGCGGCTACTCGGCCGGCTATCGCCCTGAGTCCGAGCGCTAAGGGAGGGCCGGTTATGCGTCATATAAGACGAAGCGCTGTCGCCGTGAACCGAAGAACTAAGGCTGCTGCCACTCAACCGCTTGCGGGAGTCCCTGCGAGCGGTGATGGTAGAAGCGACGGGACTCTCGCCCACCACGGATCCCGAACGCGACGAGGCCCGGGACGGGGAGCTGGATGGTGGCGGCAGCTTCGACTTGGCCGATTGGACCCTCTCTTCCAGCTTTTGCATCTTGCCGATCAGGCCACGGATCTGACACAACGATCCCGACTTGGGAAGCCCGCCGGCCGACGACCGAGTGGCAGCCGTGTTCGCTTTGGGTAGACCAGGACGGGAGGTAATCGACGTGTTAGAGCGACCAGTGCTGAAAGCAAAGGACGTTGCACGAGAGTGATTGGAATTGTGGTGGCCATTGTTGCCGTTGTGATTACTGTAAGAGTGGGAGTTGTATCTCTGGGTCCTGGAGCCATGCAAAGACCGGGACCCAAGCTCGGAAGCCGAAGCTCGTTGGAAAGGAAAGCCAGGTGTCGCAGTGATAGACTTCCGCATGCTGTTGGACGACTCGGAGATCGGCGGCGAGGGCGGAGTGGCAGCGGCAGAGATCAACGACGACTTCATCGGAGGCGTGGCAAACAACGGCGAAGACACGATGGACGTCGACGGGGAGCGATCAAAGATCTCGGGGGTCTGCGGTGTGGACGGGCTGCGTCCCAAGGGAGCGGGTTTCCTGCGTCGGCCGCCATTCATGTCCACATTCCGCAGCTTCTCCTGGACGATTTCGGTCTCGATTCTTTGTTCCGTCAGTTCACTGCGGACGCGTTGATTCTCAATGCGAAGGTTCTCTCGCTCCTTCTCTCCAGTCTTGATCTCTTCCTCCAGGAGGACTGCTCTTTCGATCGCCATGTTGTAGTTGAACTCCAGATCCTCCAGGGATGAAGTATTATGGCGAGCCTGGCGTTCGTAATCATCATTTGCAACCTCGATGTCTCGTAACTTCAACTGGAGGGTTCGATTGGCATCACGCAACGACGTGATTTCTTTCTGTAGGCGATTCTGTGCCGCATCGCTCTCCGACTTGGACTGCTTGTATTTGGACTGCACGAAGATAAACAAACCATCAGCTTGGCGTGTTCCGGAGCCTGCAACAGCCAGCCCGGATGCAAACATACCTTCCACTCCTCAACCTCATATTTCATGACGTCCACCTTCTCCTTCAGTTGTCGCTCGCGCTTCTCCGATGCCTCGATGTCCTTCTCCAGTTCCGCCTCCAACTCCCGACTGGAGGCCTGGAACTCCGACAACTCAGACTCGAGTTGTTCATATTGCGCCTTATAGTAGGCCAGCTCCTCTCGGCTTGAGCTGGTACCATTGGGTTTCGCGGAAGAGGACGAGACGTCGGCTGAAGGCATTGTTGCCGTACCGACTACCGACGCCGGCGAAGGAGAGAGACACGTTCGCGAGGAGCACGTTGGGAGATTGTCACCGCCGGAAGAAGGGGGGGAGGAAGATGGAAGGGAGTGGGCGCGCACTCAACCTAATCCGAAGAAGGGGTTGAAAGCGTGACCCAGAGGATCCCCAGGATGAAAACTATCCACCGGGGATAGTCTCCAGTCAACCGTGCGTGAACAGGTGGTGGTCGTGTGGTGGAGGGGGGACTCTCCCCAGGGGAGGCGGTGTCGCAGACAAGTCGGGATTGCGACGGGCAAGTGTGGACTTGAACCAGACGACAAGACCTAAGGGGGGGAGAAATGAAAGAGCACAAGACCAAAAGAATGGCCACTTGCTCTTTGCGATTTGACTTACCTGGAGAGAGAACCAAACAGTCCCTCACAGAGGGGCCAGGATGGGTCAGTTGTTGTGGGATGTTATGGTTTGGGGGGGAGAGGACAAGAGGGAGTGATGCTATGGCTAATAATAAGAGCGGATCCCTGGGCGTGTCCACGGGAACAAACAAGAACCGTCAAGTCAGCGTCAGGCTGCCAGGCACCTTACCAACTTACCACCTTACCACCGTACGCATACGCTGTCACCGGTCTGGTTACCGTACGGAACAGGGCTGGGTTCGGGCACGGGACTTAGGCATCGACGACCCGGTGGCGGGCGGGACAAGTACCCAGGCGGTACCGCGGCCCTTGCAGCGTCGTCATAACGATGTCGATACGGCTAGGCCCAAAAAGGGCGGCCGGTGCTCACCGCCTGCGCCGTGCGTCTTCCGAGGAGCCGCCCGTGAGTGACTCGCCTCGTGAATGTTTGGGGATCTCGAATCGTGGCCGGATCGCCTGTTCTTCCTGTAAGTTGATGCTTGTTTCCTTGCCCCTGTCAGTGCTCTTGACTAGCCCGCTTCAAAACTGTACGTCCGAGGGTTCATCTCCCGGTCATCTATACCTACCCCTCCCTTCCCCCTTGGTCATTGGGGCAAGATCCGCTTTCCCCGACGCTGGCTTGGGCGTCGCTCCTATGTCCACGCACAATGGGATCCCCGTTCACAGCACCGATTTGGTTGTTTTGTACCTCTCCAGTTAGAGAGGCCGGTTGCTGCCACGCACTCAGATCTAGATCGTGGCTTTGTTTGTTGGCTGCGATGGCGCTTTTAATGGTTTCTCGTCTTGCGCAGTCTGCCACAGTCACGATGAGTTCGACTGTCTTCTAATGCTGATGCCCGATTTTCAGACCTCTTTTGTTCTTTCCCGTGGAGATCCACTCAACTTGGTCGCAATGGCTGACCCCACCGATCTGAATCTCGATGCGCCGAGCGATCTTCAAGACATCCCGGAGATGTCCATGCAACTCATCCCCCCTCCGGAAGGGACGTATCCTGACAAGTAAGTACCTGGCTTTCGGTTACTTGGCGTGGCTGTGGGATCTATGCAACCCGCCAGATCCCTCCATCTTTCCTTACCCCATTTATTTCCCATATGTATGAGATTCTGCACATGGAGATATGTATACTTACGCTACCGGCGATCATCAAGGGCATCTCTGCTGGCGGCAGTCCAAGCGCATGGCAAAGCACATGGCTATAATATCGTCGTCAAATCGTCCAGTACCCCTACTGAAAAGAAACCGGGCCGTACGGCAAAAGTGTGGCTTCGGTGCGATCGGGGTGGGCATTACCGTCCTCGGAACGGCCTTACTGAAGAGACGAGAAAACGGCGGCGAACGTCCCGGCTGATGGACTGTCCGTTCATGCTAGTTGCAGCAGGAACTCCTGGCATCTGGACGTTAACCGTGTTGAATCCGACTCACAACCACGGCCCAGTTATTGAGAAGCCGCGGCAAGTCCCTCATCATAAGGTACGGAAGGGGCAGATTGCTGCCGTGCCTTATGACTGGCCACATGATGCTACTTTGACACCGTACACGACTGCGTTGGTGATTGTGGACATGCAAAAGGATTGTAAGTATCCATTGGTGTATCGTACCCTTTCGATTTACACTAACGTGGACAGTTTGCTCACCGGGAGGGTATCTCGAATATCAGGGCTACGACATATCAGCAACTCAGGCGCTTATTGTCAAACTTCAACATCTTTTGACCACATTTCGCGCGTCTGGATTTCCAGTCTATCACACTCGCGAAGGTATGTTAAACCTGGCAGGCCTCTAGAGTATAGAGCATTGCTGACCCACTTAGGCCATCGACCTGATCTGTCCACGCTCTCCAGTAGAGAAGCGTATCGATCACGAAACAATGCTTCCGGGATGGGAATCGGCTCGCCCGGTCCACTCGGCCGCCTTCTTATCCGCGGCGAAATCGGCCACGACACCGTCGACGAACTATATCCAATTCCCGGGGAACCCGTCATCGACAAGCCAGGCCGGGGTGCGTTTGCCCACACTGATTTCGAACTTCTGCTCCGCAACAAAGGCATCAAGAACCTGGTCATTGTCGGCGTCACCACGGACGTATGTGTGTCCACTACCATGCGCGAAGCCAACGACCGTGGATTCGACTGCGTCGTACTGGACGACGGCACGACCGCCAGCGAGCCCAGCCTGCACGTCAGCACGATGGACTCGGTGAAGATGGAGGGCGGAATCTTCGGCGCGGTAGCCAAGATGGAAGACGTGATCACGGCCGTGGAGAACTTCAAATCAGTCACTGTGAAAAAGCTGGCTCCGCAGATGACGGTTTAACGGGTTCGAACTTCGCAGAGAAGATTTGGAATGGCGACATGGGACGCAACGAGGCGAACGCATTCGACTTACTTGATTGGTCAGGCTTTATTTCTATTCATATTTGATGTGCACATTCAGCGATGAAGGAGTGATTGGAGCAGATTTGATCTTTATTTTAGCCATTATTCGTCTAGATAATTACAGGCATCAAGGGCTCAGACATGATACAACTTAGAATGAATGATCAATGTATAAGATATCTAATGAAAGCAAAAGTAAGCCAACCCAACGCCATACGCTCAAACAATATGCATATAAACATTTCCCCCCTCTCAATCCACACTCAGCCAACTAGACTGAAATACGTATCACCAAACCACCCCCAAGTCAAATCAATTAAATCAGATATATCGAATTAAAGCCACTTCCTCCCCGCCCCCGCCACCTTCCCCCTAAATACCGGACTTTTAATCTCGCCCCCCTGTCTATAAAACGGACTCATGACCGTCTTGACATAGTTCTCATACACCTCGTTCATGAACTGGCGCACTGCCTCCTCTGTCTGCGGCGACGTCGGGTTCGCAGCGATACTGGACGCCGAGGCGCGCGACGAGCTGCCCCCGCCTAGCGCGGACGATGAGAACGAGGACCCGAGCAGCGAAGACGAGGCCCCTGCTCCTCCTCCTCCTATGGGGCCGCCGGCCGACGAGGAAGGGAGTTGGGGCGGTTGGTGGAGAAGGAGGAAGCGCGCGCCGGAGGGGGTCAGGAAGGCGGATATGTATGCGCTAGAGGGGGGGTAGGTGTCGATGTGTTTGAGATACCTGTTTTTGATATTTAATTTGTTAGGTGCTGGACAAGGGGAAGGCTGTTTCAAACAGGGGAGGGGTATGATCGCACATATTCCCATTCATCCACTGCGCCTCCTCCAAGATATCCAGACTAGAGTGGATGATGAACTGGTTCATGTACTGCGCTGTATCTGGGAATCGGAAGCGCGCGATGCCGTCGCCGCCGCTCTTGGAGGTGCCGAAGGCGAGGTTGAACAGCGGGACATCCGTGGGGGAGAGGATCGTGAAGTAGTAGGACATTGTGTGTTGAGGATCGTGTTCGAGGATGCTGTGCTTTTATGCTCTGTGTTGGTCTCTGCGATGGGATTCGAGTTCGGTGTCAGACTGTGGGATTAATGCGAGAGTGTTGTGCCGGAGAATTGCAGAAGTAAGGCAGGCAGGTTGGATGTTTGTCTGGCTGTACTCCGGATTGTCGCCGGAGATGCGATGTTTGGTCTGTTTGGATAGTTTTGCGGGCTTGATCACGTGTGATAAGATAAAGACCCTTCAAACCGCATCATCTCCATGTAGAATCACTTTTACCATCTACACATTCTACACAATCTACTCTCTCTCGCATCCAACCTAATCTACCAGCTATACCATGCCCCCACCAAACATCTCCTACGGCCTTAACCTCCCCAACAAGAAACCCGCCGGCCCTCCGGGCGGGCAAAAGCGCAAGAAGACGATCTTTGACTCCGACTCCGACGAGGACCCAACTCCCGACCAAGATGGCGGCGCGATCGAAATCTCAACAATCGGCGGGCTCGAAGAAGCCGCATCAGCGCCATCCAAGCCCACGCAATCCGGCCTAAAAATCAAACCCAAATCAACGACCTCCTCGGTACCTCCACCGAAACGAAAAGTACCGTTCAACGGCGCCAGCAGCAGCAAGCCGAGCGCGAAGCCACTCAGCAAGAAATCGATATTCGCCTCAGACGACGACGAGGAGGAAGAAAACGGACAAGAAGCAGGCACCACCTCGGCACAATTAAGCAGCGGGCTAGGAGCAGGCGCCTCCTACGGGCTGAACACGGGGGGAGCACAGCCACAGAAAGACAAAAAAGCATACACGAACCTGTCAGCGTTACACAGCAGCCGGAAACACGCGCAAGAAGCGTCTTCACTCGACCCGTCGATTTACTCGTACGACGCCGTGTACGAGAGCCTGCACGCCAAGCCGGAGAAGGCCAAAGCGGCAGAACAAGACGCGAATGACGGCGTGCCGCGGTACATGACGAATTTGCTGCGCAGCGCGGAGATCCGCAAGCGGGATCAGCTGCGGGCGCGGGACCGGATGCTGGCGAAGGAGCGCGAGGCCGAGGGCGATGAGTTTGCGGATAAGGAGAAGTTCGTGACCTCGGCGTATAAGGCGCAGCAGGAGGAGCTGAGGAGGGTGGAAGAGGAGGAGGCCGAGCGGGAGAGGCAGGAGGAGGAGAGGAGGAGGCAGAATGGCGGCTCCGGCATGATTGGGTTCTATCGCGATGTGTTGTCGCGGGGCGAAGAGCGGCATGAAGCTGCTGTAAAGGCCGCGGAGGAGGCGGCGCGCAAGGTGCAGGCGGGCGAGGCGCCTGCGGAGGTAGAGGAGGAGAGCAGCAAGGAGAAGACGGAGGCACAGAAGGCGGCGGAGCTGAACGAGAAAGGGGCGCGCATTGCGGTCAACGAGGAGGGCCAGGTGGTGGATAAGCGGCAGTTACTGTCTGCTGGTCTGAACGTGGCGCCGAAACCGAAGACGCAGGGCGAAAAGGGTGGCCCGAAGACTGCTCGTCAGGCAGCCCGGCCGCGATTCGACGCGGGCAACCAGTCTGGCGGCCGGGCTGGCCAGCGCGCGCGCCAGACGGAGATGATCGCGTCGCAACTGGAGGAACAGGCTCGCCAGCAAGAAGAGGCCGAGGCAGCCCGGCAGAAGGAAATCGCGGAGCGCAGTCGCAGCCAGAAAACCAAGACCGACGTCTCGAGTGCCAAGGAGCGATACCTGGCGCGAAAGAGGGAACGAGAGGCAGCGGCCAAAGGGGGCGCATGATAATGATTTACATACTTCTTGCCGATGGGGATTACTTTGCATACAAGGCGTTTGGTATACGGCACTCTCTTTAGTTATGTACCATATCTAAATACCATGAGACCAGCTTAAACAGTAATAATTCTCAAATTCGGTAATAAGTGTATAGGCCAGTCTAAAACAATCCATCATGGCTGTCCATTGACAGCGGGGTATCAAATTTGATGTGTTTGCGTCCCCCAAACATCGTGTCTCGTTGGCAATATATAGTAATAAAACTCCAAGATGCTGCGGTTTTGTCGTGTCAGATCTATGTCCGCCTGCGAGCCATTCCAATCGCCCAAAATGATTATGCAAAAGAAAAAAAAAAAAAAAAATCTCCAATGAAACGCCTGAAACCCCATGTAGTGATAACCTATGCGGTCAAGGCAAAACTGAGGCCCATGAGGCCCATCCCGCCTATGGCAAATCCGATGCACATTCCACGTCGGTGGGTCAACGCGAGGCCTTCGCTGAACAGTTGCAAGGCCACCGAGGTCATGACGCCGGCCGTCGCGGCAAACATCCCTCCGTACACTCCCCAGGACGGCCCAGCGCCGTCGTCCCCGGGTCCTCCTGTATGCCGAGCACTCCAGATCCAGAGGGCTGCTAGAGCAGCGCCGGCTGGCTGACTGATGCCCCCGAGAAGGCTGGACCAAAACATTGCCTTGGCCCGTGAGTGAAGAGCAAGGTACAGAGGCAGAGCCATGGCAAATCCCTCGCTGATGTTGTGGATGAAAAGGGCGAGAAACACCGTAAGGCCGAGGGTGGGACTGGCATGATTGGTGGCGTACGTAATGAAGCCTTCGGGCAATTTGTGCAAGGCAATGGCCACCGACGTTTGTAGACCGATAGAAAGAAATGCGTTCTGTGGCACGTGGTGATGGTGCTGACCGCTGCCGGCTGGCAGCGACTTGACGTCTTCCGCGTCCGCATTACTAGAATAATCTTCTGGCAGGCCAGTGTGAGAAGAAGAAGACGAAGTCGCGTTGGCCTTTTGCTTTGGTATCTGCTGCGTAGCCGATAGGTCGGTCGCTGGGAAAACCAATCGAACCGCATCTTGCTGCACGGGAACGGAAACGGAGCGCGGTACGGCGGGGCGGAGGCTCTCTTCGTCCGGACCAATAAGGGTTTTCGAGCATTCGTGGCCACAGGCTTGTGAGATGCCATAGCATGGGCCATAATCGTCGCACTGTGCCTTGACGCCGCCCATCAGGCGACTTACGCGCCGGACCAGCCGGCCGTGCCAAGATTCGCGAAACTGGGTCCTTTCGGTGTCTTCCTCGGAGCGAGCTAGCGGCACGACAGCCAGCGTAGATTTGTGCGACCGAGTCAGCAGAGGAGTGCGTTCGGTGGACCCCCTTGTCAGTTGTGCTGGGGTTGGGTGATGATCGTGATGGTCATGGTGGCCATGCTCGAGATCGGAAGCGGGGTGTGGCTCGTGGGAGTGTGCACAATCCACAACGTGGGAAGGAATATAATGATGGAGGAGAGCCGAAAGAAATCGGATGATTATGACACCGGCCAGAAAGAGGCCAATCAAGGTGTATGCTGCAAGCGAAGGAGCTAATCCGGCACGGGTCAGGTATTTTTGAGAAGTCGGAAGCATGCTGTATAGAGAAGTAAAGAGCTGGAAATTTTTAGCAGCTTGGACTAACGGAATCAGCTCGGATAGGGGCGGTACCATAACGCCAGCACTGAGGCCCAGGGAAGCCGACAAGAAGCCATTGTGATTCACAATCTGGAAGTTCTTGCGGTGAGAGAAATGGCGGAGAACTACGTCGGCGCATATGACGGAGGAGCCTAGAACACAAGCTGGAATGCGAGTTAGGACGGTGGCGTCGGACGTGGCATTGAGAGAGACTTACCCACGCCGGAGACGGCGCTCATGACCCAGCCCCGGAGGTCGTTGCTGGCGGCCATGATGGAGGAGGGGATAAGAGATGTGGAGAAGGAAGAGAAGAGGAGAAGGGGATAAAGAGAAGGGGAGAAGATAAGACAAAAAAAGGCGGAGAAGGAAACGTAACGCCGCGAGAACCTTGGGGGAAAATCCCATGATCTCATGGTGGAGCCTGACGGCCTGAATTCTTTCTGCCCCCAAGGGTGGCTCTACCTGCAGATGCTTAAAATAGTCTCGGATGAAGCAATTCGGTTGAAAAACCACCTGATTCAGACATCCGGCATTGTCTCTGTCATGTCTTTGATCCTCGAGTATTGCGATTAATTGGAATTCCCTGCATGCTGATTGGGCGACAGCCAGCTGCAGCCCTAAGGGGGCTGGAGAGTATAACTACGCATGGGATCGGGTATGAGGATGCATAGTCAGAGGACGAAAATATAGAGGAGTACAGAGGACAAAGAGGGCTCTTAGATATATTCCTGATATGAGTATAGGTACCTCAGGGCCGCTGGTGGTTAGAAAAGCGCTAGAATAATTGTAACAATAACAACTGATAAATTAAGTATTAAAAATAAACTCATTGGATTACTAGTATGCTTTCTTTGACAACTAGTTTTAATGAAATTTTAATTTAGTTTCCTTCTTCTTCTTTAGTTCCATGATATTTCTTCAATAGGTAATTGATGTAATACATGTGTAGTACACGGAAATTACTCCCGGCCCTAACAAGGTCATCTATGCTACCTACCCAAGAAGCCCGCAGGGAACAGTAATACAAATCCATTCGAGCCATAATATCTTAATGTGGGCTAAATCAGTCATATATTATCCCATTGATAACTCACACAATAAGTGAAGTGTCCGTCCACAGAGGGTTCTTGGTACACCACACCAAACATCTCGGACTTCTCACTCCTAAGATATAGACCCTCATGACAAGCCTGATCATAATATCATATCATGAGTCTCATATACTTTCCTTGTGTGCCTCTGCCTCATATTTCTCACCTTCCTTCCCCGACGTTGCTTCTCTCATCTGCGTGAAGGTGATACTCGGTGTCCAGCCCACACTTTTCCGTGCCGCCTTGACTTCGCTATAGAGCTCATCGACCTCCTCTAGAGTTAAGCCCTTGGTTTCGTAGATCATAAAGTAGACAAACACAATGCACAGGAAGCAACAAGCGGACCAGATGAAGAAAATCTTCGACTGCAGGTTTGCATTTCCGGGGCCGTAGTTGACCATATAGGGTGTGGCATACCCCAAGGCCCAGTTGATGATCCAGTTGGTGGCGGTAGTCATGGAGAGTGATTTGGCTCTGATTTTGAGGGGAAATATCTCTCCGGTGACGACCCTTGGTGAATAGTTAGAAGAACTTCTTCTCTTGGGGGGAGGGTTGTAGAGTGGAGTACTTACCACGCGACTGGGCCCCACGAAGCAGCGAAGAAAAATATGAAGAGACAGATGAAGGCAATTGCTGCTTTCTGGGCCCCGTCATTATGCACAATAATATTCCCCATGCTATCCTGACCAGTGGTTGTAGTCCCGAGAATAGCCACCAGTAGCTGCGAGACGAACATACCTACCGCGCCTGCCAGCAACACTGGACGCCGGCCCCACTTGTCAATGGCGTAGAGACCTGGGATAGTTGAGCCGACATTGACGCAGTTGATTATAAGATTGATGATGAATTCATTGTCGTAGCCCGAGTTCTTAAAAAACTGCGTGCCGTAGTAAATGATGAAGTTGATGCCAGTGAGCTGCTGCAGCCCCTGCAGGAGGCAGCCGGTCAGGAGACGTATTCCAATGTTTCCGCGGAAGCAGTCCATATAGCTAGAGCCTCCCAGGTTGATCTCATAGTCATGGTTGGCCTGGATCTCTGCCAGCTCGCTCTGGACGGCGGCATGGTCCCAGGGCAGACGGCGCAGTCTGGCGAGGCTTTTCGTGGCAGCTTCCCTCTTACCATTCTTAATCAGGTACCGAGGTGTCTCCGGCAGGATCAGGACTCCGCCAACCAGGATGATGGACCAGGCAAACTGGATGGCAATCGGAATGCGGTAGGACCCGGAATCATCTCGCATATGGGTGGAATTATTGACCACGGAGGCCAGGAGTAGACCGATAGTTATGGCCCACTGATAGGAACCCACGATAAATCCACGAATCCATTTGGGGGCTGTCTCGGACTGATATAAAGGGACTGCATGTGTCCAGTTAGCCAATTCTGATCAATGGATGGGATAGGGACTAAGCAGCAACTGACCTAAAGCAGATATAAGTCCGACCCCGAATCCTGCAAAGAATCGTCCAGCCAGGAAGGGTGGAATAGACGTCGCGATGGTCTGCAATATGACGCCTACGACAAAGACACCATTAGACGCAATCAGTCCCCAACGGCGGCCGATGAAGTCACCCATCGGCGCAGCACCCAGCGAGCCAAAGAAGGTTCCCGCAGAAAGGATAGACACGATCGCGGCAGATTGGCTCGCCGTGACGTTCAGCTGCCCAGTACTGTCTCTGTAGCCCGTTGAGAATGTCTGGGCCCAGTAGGGCATCGCGAGAATGCCGCTGATTGTGCCGGTGTCATACCTGGAAACAACGATGAGTTCAGATGCTGGGTTATCTAGCAGGGGATGCCACCGTACCCGAATAGAATTCCGCCGAACGCGACAAAACTACTGATCACAATGGCCGGCCAAGTTCTGCCCTCCGTTCCGGCAGGTTTTTGCAGTCCGAATCCCATGGTGTGCTAATGGGTGTAGCGCGATGAAGCGGTCCGCCGAACACTGATACCGACTCGCGAAGACGATATCGCTCAGTCTGGGGATTCTGTGGGGTTTGCGGAGATCGGTATTTATAGGACTTTGGAAATAAGGAAGAAATTCTCATTGCGCCGTCATAGTCGCATACATGCTCCCAAGCCGACGGACCTAACGGCCAATCCTCGGGTCAATAGCGATCAGTTACAACTAACCCTGGCATAGGATGGAAGTCCTTTCACCAAGACCGTGAGTAGAGCCATGCACTTGCCCCGCTACCTACCCCAGAACAGTGTATACAAACCTTCAGGATGGAACTAATCAACCGGTGGAGACGATCTGCTCATTTTCATTCGCATGAATCACCCCATATCCCCTGGGGAGAGCGCTAGCCAAGACGCCCAGGGCTTGGGTTACGTGCACCAGTAAGCAATGCGCTTGGCTGTTGTCCCTTGTGAAAATTCTTCTCGAGCAACATGCTGGTGTGCTAAACTATGCTTACTTGCCCCAGACTCCCACTGTGCCGCTAACGGGGAAGCTTCGGAGAATTTGGACAGTGCGACATTTTTCTAGCTTGGATCTGGAGGAGGCTAGATTCGTCCATCTGGCAGGGTTTTGCGAGTGACAGGCATAAAGAAGCAGGAGTATTGTACTCCGGAGTCTGGAGTAGGGCACCGTAGGGCAGGAATCGGCTTCTCGGGCACCGGGGGTATGAAGCCCCAGAACGCCTCCAGCCCCTCCACGGGGATTTTTCGGCGTTGATCGTCTTTCACTACCATATTTCTCACCATCTGACGGGCCGAAAGGCTCGAGCGGCACGCGGAGATGCTGCCATTGCACGCTGTACGCCGGAGAGCTGTCTTCCGTTCCCTGCCCGGGTCAGTTCTATAGAGATTCTTGGCACAGTCGCGCAGGGAAGGAAACTGGGTCCTTCGTACGGAGTAGATCCACCTGTGAAGACCCTGAATTTCTCTGCAGTGCCATGCTGACGCTTCCGGGACACTGTAGACCGGAGACCCTGAGTATAGCATCATCAAGTGTGGAATCCCCCGCAATATTCCCAATGCCATCCGGGGGGGGGAGGGTGACTTGCTCATCCTGTCCATTTGAAGTGTGCCATATACCAAGCGTGCATTGTGCGAGTCGGCTGGTTTCAAGAGACAGCTACATTTGGCTTCAAAGGAGCAACCTCCGAGACCTTTATGGCCATAAAGTATCTAGAAATAGATATTGATAGAGATATAAATATCAGCCCGCTTCGACGGGGGAATGATACTTCTGTTCTCCTGTCACTCTCGTTCGCTATAAGAAAACAGAAGCTCTAAAAATCATTCTTCTAGCTTTGCTTTGGCGCCGTCACCCTTGAAAATGCCCCTACTCAATTCCCCTTTCATGCTTGTGCTACTGTGCCTGGGTTCCGCGTGGGTTAGCCATGCACAATCGGATGACAACCGTCCGATATACCATTTCACGCCCGATAAGAACCGGATGAACGAACCAAATGGCTCTGGCACCTGTTCTACCAGCACAACCCCACGGCCAATGTATGGGGGAATCTGAACTGGGGCCATGCAACAAGCACCGATTTGATGCACTGGTCCCATGAGCCTGTCGCTATTACGAATGAGAACGGCGTGGAGGCTTTCACCGGCACCGCCTATTATGATACCAACAATACATCTGGCCTCGGGACCTTAGCAAACCCGCCATACCTAGCTTGGTTCACCGGGTATACCACTGCGAGTCAATCGCAGGATCAGCGCCTAGCCTTTAGTGTGGACGACGGGGCCACCTGGACCAAATTCGATAACAACCCCGTATAACTCTCGCTCAGGAAGCACCCCATGATGTCACAGGAGGCTTGGAGACCCGCGACCCAAAGGTCTTCTTCCATGGCCAGATGAGGAAATGGGTCAAGGTTCTTGCCCACGGTGTACAGAACAAATGTTCCTTCTGGACATCTCCAGATGCTCAACAATGGACATGGCAGAGTGACTTGAAATCATCCTCGGTCCGTGGCTTGCTCTCCGGTATTACAGAGTGGGAAGTGCCTGACATGTTTCAGCTTCCTCTTGATGGTACTGGAGAGACCACGTGGGTCTTGATGGTGACACCTTCCCAGGGATCCCCAGCAGGAGGTAACGCCATAGTCGCGCTCACGGGGTCCTTTGATGGCAAGGCCTTCATCGCGGATCCCGTTAGCGATTCAACACTGTGGCTGGACTATGGGCGAGATTTCGACGGCGCATTGAGCTGGGTCAACGTGCCTGTGTTTGATGGCAGGCGAATCATCGCAGCCGTCATGAACAGCTACGGCTCAAACCCACCCACAAGGACCTGGAAGGGGATGCTCTCGTTCCCTCGAACGCTGTCACTCAAGAAGGTTGCCGGTAAGCAATACTTTGTGCAGCAACCCATCTCAGAGTTGGACACCATTGGCACTTCCGTTCTCCAAATCCAGAACCATACCATTGCACCTGGCCAAACATTATTGTCGTCGGTCCGAGGAACCGCCCTTGATGTTCGACTCGCTTTTCGCCCCTCTGCTAGCTCGACTCTGTCCTTGGTCGTCCGTAAGGGCGAATCGGAGGGGACCGTCATCAGATATATCCAGTCGAGTTCTACCCTCTCGGTGGACCGCACAGCGAGTGGGGATACCTCTTATGACCTGGCTGCAGGGGGCGTTCATCATGCCCGAATGCAGGTAGACGGCACTGGGATCGTTCACCTCAGCGTTGGTTGATACTTGTTCTGTGGAGGTTTTCGGGGGGCAGGGAGAGGCGGCCATTTCAGACTTGATTATCCCTAGTGATGACTCTGACCGCCTGTCCTTGGAGGTAACGGGAGGGAATGTTCTTCTACAGTCAGTGGATGTGCGGAAGGTTTCCCTGGACTGAAAGTTGGGGCGAAGCAAAAGATGTGTTGGACATTCCATGATTGACAGACACACACGATGTAGGGGTTGGGCTTTGTTGTCGATAGTATATTTCTGACCCAGCTTTGTAAATCATTTCTTCGGTCAGTCTATCTTCGTACAATCAAGGTTTCTTTCCCTATAAATACCAAACATAAATCACAAGGACGCTCCGAGGGAGTATCCGATTAGTAGCCATGTTGCCATAAACACGTACCTCTTAAATACACTAGTCTGAATATTGAATTTAGATATCGTATGCTACAGGATGGGTAGAGCTTTTTCGATGATATCCACTATAATTCAGTTTTCATGGCCCGAAGGCAAAAAGACAAGGTGCCAGCATTTGTAACGGGGATGTAGGGGAACAGTATACCGTGCTGTTTTATGTGCTTACATGGCTAAGGAGACTAGCTCATTCGAGCTCTCCAGTAGGATTGTTGACAGAGCTATGGTTCCAAAATCCGGTAGAGTATGGGAGAGGCAAGGCGAATACGGCCCTGCATGATATGATAAGAACACGACTCTCTTCCTAATCAATGACACGAGAGTCCCATCCCAACTGTGGGGCCAGAATGGAAGTTTGATTTATTTCTTGGCATTATTGTGGAATTTTCGTGTCTCTAAAAAGCTCTACGTGTCAAGTTCATACGTATAACCACCAAGACAAGCTCCTTTAAAAATCTGGCGCCTGCTTATAGCCAAACAATACTTGTTTAGCGGCATGTACAAGCCATTCCGTGGACAGGGCGGAAAAGCATCAAAATGAGCTGGGCAATGCTACCATCGGAAATTCAACTATTGGTATTTGAGCATCTCACGCGACTGGAGAATAATATGCACCGAAACTCGAGGATTTTCACAAAAGACTTTCACGCCGAAATCAATCAACAATGGAATCAGAAATACCTGGGCTTACAACTAGTCTCTAGTAAGTAAACATACACAAAAGGAAGGGCAAAAAGAAAACAAAGAAAATCAATAGGGAGGAATCGAGACTACAAACTAAGAGCCAATATTTAGGTGCCTGGTCACAGAACTTTCAATCCTCGTTGATTACAACCAATCCAATCGATCTTATCTTAAAGAACGCAAATGAATCACTAGCCTTCAAGGCTTTAGGGTGGACATTGAAAAGTAACAAAAGGGCAATACCCGATTTCAATTATCTTCTACTTATTGCAACACTTCGGGGATTTATCCCATCGATGGAACTCCTGCTTCAATCGGGTGCAAGTCCCAAAACCCAGCCTGATAGTTATAGGGGCTTGGGTTCCTGCAAGACCCTGCTTTTTCTGGCCATTATGATCGGGTCCCCGGAGGCTGTGAGGCTACTGGTCAAGTATGGGGCAGATCTGGAGGTGGAAGATGGAGAAGCGTATATGGCTGGATGGAACACACCACTGGGTGCTGCAGTGTATTTGAATCGTGCTGAGATCGTCGACATCCTTCTTAGTGCGGGTGCAAACAAAAATACTACCATAACCTGGTACCATTCCAGTGATGATATCCCCATGCTTCTCACACATAGACAATGGGGCACACCAGAGTTGAGATCTGTTCTATTGGCACACGGTGTGAATGTGGAATGTACTGGCTGTGATGACTATGCATCTGATCATAAATAAAAGAAATAATTCTGTCTAATTATATTATGACTGGCCCATTAGTAAATGATCCAAAAGAGTAGGTCTGATTGGATTCATGTGTCAGAGAACTGGTTTGAGACTTCAGACTTGTGCCTATGTATTATAACCGAGTGGGTTATGCTAAATATTGCGCAACAAACAACGGCCTAATTTGTAGGCCAAAAGATAATATTAAAAATATTAGTATGTCGATAATCCAACCGACATCGTGATCACCATAATCGGGTAACTATTATATGCTATATTAATCGACGAGATCAAAAAAAAGTTTTAGTTTTGCTCACCTCCAGCCTAGAAGCCGAGCGAGAGGAAAATCATTAGATATAGCCCTAAAAAGCAAACCCATACCTCTCGATCTTGTATGGATGCCTGAAGGATACAGGGCACAGATAGAGGCGATTGTATGGCAGATGTGACACTGTCAGAAACACTTTATCTTACCTATGTCCCCATTCCCTTTCATTATAATGATTCTTGCTACTTGATTCTACCGAACCTGAGCATTTACTCCAGACTAATGCCTGGACACCATGAAGCTGGGCCGGGGAGACTACTTCATTCATATCATTGGTTGGTTCGCAATATGCTAGATAAAATATCTAAATGCTTGGAAACACCGCCAAGAGGAGACTTGACTTGGAAGTCCAAGAATGTGAGGGACGCTGTGGGGATAAGGCAGGTTGTAGAGATGAGTAGGGAGCTTATTGTAGGTTACGTACCCTTGGCTATGTGGCGAAAAATCCGAGCTTAGATAACCTTAACTTCAACGATTAACAAATGGGCTCATACAGGGCTAAGAATATGTATACGCTTCATTTTGGTAATGCGGCGGCTCGTAGACATTGCTATTCGCGGTTACCCTTTGCAATATACTCTGTATATTAAATTATGCGCAAGGGCCAAGAATGCAGAATAATAATACGAGGGGTGATAAGCAGATTGGAAAAAATGGGACAAACTCGGAGAAATAGGGCATTTTATAGAGTGTATTGTCAGGTTAATTGAGGAAAGGGTTCCTACCTTTGATATTACCTTCCCACCCTTCTTGAGCAGATTATCAGCACCCCTTTTTCCACGCCAAAGCAAGCATATGGAGAAAAATATTGATGACTGGAGAACCGTAACTAAGGTTCTCATAGCTACACCTATTTTGGCGACTAGACCCCTGCAGGATTGTGTGGATCCTGGGAAATTGTGCCCCTGTATCCGGTGTACCTGGAAGACTGGCTGTATATACTCACTCCTAGGAGAACCAGCACAAAGTACTGTACTTCTTGTAATTCTATAATTGAGCAGATTGTCTGGTCTCGCCTAAAGATACAGAGAAATTCCGTGATTGGTGTTTCATCTGGGGGCTGGTGTTCAATTCAGCCTTGATTTTGATCTACCAAGTCCGTTAGCTCTTAAATGAGATTACTCGATACGACCCAAGACCAAGCCATCATTTTAATAGAGAGCTAGAGCCACACCCCCTCTCGCTCAGGACACACCCCCACGCGACCAAGACGCCGAATAAACTGCCGCAATCGGCACCTCGGCTTACAGCCTTACTCCCATATTAGTGGCGGATCCGACTAGCTACTGATAAATGGCGTTAAGAGCGCCCGCGTGGGTAAAAAAGACATTTTCAGTAGCCCCTTACCGCAGAGATAGGTAACTATTTAGAATGGAGCAAAGTACCGATCACGGCACCTTTGATCACATGGGGGTGTGGCATGAGCGAGAGGGGCGTGGCCCATATACCTAGTACTAATGCCATCTACTCCGTACTCCGTAGCGCCGGTAGGGCTAAATTTATACCTAAAATTTGCTGCAGGCTTGGCAACGATTCCAACGATTCACGTAATAACTTCGCTTTCAACCCCACGGTCCCCACCGGAAAACCGCATGGCTCCTTGGCAGTCGTATCTATTAGTCGTGACTCGTGAACCCATCGACATATTATGCTCATAGCTATGCCATAAGGTGATCCTTCGACTGTGTTTAGGGTCCAGACGGTCCAACGGTTTTATGAGCTAGAATGGATTCTATTATTACCTAGACAAGCCCAACAGAACTGCCAAATGCTGCCCACCCCCTCTTTGTATGCATGGAGGATGCTACATTTAAAGTCTGCAGGTTATCCCTCGTTATGGCACGTCTTAAACGTCGTCATTCTTTGCATCTAACTTTTGAAGTCATTCCTTAAAATCACACTCCTTTCAGACCTAGCCCATACCTAATACTTCTGTCTTTCCTTTCCCTTTTTTGACCCTCTTTTTTTCCACTAAGACGTACGCCATGGTGGGAACACAAGGCTTGTTTTCCAGAGTGGCCGCTCTGCAAATGCTGTCTCTCAGCTTTGCGGCCCAGGCCATTGCCCAGGCATGTGAGGCGAACTATCCACCTCCAACTGCCAGTGCCAAAACAACAACATTTGGGCCAGTGATCGCACCGGAGTTTGACACTTCTGACCCGGTGAATCTGATTCCAGCCCCAAAGATCTCTCTCTACTATGGCCCGTCGGATCCTGGCCATAAGGCCGATCCCTCGTTTGCTGTCAAATCCGGCTCTGTTAACATGAACTTGAATTTCCCCGACGATGCAGTGGTATTGGAGCATATCAACTCTATCAAGGCTGTCGAGTGTACTGATGAATCTGTGATTGTGTCATTTAAAGACTTAACTGGATTTGAAACAGCACTTGGATCCTGGTTAGAGAGAGAGAGTCTTATCTTGATCACCAACCATCTTGGCAATTGCGATGTTGAGTTTGAGCGAGGATTCTTCAAAGTGGATAACCTGGTTCCGAACCAGGCCGATTTTTCTATCACCAGCAATGCATCCAAGCAGCAGATGGACCATATCGCTGGTATGTATATGCCTATTTCTGTACAATTAGCAAGCTAACACCAACGGATCTAGAATCCTGCGAAATGTCCTTTTCGTCGGTACCAGCAGCCTCGCTCGCCAAACGCATCACATTCGATCCCTCCTGGACCATCCCTTTCTCCAAGGCCCTGGCAAACGATACTGTCCTGTACAGCTACCCTCCGTACCTCACGGTCACCGCTGATCAAGCCGCCTTCTCCTCTGAAATTACCTTCTCCGGCTACCTGTACTACGACTTCTGGGGTTTCAAGCTGCGGGAACTCCACTTCGACGTCGATGCAGGCTTCTCTGCAGATCTGGCCATTTCGGCCAACATTGCCGCTGCCTACGACAAATCCTTCAGCTACATGCCCTCGGATCTCAGCTACACCCTCATTGATGTACCGGGCATCGTAAAGCTTGGTCCCGGCGTCGCCTTCGGCGTGGATGTGGACATTAGCGCCTCCAGCGCCGTTGACGTAACGGCGGGTGTGTCTATTTCTATGCCCAATGGAAACGTCCACGTCGACCTGCTGGATAGCGCCAATACTGCAGCCAGCGGATGGACACCGGCGTATGAGCCCCATGCAAACATCTCTGCGGAGGTCGATGTTCGCGCCGACGCCTCCGCCAGCGTGACGGTTCAGATGGCAGTGAACTTCTTCGGAGGCCTCGTCGACCTGAGCAGTGGGGTGACAGCGAAGCCGGGAATTGCGAACAAGTTCTCGCTCGATGCTCATTATGATACCAAGGCCCCGAAGGCCCCGAAGGCCCCGAAGGCCCCGAAGGCCCCGAAGGCCCCGAAGACCCTGAAGGCTCCGAGTAATAGCACTCTCTCGAAGACAAGCCAGGACTCTAACGATAAGACCAAGACCTGTGAGCAAGGCGTGAGCTGGAAATCGGATTTGCTCTTCAGTCTTGATGCGTTTGTCGTAGGGTCGTGGAGCACGACGCTGATCGACACGGGGGTTCCGCTGTTGGACGTCTGTTATCAGTTTTAAGGGCCTCATCTTCTGATTTTCCCTGTTTCTCTTCTGATTACCGGAGAGAAGCGGTGACCACCTTTTAACACTTACAGTTCCTCCTTCAGACAATCATTATTGCATATATTGATTTAATTATACGTGTTCATGTACTGGATCCATGTATGTATTGATTCACATTCTTCTCTGTCCGATTGGGCCAGGGCAACCTATAAGGGACACTTTGATTTGTCTATACCATTCAGTCGTGTTCTGGTTCCCCCCTTAGTTAACTTATCTATTGTATATTTGCCAAAGCTGTACTCTCCCGAGCATCATCTCCCTGACATACTTCTCTCCTTCCACTGATATTGCAGTCCTGGCTAGGATGATATTTACTATGGATTTATTTCAACAGAAACCGTAACGATCCTGGGCTAGGAGAACAATGCAATTGTCTCTTCCTAAAACGGTAATAAGTATATTATAGGTCCTTACCCGTCTCCATCTGTAGGATTGCCATATCCGCGCATACAAGCACGAAATGACGACGACAAGACCACGAACCATTCCGTTATAAGGCATATGTTATGCCAGGTCTGAACTTTCAAAATACACAAGCAAGACTTTCATACGGAGTATGTCCAATTGGCCTCGGCGGCGAGATGTGTAACGATGCCAAGAACGCCTGATCATCTGAATGGCTCGGCTGAGAGGTCACCAGGGGGATTTCACGTTACCTGGGGAGCACTGGGTATAAATTGGACTTAATTCTTCCCATATTCATTTCCAGAAGTGATCAAGTATCCCTCCAGTGCCAGTATATAATATCTGGTATACCTCGACTGCCAAGTGGAGCGCAGGCGGTCACCTGATTGGGCCGGCTTCACGGTTACTCTGTTGGGCAATTCTTTCCCTGTTTCTCGATTCATCCTCCCTTCATCTCCTCCACCCTCTCTCTTCCTCCTCACCTTCCTCCATCCTCCTCTAGACATGTCCAAGGCCACCTTCGCCGCCATCGCTGCGGCCAGTGCGGCCACCGGCGCCGGTCTAACCGCCCTTGTCTATTCCTCTCGTCCTCAGCATCCTCAACCACAACAACAGCAGCAACTCCCCCCGCCGACTCCGCTGGCCTCTACGAAAACCCCCGCCTCTCAACCCGCGCCACCCTCGCTCGCTCCTAAAACCTCCAACGGCCTTCCCGTCGACCCGTCCGGAATCTACCAATATGGCTTCCCCGGCCCGGTAGCCGATACCCTGATCTCCCTCCCTCTGGCCGGCGCCTACGATCGCCGCATGCGCAACCCGTCCTGGGTCGCCGAGCACTTCACACCTGCGTCGCTCTCCCTCAAGAATGCCGACCGCAAACATAGCACCTTCTACGAAGACACGACTATCCCGGCCGCGTTCCGCGCAAAACTGTCCGACTACTTCCGCTCCGGCTACGACCGCGGACACCAGGTTCCCGCCGCCGATGCCAAATGGTCGCAGGGGGCTATGGATGCCACCTTCGCTCTGACCAACATGTGCCCGCAGGTCGGCGAGGGATTCAACCGCGACTACTGGGCTCACTTCGAGGACTTCTGCCGTAACTTGGCGAAGAAGTACCCGTCCGTGCGCGTCGTGACCGGTCCTCTATATCTGCCTCAGCGTGATGCCGACGGCAAGTGGCGCGTCTCGTACGAGGTCATCGGCTCCCCGCCCAACGTCGCCGTGCCCACGCACTTCTACAAGGTGATCTACGCCGAGGAGGGCCCGGCCTCCGCCGCCGGAAAGGTGGCGCTGGGTGCGTTTGTCCTGCCCAATGCCCGTATCCCGAACGAGAAGCGATTGGCCGACTTTGAGGTGCCGTTGGAGGCGGTGGAGCGCGCCAGTGGACTGGAGTTTGCGGCCAAGCTGGAACCCACCCGTCGCAAGAAGCTGTGCCAGGAGGTTAAGTGCGAGGTGACGATCCGGGAGTTCAACAATGCCTCCAAGCGCAACTAGATAATGCGTGGGATGGCTGGAGAGATCCGGGGAGAAACACAAACAAGAGAGGAAGAAATAGGGAACCAGACTGCTTAAGATCGGCCGCCATTGTACGTTCAACCGGTCTGGAGTCCCACGCCCTGCTAGTTTATTATATCTTTATCCCGTCGGCGTTTGGTCGCATGAGTCAGACATTGTACCTATACATCTGTTTCTATAGTCTTGACCTTATGGTATCCTCGTGATATATTACATACCCGTTTAACATAACATCCAAGCTGCATCAACATTGGAACGCAACTCCCGTCTTGGTCGCAACGTTTCCTCCGCGTCCAGCAAACCCTGTTCCCTCCGAACTCACCTCGACCAAGCCAGGCCGAATGCCTTCCTTATCTTTCTTTTTCTTCTTTCCTTCTCTTGACTCGTCTTTCTCTTTCGCGTCTGGCGTGACGTCCGTTTCGCAGACATAGCAAAGAATCCGCCCATGAAGCGCCGCAGTCTGCTCCTGTTCTTCCTTCGTAGCATGAGGGTCCGGCGCATCATGCGGTGTCATGAACTTCGTAACGCACGGTTGACAGATAATATGGCCGCATGGTTTTGTGACTGTCGAATGATCAGTGATAGTCCCCTCGGTCGGTATAGAATCACATACGCATTGCCTTCAACCCATTCGTAAGTGTCTTCTTGCAGCTCGGACATACACGGGCTAACGTGCCGTCGTCCGTTTTCTCCTCCGTGAAATGCACGTCGACCAGCGACTTCAGCGAGTAGGCATGGCGATTGGAGTCCGTCGACGCCGGGCAGATCGGGGCCATTTTGACGGCCTTGTTGGCGGCGATTTCATTAGGATCCGTCGTCGGCGTTAACGAGGGAACCCAGAAGGAGGGCAGGGCCGATTTACTCGATTCCGACTGATATCCATTAGCAAGCCCGTAATGAAGATTGGAGGATAAGCAGACAAACCTTCTCCCTCTTCAGCTCCTCCTTCAACCGCTCCTGTTCCTCCCTCGCAACCCTCGCCATCTCCTTCTCATCCAACTCAAACACCTTCTTCCGCTTCCCATCCACCTCGACCTCGCGCGCCTTGAACGCCGCAACGGCCTGTTCCGCCTCTTCTGCCTTCCGTTTCTTCCCACTGCCCGCCCCAGTCCCCGTAGTCCCCTCGTTATCCCTCTCCTCTGTTCCGGGGCCGCCCTTCTTCGCCGCCTCCAGTCCCATACTAACGAGCTCGAAGTCGCGGAGATCGCGCTCCCTGGCCTCCTGGAGCGTGCGTTCCTCGTCCTCCGCTAGACGCTTCTTGGCGTCATCGCGCTGCTTCTCGAGTCGTTTGATCTCCTGCCGCTGCGCGAGGAGGTCGTTGATGGCGCACTCGCGGCAGAAGAGGTCGCCGTTGGTGGCGCACGCGACGACGGGGCTGCGCGCGGGGTGCAGGCAGAGTCGGCACGATGCGAAGGGCAGGAAGGAGTCCCGGCCGATGACACCGCGTTGGGTGCCCCATGATGCGCGCAGGAGGCCGCGCTCGTAGGAGGTGAAGTGCGGAAGGGAGGTATTGCGTTTGGAGTGCGCCATTGGACTGGTGGTGGTGGGTTGTGTTTATGGCATGGATGGTTAGGAAGGGTTTGGATTGTGAGAGTAGAGGAGGTGTGAAAAAGGCGATCTAGAGGGTTGGGAGTGAGGAAAATCGAGAAATTGAGTTAATTGCATTGAATTGCGCTCGAAGCCTCGAGATTCGGAGGAGAAAATGCTGGAATGACATAATCCCCACCGCCTTTCCTTTTCTTTCCTTTCCTTCTGACTTCTCACACTAACACTGACACTGACAACACTGACACTCCTGTACATCACACCACAAATTCATCGGGAATCAAGATACATCAGCTGTATGCACATCAATAGATACAGTCACGTAAGAAGCTTGTGAAGCTGAAACAAGGGCCGTTGGACATTCACATGGCTGCCTTGGGCATCGTTCTTGGCCGGGCTATTTAGGTCTCCGTCTGGCCCTTCTTGCCCTTGCCCTTGCCCTTCTTCTTTTTCTTCTTCTTCTTATTCTTCTTGGTCGCTTCAGTGTTTGCCTCTCCAGTGCCTGGCTCTGCGGCTGGCTCCGAGCCCATCTCGCACAAAGACGCACTCGCTGGGCTCGCTCCAGTTAAGGCGTCAACGGTATGCTTCGGCAGTCCACGCATCAAGCGAGGGTTTGTTTTGGACATCTCAGCATACAGCTTGTCCAATTCATCCTGACGCTCATGGCATGACTGACAAGGACGATCGGGATCCAAAGTGTGAACGTGCGGGCGGTCCAGTGTCGGTCTGAAATCCTTTGTCAGTACGCGCATCACTTCCGCTGCTATGGCCTTCTGCTTGGTTTCGACGATGATATTCTTGGACCGGAGATACTTCTTCGGAAAAGCTTTCCAATCAAAATTCTTGCATCTCGCGTTGAACCCCTCGGCAGGAATCACCATGAAGGTGGCTTCAACCCCCTGCGGTCCGATCTTCGCTTTCATGGCGCTGGTGAGCCGTCGGTATTGTCCCACGCGCAGGTACTCGTCTGGCCAAGCCAGGGTCATGAATAAAACTTCGGTGTTCTGTGCCAGGCCGATCCCGTTCTCGGTCGACGCGCCCTTGATTGAGCCTCCGAATCCCGGCATGTTTTCAAGGTTATGTCTGTAGTGGGTGTATTCTCGACGAAACGGGTCTTCGATAGGCCTCAAGGCTCGGATGCTTGTGAGCGCCTTGTCCAGAAAGACCACGGCGCGGGCAACGTCCGAATGGAACCCGGCGATCAACGCGCAGTATGCCCAGATCTGCGCAGTGCGCGCGTCTTGGTTTTGAATCAAGTTGAGAGGGCCCATGAGTTCGTATACGGCTTGGAAGATCAATGCGGGACTGTCCTGGATAAGTCGGGGGCAACCGATCAGGATGTCGACATCTTG
Source organism: Aspergillus bridgeri (assembly GCA_027569665.1). Taxonomy (NCBI): domain Eukaryota; kingdom Fungi; phylum Ascomycota; class Eurotiomycetes; order Eurotiales; family Aspergillaceae; genus Aspergillus; species Aspergillus bridgeri. The sequence goes on along the minus strand of JAPDKQ010000075.1, from coordinate 61,802 downwards.
CTGCATTTCGTACGTCTCCTCAACCACGGCCGATGGATTGGAACACCAGTGACAGCGACAGGAGAATCCGAAATGCGCAATAGAGGACAACTGTCTCTGGGTAAATGTGCCTGACGCGGTGCAGTAGGAAACGCAGATCTCTTCATTACTGCTGATGTCTTTGGTTGCCTTGAGCACGACACAGGTCACAATCGGCTCGGGCCTGAGGAACCCGTCATCGTGATGCCTCTTGACCATTGTCAGGGTGCAATTGGGCACGCAGGAATGATTCAACCAGGCCAGACTGAGCCCGAGAATGCCTGCAAGCTTGTAGTGACGAATGGCCTTGAAATGATAATTGAGCCAGATGCCCTCGATCAATCCTAATTTTCCTGCTCTTTTGTTTGGGTCATCGCTGGCCTTTTCAGAAGCCTCCATGTGCTCACCAAGCTCGAGAAACTTGGCATACCACTCAGGACCCATGCGTTTGGCCGAACGCTCAAGCACTCCCTCGAAGGCCTTCAGGTCGTGAACCGTCTTCATCTCGTCGATGCTTACGCACATGACTCTTTCTGCCAAGACGACACTGCCAGCAGGGATTGCTTTCTTCGTGAAGAGCCCCATACCAGTGTCGTTCTTGCTGGGACGCTTCTCGACGTCTTCCACGAAGGTAGGGACGCGTACTTCTCTTTTGCTGTTCAAAATGTGCTCGAATTCCTGATCAGAGGAGGGGATCTTACTCAGAGGGCAGAAACATGGGGGCTTGCAGCGAGGAATCACCGACTTGGCCTTCTTTTTGGGAGCGGCTTTCGCAGGCAGGGGGTGGGAGGAGGAGCTACTCTCAGGGGCATCCATTTTGGATATCCTCGAGGCAGTTTTGAGGATGCCAAATGGCGTAGATGGAGTGTGTCTTTCAGTAGACAAGAATCCTTTCTGTGTGAAGTATATTCACTAGAGAGGGGTGTTGTTGTGAGATGACGAGGGAGGATGGGGAGTGAGAGTGGGACTTTGGGGGTAGGTGAGTGATTTTGCGTGTGGATGAAAGCTGTGAGCGCAAACACAATCCCAGTGACGTTGATAGCAGCATGCCATGGCCATGGTTATCTGAATATTCCCGTTATGCCCTAGCGAGCTCTGGTGGGGGGATCCCATGTCCCCATTTCTCTACAGTACAAGCTTCTTGGATGATCACAGTAATTTGAATATGCATCTTAATTGCACGGAAGCTGTTCCTTGGAGTGACACCATGATGAGCCAACTCAGAGCTACTTCTGAATGCAGATGAAGGGATTATCAACGCACTGCCTTGCCTTTCACTTTCCAATTCATGAAATGGAATGAAATGAAATGAGATGAAAGAAACGTCATGACCCTTCATCCACAGGGCAGACATGAGACAAATTCAATTACCATGAACTGAGCTTTCCTAGGCACCTCCTAACTATTTTTCTCCGGAAACATCTTCATGAACCACATGGGTAGTATCTTCCTCACCCTCCTCATATTCCTCAGGAACAACAGGCAATCTCACCCCCTCTTCCAAATCCAAATAAGACATAACATCATGAATATCCTCCAGTGAATCATCCTCCTCATCAATCCTCTCACCCTCCGCAAAGCTTACTCTCTTCCCAGAACCAGACGGCGCAGCATATCTTCTCTTCAGGATCCCCCTACGAAGAGGAGATCCAGTCCCGGCTGCCGCACTGTCAATAGACTCATTAAAACCCGAACTCACCGACGCTCTGCGATACGCAGCATCCAAATCATCCCTGCGGAAGGGATAAGCAGGACCAGAGCGAGTGATGGTGACGGCTGTAGAAGCAGGCGCAGAAAGGGTGCTCGCCTGACCGATTCTTCTCGGGGGCAGGAGGAAGATATCTGCCGGTGAAGTACCAAGCAAAGACCTGCGAGGAGAAGATGGCTGGGCGTCCCGTGCGGCAGTGACCCAGCGAGAAGAGCCCATGCCTCTGTTTCTGACCAGAAGGCGGTTCTGGGGCAGATGGGCGTCTGAGGAGGTTTCTGCGTCGTAGAAGGAAAGGGAACGCGGTCTGCGGTAGAAGGGGCCCTGGGGCTGAGAAGGTGAAGTCACCCCAGTGCTTGTGGTAGTATTGCGAGCGACGCTCTCTTCTGTACCTGGGAGAGGGGGGAAGGGGATTGTTCCATCAGGATTGATTGTGACTGGGGCTGGAACAGACTCCTCAGAGGGCAGCACAATGTCTGTGGTAGTGGGAACCAAGGAAAGCTCTGAAGTTGGAGCAACAGAGACAGGTTCCTCAGAGGGCAGCACAATGCCTGTGGTGGTAGGAGCCAATGGAAGCTCTGAAGTTGAAGCAGCAGAGACAGTACCAGAGGTAGAGATAGACGCAGCACCAGAACTGGGACGGATCCCAGAGTATGACATAGAAAGAAGCGCAGACGCAGCTGAGATAGTATCATCGTCCCGATGTTCCGGAAAAGAAGGAAAAGAAAACAGACTAGCATGAAGTGCAAGAGTGGCAGGGGCATCTGAAAAAACTATAGAATAACGGCTCAAGCCAGCAGTGGCAGTAGTTGTGACAGTAGTATCAGAATCAATGGCAAAGATAGAATTAAAAACAGCATGATTAGCAGTAGTGGCTGTGGCAACGACAGCAGTACCAGAAGAAGTGACAGCGCCAGTATCAGCAGCAGCATTATGAGCAGCAGTCGCAACGACGGTAGTAACAGAAGAAGTGGCAGCGCCAGTATCAGCAGCGGTGACAGCGACAGAAGTAGCACTGGTAGCACTGGCACTAATCGCAGAAGAAGAAGTAGCAGAAGCAGAAGTGGAAGTATCCGCCGACACAGGAGTAGGCAAAGGCTGAACCTCGGGAAGAGTCACGGGCCTGGATTCAGACGCATCATTCATTGCGGCCAGGACATCAGCCGCGGCAGTGTGCGGAGCAACGTTGCTTCCACTGGCATTGGTGGGCTCATGGCCAGCTGTAAGACTTGTTAGCTTTGGTCACTTGTCTAGTGTATAGTAGTAGACGATTGCCTGCCTGTCTGTAGAAAGACATGACGGGCAGACAAGAACATGATTCACATGAATGAAATTACAAATATAGAGAAATTCCGGTTACAAAAGTCATACTAACAAACAGACAATCACACAATACAGGTACATCAAGAAAACCAACAGAAGAAACAGGGAGAAGTGGATGAGATAGGAAAGGCGGCTCACGTGATGAGGCGAAACCTAATGCTGAAAGCATCCGACGGCTCTGTCTGCCGCTTGGCTCCCATCTTCTGGGCTTGTCAGTCATTGTTACTGGCTCTGATGGGTCTGTTTCTCTGCATAGATTATTGTATAGTTAGTGGTTACTGTATTATGCGATGAAGAAGCAAGAGATGGAGTGTGTTGGGGTGTGGGTGGGTGAGGTGTGAGGGTGCGGGTTGCGAGTCAAGTTCAGGTTCGGGTTTGGAGTCACAACAACACAGGATCATGGAGCTCAGGGTGTCAGGAAGCCAAACTCAGTGTTTAAATACAGAAGGACATAATAAGCAAAGGGGATTTACCAGGTTTGAATGACGAAGGAAAAGAAAGCAAGGACAGTGGCTTTGTTTCTTGCGTACAAGAAGACGAGATAGGTGGGTTGTGAGAGAGGAAGGTGGGAAGATGGAGAAGAGAAGAGGAATGGTAAGGATAAAAGAAGGGGGAAATCATAACACAACACTGGACTTCACATTAAGGAATGGTTTCCGTGGGATTGGGTGAAGGGCTTTTCTCGGCGACGGCTTGTGTTGTGTTATTGCGGTGCCTGAACGACTAAGCGGGTGAGTGTTCAACTTATTGGGGGGAATACAGCAAACGGAATGGGAATATGCAGTGGTAACTAACGCATGCCATACGGGCCGTATTATAGTAGTTTTAAGACCTGGCGGTCATGGTAATAATAAAGAAGAGTTCATACCCTTAGTCTTACGATATAAAAATCAGGGTAATCTAAGACTTGTATAGTAGCAGGGCCTGCTCACTTCTATGTACTCCGCTTACTACAGGCTGGTTATTCAAGCAATTCTTTACAAACAGACTGTAGAGTCCTTTGGTAGTCAGAGATAATGATACACAAACAGTGGCTATAGCTATCTTCGATTTGTAAAGTTATGCAGGCGAGACGTGCTCGCTGAAGCACACAATTACACAAGGGAAAAAAGAACGTCTGCATAGAAGGGCATTATACTGTACACATTGTTTCAGTATTTTGAAATTCTGGGCCTACCATTCTTCGAGAAATCCGCGTAGTCGTAAGACAGCAGGCCTTGCAGTCTACGCAGTCGATTCAAGTTATTCTGTGAATACCTTCTTACCTTGCGTTGAGATCCTTGACAAGATATCACCCCGAAGCACTTCAGCCCCGACAAAAAGCAAGAGATCCTCAAAACCCTCACATTCCACATCCCCAGCCCTGTGATCTCTGTCAACAACCCCCCTCCACCACTCTTACATCGACCTCCCGCGCGCAAAACAATCTCCCCATCATCATCCACCCCCGACCCGCTGGGCACCCTCTCCCTCCCCCCCCTCGAGCTCCTTCACGAGATAATCCTCTACCTGGACATAACCAGCCTCTTCCGACTCCGCCACACAAGCACAGCCATACAGCTCACAGTGCGTTCCGTCACAGGATACATCCCCATCGTGACGCATGCGGCAGGGACGCTGGGGGCGATGCTAAAGACACACATCGCGGAGTGTTATACACTAGGCGAGCTATTCCACGTCCTCAAACAGGCGGAATGCGTGGCATGCGGGTCCTTCGGCACGTTGATGTTTCTGCCTTCGTTGGAGCGCTGCTGTCGGATGTGTCTGGACAAGGAGGAGCGGTTTGCTGTGATTTCGTTAGCGGGAGCAAGACGGGCAGTTGCGATGATGGAGGAGACGGAGCGACAAAGGTGCAAAGGCAGAGCAGATGGGAAGAGAGGGGAGATGAAACGTGCCTGGAACTTGAGTACGAGTCGTAGGAAGAATGAAAGGTTGGTGGTGCCGCGGTTTCGTATCGATGGCATGAAGACACTAGTGGGGAAGATGTTGTCAGAAGAGCCGTTCGTAGACAGAAGATCAGGTAACTCGGCCAGAGACATTTTCAGAATGCAAAGAATATGATGCAGTCCTTCTGAAATGGTTAGACCCTCGACCAATACTCAAACCTACACTACGCTATCATGACTACAACACTAGAGAAAAGGCTTGGATCAAGTAAAAAAGAAACCCACTCCATTGCACCACAAATCTAAACCATACGCTAACCAATGCAATCATCACATTCCGTAACCCGCTATTCTAAATGAAAAGTGAAAAGGCCCGCAATGAGACAACAACACGAGTAAAACAAGGGGTATAACGTCATAAATGAGAAAAACCCGATTTTTGTTAGCTGACAAACAAAGAAAAGAATGGGTATAGTTATCATGCATTGACGGCCTGCTCCGGTGAGCTCTCGGGCATCTTTTGGGGCGTGTTCTCGTCGACGACGTGGTTTTCGTCTGCGCTGCCGTGCGGCGGCACTCGCTCTTCATTCGGGGCGCTGGATGTCTGTCGGAAAGGCGAGGTCGGGGCAAATAACGATGATGATGCGCTCGTTTCGGTCTTGGAATCTGTTCCAAGTACATCGTCACTCTTGGCTTTGACTCCTCCGTACAATAGAGCGGCGGATTCTTTCGATCCTTCCGTCTCCGGCTCCTCTGCAGTCTGAAAGCTCTTGCGTGTGGCCGTGCTGGAACGGCGCTGAGACTGAATATCCACTAGATGTGTCGGCTCTGACATGATGGAGTCGGCACTACTACCAACCCCTGCTTCACGCGTTCTTGGTTCATCAGAGGGCGTGGGCTTGCGCAGCTTGAGTCGCTCCTCCGGTGGCATGTTCTGCCACTCAGACCCAAACGTCACGATAGATGCCTTCTTGCCATGCACGGTAAAGCTGGCGGACTTCCGCGATAGCCCTTCACCGCCGCCTCCTTCCTTGGCTCGATGATGTTCATCTTCAAGCGCTGCCATACTGGACGCGGAGTCGCGGGATTTCTTGCTTCGAGGGTAGTTTCCACGCCCGCTGGAAGTATCACGAAGTGTTCGATGTAGACTGCGACGGACTCGTCCCATTCTCTCCCCTCCCTGAGACGGCCCTTCCTGTTGATGTGCTTCTTCGTGTTTCGGTTCGAGGTCACCCTCCAAGCCAATGACCGACGATGGCTTTCGCGACTGGGGAGAGCCGTTAACATCCAACAGTCCCGCCTCCCGAAGCAGACGCTCCTCGCCCTCTTCGAAGCTACCGGGGACGGTGAGTTTAGAGGTTCGCGATCCCAGGCTAGCCACATCCAATCTGCTCGCAGTGCTAAGGACAGATGTCTCCCTTTCCAACCTGTTGGTTGGAGCCGGTGACCAAGATTCTGTCCGCTCTTGGACATTATCCACCGAGAGTCGTCGACCGGCCCGAGGAGCAAGCTCAGATGAGGTGATGGATATTGGAACACTTGGCCGCCGAGTTTCGGCGGTCTGTTGCTGCGGAGGTGATTGCGGTACGGGAATCGTATGCGCAGACGCCGTGGGACTCTGGGGCACTTCCTCTGCTATCGGTGAAGCCATCACATCATCCAGTGGAGATGCTAGTTTCTCGATTGGGTATTCCTCCTTCAAATTTGGAGATGATGGCACGACATTGGTCGTTGGAATCTGAAGGTGCAATGTCTTCGAATCCAGTGGCGGCGGCCTCGGTTTTTCTTCATCCTCGAGATAATCACCCAGGTCCCGAACAAGGACCTCCCGGTAACATTTGGTGCGCCAAATGTCCTGTCGCACCCACTTGAGTTTGGCAGCCATGCGTCCGGCTGCCAAGATGACATTTTCTCGGGCTCGCGCGTGCACAGGGGTCAGTACCTGGAGATGCCTTGCGTTCCGCAGGATATCATCCAGCTGCCGTTGGCCAACAAACAGTTTTTCGTTGGCTTCGCGAATCCTTTGTCTGATCAAATGTCTCCGGGCTAGGATCACGTCTCGAGAGACATCGGTATCCGGGTTGGGCGACGGAGGCTCCTGATATTGGGAGTTGGTCGAGTCGGAAGAGCCTCTGCGGCTCATTCGATTTCGCTGGGCTTCATAGTTGGTGGCGATCATGCCCTGTGTCCGTACGCCGGTAGTCCGGAAAGTCGAGGCATAATTAAGTTTGGCCAGCCAATCGTTCATGTCGTCTTCGCTGTTAGCCAGGAAGACCTCCTCCAAAGCATTATGGCGTACGAAGACAAACGCGTGTTTGTGCTTCTTATAGCCGGTATCTAGCAAGGCCACCGCACTATCCGTCGACATGATGCCATCCGGTTTGAAGTCCATTAGAGGTGGCCTGAACACGACCGCACGCCGGGGACCGTCCTTGTGATGAGCCTCATGCTGGGCCATCAGGGATTTGATCCATGTGACGTCTCTGAAAAAGTAGAGCTGCGACAGGGTCAGAAGCGCGCCCCATTCCTGCCAGGGTGATCGGGCCCTCTTCTTCTTGGAATCTTTTCGCCAGAGCAGGCCGACCTTGGCCACTTTGATGTCCACCAGCCCCGGGTTGGAATCGGCTGGGTTCTCCATGCTGGCCGGCATGAAAGCATCAGGCCGCGATCGCGGCGACAAGATCTGCAGAATACCGGACTTGGCAAAGGCGTAGTGGAGATCGTCCATGTCGGGCGGTCCTTCCGTGCCGTCGCAGTGGTAGGTGTCATCTAGATTCATGACGTCCTTGAGGCTGGGTCGTAAAGAGTCTAGTTTTCCGTCCATTATCAGGGTGTAGGGGTCCACGGGTTCGCGAGAAACCCGGGAAAGATGGTCTGAGCTAGCTGTCTTCAACAGGGCCCGTCGAGGCTTCGAAAGATTTCGCCCGTTCACGTTCCCGTCTTCGATGTGGATGAAAGGGGTGTAGGAGATATTCTCGTAGAAACATTCCAATATATCTTCTGCGAGCCCTTCACCCCGACAGTTCTTCACATAGTCTGGTTTCTGCATCTTCCGTTTGTTGTTTTTGTTGAAAACATCCGTATGCAGGATCAAGATAGAGAACGCAATGAAATATGCCTGGTCTGCGCAGAAAATTAGTAACGGATAAAAACGTAGAACGAGCACCTTGGCCTACCGGTTGACGCAAAGATCCCCGGGTTACACTCGTGATATCGATCAGCGAAACTCTGGAGGAAACGGTCGATTTGCTGCGTTTCTTTCGGGAGTTCCACCTCCATCAGAAGTTTGCGGATCGCCATATCTATCGGATCACCGAAAAACGAGAAACTCCGCATGTATTTTCGCAGAGCGGTCTTGTAAAATTCATCGTTTGACTGGGCCAGCACTCCTGCAATCACACTCTTCGAGACAGACTCCTCGAGCCGAGTAAGATATGTCGCCGGCGTATCATCCTCCTGCCTCTCGGGGTATGAGGGCGCACTCTGTTTCACTGGTGGTGTCCCAGCTCCACTGGGACCGGGGGATCCGTTCCGAGGAAACAGCGGCTCGGAGTTTTGCCTCAGTCGCTGCGTGATATTGAAGATATCGCCAAAGCTCTTCCGGCCGCTCGTAGAGGTGGAAGTCCGTCCGGATGCGCTGAGATGAGGGGACAAGCGGCCGCCATCCTGCGCATTGGCCAGGGAATCTAGCGTTGAAGATCTCGCTCGGGTCGTGGCTTTGTTTCGGCTAGCATTGGAAGGAGTCGAGCGGAGGGAGTGCGTCGAGTTGGCGGAGTCCATCCGGGGCAAGTCGGGGCGCGCCGTCGGAACGGCCGCCGAGGACCGAGACGGAGAAGGGAGCGGCGAGACGTGATCGGGCTCGTCGGAGTTGTCGGCTTTGGGGACTGATCTATCCTGAGCCGCGAACTGCGCCGGGGTGGGTTTGGGGGGTAGAGGGAACAGAGGATTGCGGTTCCGCTTCAAGCGCGGCATCCGAAATCGTTTGCTGACAGAGGATGCCGTCGATTCACGGTTTAAGCCGTGTTCGCCAAGGCTCTGGTCGGAACGGGATGACTCGGAAAACCGCGCATCCGTGACCGAAGAGCGCTGGGAATCATTCGGCTGCTCGCGGCTGCTCCGGATAGACGTCGTCGATAACCGCCCGGCTTCTTCGTTGTTGACGGTCTGCGTTGTCGACAGAGCCGGATCTGGTCGCTGGGTCGCGGTCGACCCATTCGAGGTATGCCGGGGCTTCTCATTCGAACCAGGTTGTTGCTTCGGACGCTGTGCGGGGAGGTCTTCAACGGACGGTTTCTTGGAATCGGAGAAGAGCTTGAATTTGGTTTTGGTGCGTTTGATAGGCTGCTCTATTTCATGACTCGTGGGTGCGGTGGTGATGATGGTCGGGGCTATTTCATGAAGATAATTGTTAGCTAAATGACGACAATTTTTTATAAAAGACATTAGAAGAATAAGAATGGGTGTTCTTACGCGGCAAGGAAGGAACAGGGGGGACCTCCTCCTCCTCTCCCTTTGCATACGACTGCGAGAGCTGCGGATCGGACGCATGACGCAACCTCATAAAGCTGAATCGATTCCGTCGCCAGGTCGAATTATCACCAAGGCTCAGCCCAGTCCGCGCTCGTGGTGTCGGGGCCGGCAAGTTATGGGAACGACAAGTGGAAAGCTGCGATCCATCGTTGTCGGGATCCTCGTCGGGACCGACCAGTGACGGGGAACGAGGGGCGGATTCGGATCTTCTGGGAGCAAGGTTGGAAGTCGAAAGCGTCGGACGAGGCAATTGCTCGCTGTGCCGGGATAGCGATTGAGGCTCGAGTAGGCTTCGTCGTTTGTCGCTGGCGTCCGAGGTACCAATCCGCAGACCTTTCCAATGCATGACTAGGGAAGGGGGCTAGGGATGGATAGGGAAGGACTGCACAGAGAAATTGGGTTGTGTTTCCCAGGTGTAACCCATTCGACAAAGGAAGCAACCGACACCGAACGATTGATATGACGGTGTATTTTATGTTTATTCCAGGGTCAATCCAGGGGGAGGGTTTTTGTTCTCGTCGAGTGGGGAGAGAGAGAGGGGGAGAGGTCAGGGCGATTCCCGTTCGGGACGGATTCCAGGGGGGGCGAGAGGACTCTCTGAAGGCGGCACCCTTAATTGGAATCAATTGGCATTGCGATCGAACCGGTGGAGGGAAGGAGGCCAGCCGCGAGCAAGCGAGAGAGAACGGGCAACGATGCGAGGTGGAGGCGCGATTTAAAAAGGGGGAAGATGGAGACGGTAGGGGTCGATCATCAACGAAGTGCAGTCGAAGCTATTTTGGCGTGTCCAGATGGGAAGCAGGAGCCAACAAAAGAAGGGACTTGCTTTTACATTTCCATCGGGCGATGGATTGGATTGGAAGAGTGAGGATTGGGAGGACAGCTGACGAATGGTGGTTTGAAACACAAGCGCGGGAAAAAAAAAAGCCAAGATATCCTGAGGGGAGGAACGGTCGAAGGTGAGAGCAATAATGGCGGTGGGGTAGAAAGATCCAGAAAAGAAGCTAAGGAGGGGACTGAACAAGTAGGATAGATGATGGTATCAAAGACCGAGAAAGAGCGGCGCCAGAGAGGGAGAGAGAGGGAGGAGAGAGATGAGATGCGGGCAGGCTGGAGAAAGGCCAAGGAAGAGAAGAACCGGAATTGCGACGATGACGATTATTGCCCGCCGCACGTGTTTGCAGGTGGCCGGTTTCCACCACTTTTTTTTTATTTTATTTCTACTTTTGTCTCTGTGATTCTGATGTGTTCATTCTTCCTACCCATCCATTTGTAGTTGATTCTGGTTTATTTTATTTTATTTTATTTTTTATATTTTACTTTGACCCCAGGATACGCAGACTCGACTGTTCTATATAAAGCCATGACTAATCCGTTCCTGCCCCAGCATCAACTTGATTCTTCCGATTCTTCCTAATGTCTGGCGATCGTTCGCACAAATTACCCTTCCAAGCCAAACCCTTCACCCATCCAGAATTTCAGATATCCGAGATCGTCTGCGGCAGTGAGCACCGACCGTCCATCGGTCCTTGATCCTGGGATGCCCGTCTGCAAGCGTGGAAGCCTAATATCATAATCCCTACGTATAATGGCAGGGATCCGCAAACTTGCCACGAACCATGTCGATAGCCCGACCAGCCCTAATTGTCTTGCCCCTCCGGTCTCTCCGGGCTTGTTGCTCGCTTCCTGAAATTCTAGCCAACCGCCCTTGACGCAGACGCCGGAAACAACCGACCCGTAAAACGGTGAGTTGGTAAGACGGGCGCTTGTCTTGGCTGGAACCTACCAACTGGACGGGAGGAACCTGGGAGAGCTGGTCGCCAGCGCTCCTTGCCTGCAATACTTGGTGAACCCGTGCGTCGTCAGCCGAGCCAGAGGACGAGAATGGCAGGGAGAGAGGCAAGTCGGCGACGACGTTCCAGAAGGGCCGGAAACTTAATCGAAAGTGGAGCCGGTGGGGAGAGGCTCGTTGACAGTGACGGACGATCGATGTCGCTGCAATATTCTGGTTATCATTGATATTATTAACTAGTATATGTTCTGTATTACTTAAGGTGGATTCGTAGTTGTGCTTGATGAATTGCATTGGACATTGGGTTGTGTCAGTTCCCCGGTGGGTTCAGAGGAATACGAGGCAGATAGGATGATGGTAGGATGCCATGGGGACCCTGGAATATATTAATAGAATCCATGGCCGTGCCAAAGGGGTCCATATAGGAAATCTTTCTAGTTTCTATCGAAAAGTCCGCTGGAGACTGGCCTGGCTGCCTGGCTGCCTGAGGTTGCCATTTCCGGCCAGCGCCGACTGCTGCCTGAGGCATGAACGAGTCATCTTCCGCATCCGCCCTGCCAGAGGCTGCCTCGTCTTCTCTCCTTCTCTCCTCCTTTCTTTCTGAAGAATCGTCTTCCCTCCCATTCCTAAATGATGTTCACATAGACTCCGGCGATTCATCTGGACAATGCGTCACCTTCTTTCCTTTCTACTCGTTCTGGTCGCAACGACCACCCTCGTCTCCGTCGTCTCCGCCGTCCCCGCCGGCTCCAGCATCACTCCACCGCCTCCCATCGAACCGGTCCGCCTCTTGTCGCAGCCATCTTGCCCTCGTCGGCCATGGATCCGGTTTCGAGACTGGCTAATTGAGTCGATATGGGGGGTTCCGAAACCAAGCTCCCCTCGCTCCGCCTTCAAGGATACCTCCCGCGACCGCTCCCCCTCGTCCCGAGTGCTGGCCCGGTATGGCAGCGACGTCGTTCTTCGATTCCACTTGCGCGATACGCAGGAGGCTGAGACGTTGGCCCAGGCCACCGATATCCTCTTCTTGGACGTGTGGGCGTCGACGCCCGAATATGTCGATATCCGTTTGGCACAGGAAGTGGTAAGCCGGGCTTCGGCTGTCATCACATGCATCTCCAACCAGCTTCTAATGTATGACTTATCTACAGATCCCCTCTCTACTAGGCTTGCTACCGGACTCCCTGCGAACCGCCTATACTCCGCTCATTGATAACCTGGCCGAGATGATATACACCTCGTACCCTAGCCGGCAACCGATAGGACTGGAGCATCCGGCCGGATTGGGGTCGTCTCGGCATTCGTCGCAGGTGGGGGATCTCTTCTTCCAGGACTACCAGCCCCTGTCGGTGATTGCTCCCTGGATGCGATTGATGGCCTCCATGTTCTCGTCACACGCCCAGCTGATTAGCGTCGGGGTGTCATACGAAGGCCGCGACATCCCGGCTTTCCGGCTCGGGTCTGGCCGCGGCGATGGCTCCAAGCCTCGGAAGACGGTGATCATCACAGGTGGAAGCCACGCGCGCGAATGGATCAGCACGTCGACGGTGACCTACGTTGCGTACAATCTGATCACGCGGTTCGGAAAATCACCGGCGGTTACCAGTCTACTGGAAGAGTATGATTGGGTTCTTATCCCCACCATCAACCCCGACGGATACGCCTACACCTGGGAGTCCGACCGTCTCTGGCGGAAGAACCGCCAACCGACGAGCCTGCGATTCTGCCCGGGCATCGACCTGGACCGGTCATTCAACTTCGAATGGGATGGCGAGCCCACGCGCTCCAACCCATGCTCGGAGACGTACGCAGGCGACGAGCCCTTCGAAGCGACAGAAGCGCAGCAATTCGCGCAATGGGCACTCAACGAGACGGAATCCAACAACGTGGAAATCGTCGGCTTCCTAGACCTCCATTCCTACTCGCAACAGATCCTCTACCCTTTCTCCTTCTCCTGCTCCTCCGTCCCGCCCACGCTGGAAAGCCTCGAGGAGCTCGGCCTCGGCCTCGCCAAGATCATCCGCCAGACCACCCACGAGGTATACGACGTTACCTCCGCGTGTGAAGGAACCGTCACGGCCACGGACGGCGGCGCGCGGAAGAAGACCTTCTTCCCCGTCGGAGGCAGCTCCGGCGGCAGCGCGCTCGACTGGTTCTACCACCAACTGCACGCCACGTACGCCTATCAGATCAAACTGCGCGACCGAGGCAGCTACGGCTTCCTTCTTCCGTCCACATATATCATCCCCACTGGCAAGGAAACTTACAACGTGGTCCTCAAACTGGGCGAGTTCCTCTCAGGGGAAAAACTCACCTCCACCGACTGGAAGGATGAATACTTCCCTGACGTCGCCTTTGACTTTGACCCGGAGAAGACAGAAAATGACTCAAATGCGGAGACTCCTGCCGTCGAGGATGAAGACGAAGACTGGGATGAGATCGAAGACCTGCATGACTGGAATCTACGTCGCTGACCTCCCTCCCCCTCCCTACCTTACCTATTTCCTCTGATTTAACGCTTACATGAACTGTACTCCTTTTTTTTGGTTCCCTATTTAATCACAAATATTTACGATTTCACTTTACTATGTATTCACAATTGGATTATAAGAATAAGATTCCGATTAAGTATGGAAGACATTGGTTTTATACATTTGGATTCGCAGTTTATCTATTTACCTGATTAATTTAGTTCCTTAGGTAGTTAGTCCTAGGCAGTTAGTTACCTAGTTACCTAGGTAGGTACATTATGTACCTGCTTTAGATCAAGATAATAAAATACGGCATAGTTACCAGACATATTTACCTAACCTACCTAGTTAACTAAGGAAAGAAGAACGAAAACCAAGCCATGCCCCTGACTGATCTTAATTATATACGGTAATCACTTCCAACCCCCCCCTTTTTTTTTTCTAGATAAACTCTCTCTTCTAGGTATTTAGCAAGATTCTTTTCTTGAATTATCTTGGGATTCATAATGAATGTTTATGTACATGTATGTATGTATGTATATTTAGTGTAGGTAGGTATTAGTTATAGTAACTTGCATTATGTCATACCTATCTTAGAGCAGCAGCACAAATAAGGGATATCTATAATCTATTCAGGAGGAAAGGAAGGTCGTTATTTTATTTGCATGAGTGGTGAGTGAGTGAGTTATCTCACTAGGTGCCTAGATATGGCTGGTAGGCGGGGTTATGTTCATATTTATTATCTAGTCTACCTTGGATAGGTAGACTGCGATATGTCTGTTCACCAGCTTACAAAATCAAGAGTAAATACATATAATCTAGCCGGAAGCTACTGAGATCTAGATCTGTATCTTCAGATCATCTACTGTATACGAGGAATGATTCTGTCACATGACATTACCAGGCATCACATATAAGGTACATATATCATCATGTCATCCAAACCCAAACAACGACAGCAAAACTAGAACAGCCATGACACAAACTTCCTATAGAACCAGTTCGCGCCGGCATGCTCTTCCTCGTGCGCCGCCTTATAGGCGAGGAACTCCTGTTCCTCGCGGTCGATCTCCTCCTTGCCGGTCCAGAGGTCGGCCTCGTGCGGGTCGACGCCCTTGCAGCCTGTGGCAAACTTGTACCCGAAGATGAGGATCAGGTAGAGCGGGATGCCGAGGTAGGCGGTGATGAACTTCTTGTAGTTGAAGTTGCCCCAGTCCTTGTTGTACGTGAAGACGTCGTAGCTCTTGGTGAAGCAGATGATGATGCAGAAGACGAGGGCGCCGTAGGAGCCGTATACGCCGAAGGGAGCCTTGTACGCGAGGTCACTCTCAGGAACGCGCTGGGCCTTGCGCGCGCGCACGAAGTAGATGTGCGTGACGAGCAGCGAGACCCAGGTCAGCAGACCGAAGATGGTGACCAGGTCGACGAAGTAGCCGAACACGGTCTTCGAGTCGTTGGAGACGTTCATGTAGGCCAGACAGGCGATGAGCGAGCACAGACCCAGCGCGATGACGGGCACGCCGCGCTTGTCGGTGCGCGCCAAGATGGCGGGCGCTTTGCCCTCCTTTGCGAGACCGTAGATGGTACGCGTGGCAATATAGAGATCGGAATTGGCCGCGGAGAAGACGAAGAGCAGAATGCAGGCGTTCAGGATGTGGGGCAGCACGGGGATCTGGGCCAGCTTGATGGCCACGACGAAGGGGGACGCGGCGGCCGAGTTGCTCTGCTTGGCCGCGAAGATGAGATCCTTGGAGTCGTACGGGACGAGCGTGCCAACGAGCAGGACGCTGACGACGTAGAAAACGACGATTCGGTAGAAGGTCAGCTTGATGGCGCGGGGGATGGTCTTGCGAGGGTTCTGCGCCTCGCCGACGGTCACACCGACCAGCTCGGTACCCAGGTAGGCGAAAGTGGCGGAGACCATGGTGGCCCAGAAGGCGTAAAATCGCCCGGCCGGGCCGTCATCGATGTAGGTGTTGAACGCGCCGGGTTCCTTCCAGTAACGGAAGCCTTTGCGGTCCTTGTCGGGGCCACCTCCCAGCATCAAGATAAAGGAGAGCAGGATCAGGCCGAGAATGACAATGACTTTGAAGGAAGACAGCCAGAATTCGAATTCCCCGAAGAACCGGACTCCAAAGTAATTGATGCAGACGATCAACACGAGGAACACCGTGATCCATACGCCCGCATTGACCCGTTCTGTGTCTATCCAGTATTGTATGACCAGCGCGCCGGCGGTTAACTGATTTGGCGTGACGATGATATATTTGAACCAGTATCTATCCCGCGACTTGTCAGCCAAGAATTCTTTCGCATTTTTTTTTTCAGGAGCAGCGAACGTACGTCCAGCCGATAGCAAATCCCATGCATGGGTCGACGAAGCGCGTAGAATAACCAGTGAAACCCGAAGGCAGAGGCAACCAAGTCGCCATCTCACCGAGACCGCACATGACGAGATAGACGACAAAACCGACAACGGAGTACGAGATGAGGATCGCGGCGGGCCCAGCCTTTGCCAAAGCCGAGCCCGTTCCAATAATTAGACCAGTACCGATAGCACCACCGATAGCTAGAGAAAGTCAGTACAATTGTGCGACCAGGATGCGATCGCAGCGAGGAGGCCTACCAATCATAGTAATGTGGCGGGCCTTGAGGTCACGATGAAGGTCGGTACGATGAGTCTGGTTCATCGTGCCCTCCTCCGTCGCGGAGAGTTCATTTTTAATGGGCATCTCCGTAGAGAGCTCATTCTTGTAATCCATAACTCCCATGGTAGGCAGGTTGGAATTGCACCACCTGCGGGGAGAAGGAAAAGAAACGGGCTCGCGTGCACAACCGGCAGGCACGCTCTCTCCGGACTGGGAAAAATCAACGGAGAGGAGAGCGGGGAGGGAAGACCGAGAGAGAGGAAGAGCAGGGAAGGTAGTAAGAAGGAAGAATTGTCAGGTGGCAGGGACGGGGAGGACGGAGTATTTAGGGCTTCAGCCGGTTGAGGATGGCAAATAAAGGACGACCAAAAAAATAAGAAAGCGTGCGTGAGATAAGCGGGGAAGCTATCACGACGCAGCCAGAAAGGATTGAATTACACGATGGGAATTTTGAATTGGCCATTAGCCAGACTGGGGGACGATCCGCCCATATACGGACGGCCGGAAAGGGAAAGAGGGAAACCACTCTAGAGAGTAGCGCCCACGGGCTAGGAAAGTGCACGGGTGGCTACAAAGGGGCCAGAAAGGTGCCATGGAAGCGGGATGATTGGATCCAGGGGAGGCGGATAGGCTTGGCTGGAGGAGGCCGACAGATACAGATACAGATACAGACACAGACACAGACAGATATGTACTCAGTTCTCCACCCGGAAGGCTTGGGTCGAGATTAGCCTTTGTCCTTAGTCACGGAAACTGCCCGTTATCTGGGGTACTTCGAGGTAATTCTGTCGTTGATGATTTATTTATTTATTTATTTACTTGTTCATTTATATGTATTCGATAGATAACTTTATAGGATCGGTATTACCTATTAGACACACCTAACTAATAGAACTACCTGTCTTCCCTAATACACATTACTGAGTACTGAGTACTCTGTACTTACTCTGTCAACAACGTAGAGTAAGCACCGAAGCAAAGCGAGGGCCAAAAACCCTGGCCCCCCGCAGAGCACGGCCAGGCCCCGGCGGTCTTGGCGGGCTTGGCTGGCACCCTGGCGTGTGGTGGCTGCCCGGCCAATGCTACCCTAGAAGTTAGGCCCTTCCCTCCCCGAGACTGAGAGGATGAGGTCCCCCCAGAGTCCAGTGGATACGCCAAGCCCCCTTATCACCACCCCCCGATATCTCCCTCCCCCCGCCAATCACTGCGCATCGCTTATCTGCTCCGGTCAGGGTTTTTTTCCAGGTTTTCTAGAACCTTTTCCATGTGGGATCCTCGTGCTCTGGTCTGCTGGAATTGTGCTCTGTCAATAATATATATGATTCTCCGGCATGACAAGTGCTGGGTTTTCTCTCCCGACGCCGTACATGACACGAACCCCGTCCGTTCGCTGCCCGAAGGATGCCTCCTACGCCGCATGTGGGGGGGCCTGACTTTATTAGATTTAGATCGCCGTTCCCATCCGAATCGCTGAGACCCGTTAGGTAATGGAATCCGCTTTCCCCGGGATTCTTATCTGGCCAATACTGCCGGAGGACTGGGAAAGTGTGGTAGCCGAAGGGAGACATGGCTTGTCGCCGTCTGGCCATCGTCTGAGACATTTTCCTGGCATTCTGGCCTGATTCAAGCGCAATCCATCGGTCGACGATGGTGAGCGAATCTCGATCCCTCTCCGCCCAATGGGAGACGAGGCGGAATCTCAGCAGGAGCGGGATTCGCTCGTGTCAGGACCTGCCAAGTCTGGGATCAATTAGATAGGTCTCGGTTGGACGTTAGGGGATGATGGGGGTCTAGCTAGCGGATGCTAGGCCAGATAATACTCCGTAACGGGGCGTGGAAGACGGAGTAGCGGTGTTGGATGCGCCAAGGTCAGACCGTCAGATGCTACCAAGTACGTGAATCCTGGCATCTCGGGACGGTTGGCGCCTAGCAACGGTCCGAGGCAGGATCCAGGGATAGGAATCAATGGTGCATCTGGTAATCTGTCTCCGCCTCAGACACTCCTTTTATTTGTCGGGTTGAGAGCAGGTACCTACCCTTCTAGAACGTCATGCTAGCACTCACACAACCGCTCAGTGGCATCCCTCTGAACCTCGGCATGAGTATCTTCCTGACATATGCAACCCGGGCCCCCTCCGTACATGCTCCTCACACAAACTATGCAAATAAGCACCATCCACGGATCGCTATATCCATGACAGAATATATCCACCATCTCTGAATCGACGGACCAACGAATGGCAACCCCTGGCCACTTAAGGTTAGGCAATAAAACACTATTATAAACAAAAAGATTGCTTCGGTGGGCTCAAAGCCAAAACCCCTCATATCTCCATCGTAATCATCCTTTGCCCCGTAGCACGGAAACCCAAAATTAAGCGCCGCCGGATGCCTGACTTCCGGACAAGCGGCGCACGATGACTCGTGCTGGACGTGCTTAGGTCGGTTGAAGCGGGGTCCTGGAAGCCCCTAGCATTGAAGAGGTCTGGTGTCAGGTTGGCTGGCGTTGGTTTGAGTTGAAGTGGGAAGAGAGATCTGGACTGGAGTCACTGGACTGGACTAGACTCCGGGGTAGACGGTACGAAGTAGACTCGTACGGGGACGATGAGTGCGGCTGAACTTATGCCTTTGGGTTTCCTTGGCTTGTTTGGCGCGTGTCTGCCGTCTTCTGTACTCCGTATGCAGGTAGTAGTAGCTGGTGGGTAGGAACGGTTGCACAGGTTCTGCTATCTTGTTGGCAGTAGGGCTACATTTCTAATAGACATGATGATATTGAGAGCTATACAAGATGGTATCACTGTGATCGAGGACAATCGCATCTCTCCCTTTGAATGACACCACACTGGCCTCAACCTCTGTCTCTCCCTACTCTGTATACATATGTAGCCCTACCATGAGTCTACACGGACAATCAAAAATCAACAACCAACCATCCACACGACCATCCACGAACCAAACCCCGTCAATCTCCCGCTCAAACCCAATAGTCCATCCTGCAAACACCTCACCAGCTCAGCTCAGCTCAGCTTGACCAGCCTGGACCGACCTGTCCAACCCTCACACAAAGAAGCTGACCCGATCGAGCCACGACCCGAAAAGGAGGTCTCCAACCGCCTGTCATAACCCCCGATCAAGCGCGCACGCATGCAGAGATTCAATAGCGTGGACTCCATGCCTACTGCAGGATCCGTCACTCGAGCAGTCGTTTCCAATGGCTGAACCACGCCGTGCGTGACGAGCAACGCTGCACGAAGCGGGGGTGGGCGATAAACAGCGGCCTCTGACAGGTCGGAAGGAGGGCGAATTCCCGTGCTCCGGTTCTCCGTGTGGGACGCTGCTTAATCGTTGCTATTTCGGGGGAGGTCGGCGCGTAGATGGACTGGGATGCCACGGTCGATTGGGTGCCGAAGGGCCGGGATGAGCACGATTGGTGCATGAAGATGGACATTTTTGCTATGATTAGAACGCCGTGCAGCAATCCAACTGGGTTCCCCTCTTTTTTTGGCCGCTGTTCAGGGCTGGCAGACATGCACTGTTGAAGGTGGCTATTTATTTCTCGACTCGTCCTGTCTGGTCTGTTCTTCAACGGCCAGAACACCCTGGGTTGTTGTGGTTGCACCACATACCACGTTCTCTTCATCTGGACTGCATACATACCTACTTCTATACCTATACTTACACCTACTTGCACTATGGGCGTCATCCGTCTCCCCCGTCCTACCGCCGTCTACGTCCCCCACTCCCCTCCATCTCCCTCCTCCTCCACATCCTCTCGCACTCTCACCCCCGACATGATCTCTCCGCCCCTCTCCCCCGACTTCACCTTCGACTCGGAGACCCTGCCAGCCTCCAGCCTGCCCGCCCTCGAATACATCTCCTCCAAGCTGCAGCAGAAGATGATGCACGTCACTTTGCTCGTCGGCCGCGGCAAGCCCTATCCCACAGGCACTCCCTCCGACCTAATGGTCATCCCGATCAGCCCGCTTGACCTGACATGCACGCGGATCCTACACCGCATCGTCGCGAAGGGGGCGGCTAAATTCTCGCTGGGACAAAGCTGGACGGACGCCCTGGCGCGCGCGCAGTACGAGCGGCACGCCAACGAGTACCTTATCCAGCAGTCGATCATGCAGAACGAAGTGGTGTTCAGCCGCGAGGGCCTGACCCTGCTGAACGTCGACCGCATCTACACGTTCAAGCGGCGGCTGTGCATTCTGGCCGCCCGCGGCCTCCAACTCGACCACGACTCCCTCGCCTCCTGCGTCAACCTGCTGCATCGCACCATCCGCGACTTCCAGGGCCGGCCCTTCAGTAAGGCCTTCTTCCATCGCGTCTACGAGCAGCTCGACGTCCGCGACGATCTGCTGATGCGCGTCGCTGACGTCTATCGCAAGAGCTTCGGTACCGAGGGCATCGTCTTGCCCGAGCGGGAGGTTGAGCAGACGAAGCGAGCTCGACCCGTAACGACTAAGAAGTCGACTCGGATGGCACGGGCCCTGAAGGCCATGAAACCGGTGCCTGAAGTGGAAAGCACGCAGCCAGCCTCGACACCGCCAGCACCGGAAGCGCCATCAGTATCCAAACTCCCCACCACCACAACCACCACTACAACTCCAGCCATCAAAATCCTCCCCCCAAACCCCAAACCAGCGCCCACGGGAAAGCCACTCCCCGCCAAACCCTCGACGGCGAGCACGCGGCCGGTGCGCAAATCGCCCCTGCGCGGCGCGATCCGGTCGCCTCGTGAGGCGGGCCCGCCTCGCACGCGCATGCCGACCAAGCGAGGGCCCAAGACGCCGCAGTCGGCGTCGGACGTGACGCCGATCACGCGCAACGAGTGGAATATGCTGGTCGGGACGGATTTCAGGCATGTTAAGCCGAGGGTGACGAAGTGGACGCCGTCGCCGACGGTGATGGCTGCTGCTTGAGTCTGTAGAGAAGTTTGAATGATGACAGACGACAACCAGGGACTTAGTAATTCCCATTATCACGACCGATCCAAACCCCACCGTTATCAGCGCATCGACCAGATTCTGTCGCCGAAGGTGGGGCGTCGGCGAACGCAGAAGTCAAAACATCCTCTTCCTACCTAAGGATGAGGAGAGGATAAATCCAAGACATGTAACTTATATATAGATCCGGTACATACAAAGTACAGAGGGCACGAGTGACGATAATGATAATGATAATGAATGACAATGACAATGACAAATATAATACCCCAACTCCTTGCATGTACTCCGCACAAGCCAGGGTTTCCTGCAGCCACTTCGTATCGACCAAACTAAAGGCATTGAGTAATTTCTCGATCGCCGTCGGCCATCACATTCACGCCGTCGGCTTTCGCGGCCACCAGTAAAAAAAAAAAAGCTTTTCATCTCCACCGCTAAGAGTGACTAAGGATTGGCAATTTATAAGAAGCCGACCGTCTTGGCTGGATTATTTGATTAAGGATTGAAGATCGAAGATCGAAGATTGTCTTTCTTATCTCTTATCTCTTATCGCCATCGCTTCCCCGCTCGAGTCTTTCGGCTTGACTTGGAGATTGAAACAAATCAAGTCTCTTACACTTCTATCTTACATTTACATCTTATTATATTCTATTCCTTGACATATATTATAACATCCCTCTATACAATGAACCCAGACCCCCCACACCCGGACTCCAAGCGCACAAAATGGTCCCCCACCGCTCTGATCAGACACGCCGAGCGCTCGCACAGTCGCTTGCCTGGCATCCGCAAGGTGCCGTTGCGCGCCATCGCGGTGATCCTGTTCGTGGGGCTGATCAACGTGGTGGTTTGGATTGCTACGGCGATTGTGCTGGTATGTCTTCTGCCTGCCTGTCTGTCTGTTAGTAGTGCCGACGCTAATCTGGTCTACGTAGCGCTATTATCCGTATGCTTTTATACATGTTACTTGTAGTAGAGTTAGCGTGGACAGCTGATGAATGTCTAGGTCGTTGGTGTCCAACGCCGTCCTCTCGTATACCCTTGGTTTGAGGCATGCGTTTGACGCAGATCATATCTCGGTATGGATGCATTCAGTTCCAATTGAGATGTCCGGGCGAGCTAACAATGATAGGCAATTGATCTGATGACTCGGAGACTGCTAGCAACTGGTCAGCGCCCCGTGACTGTGGGCACGTTTTTCTCGCTCGGCCATTCGACGTAAGTCCTATACATACATAAATATCATCCCTACTAAGGTACCGGTGGAATTATACTGATCGATCAGTATCGTAATCATCACCTCCATCGTGGTCGCCGCCACCGCAGCAGCCGTGTCCTCGCGGTTCGACAGCTTCAGCACCGTCGGCGGCATCATCGGCACCTCGGTCAGCGCGGCGTTCCTGATCCTCTTGGGCCTGATGAACGGGTACATCCTGTACAAACTGTACAAGCAGATGCAGAAGGTGCTGGACCTTCCGGAAGGTCAGGAAGACGAGGCGTGGAAGATCGAGGGCGGGGGTGTGCTCTTCTCTGTGCTGAAGCGCATGTTCAAGTTGATTGATCGGTGAGTCTACCTAGACAGGCAGTAAATACCTAGGCGTTGGGTATGCGTGATGAGCTGACAACCCAGGCCCTGGAAAATGTATCCCCTCGGCATCCTCTTCGGCCTCGGCTTCGACACCTCCTCTGAAATCGCCCTCCTGGGTATCTCGTCCATCGAAGCTGCCCGGGGGACAGACTTCTGGGTGATTCTGATCTTCCCGATCCTATTCACAGGTATTTATGAACTCCCTTCCTCCCTTTCCCCCATCTCTGAATAATAAAGCTAAATAAATCTACCAGCCGGAATGTGCCTCCTCGACACCACCGACGGAGCCCTCATGCTTTCCTTATACATCCAACCCGCGACCAACTTCCTCCCACCAAAACGCGAATCCACCACCTCACCACTCCTCGACTCCCCCAATCCCGACGACCCAGAGACTGACCCCCCCGAAGTCGAATCCCAGAACCACCGCGACCCCATCGCCTTCCTGTACTACTCCATCGTACTAACCACCCTAACCGTGATCGTCGCCATCGTGATCGGCATCATCCAGCTACTGACGCTCGTCTTGAACGTCGCCGAACCCACAGGCCGCTTCTGGGACGGCGTGCAGACCGCAGGCGACTACTATGATGCCATCGGCGGGGGCATCTGTGGGTGTTTTCTGGTCTTTGGAGTAATTAGTGTGTTTGTGTATAAGCCGTGGAGGCGGTGGATTGCCAAACGGCATGGCAAGAAGAGTGATGACGCTGGTGGGGATGAGGAGGATGGAGAGAGGCGGGTGAGGGCTGAGACGCCGATTTTGGGTGAGGAGAGGGGGGGTTCTGGGGGCGTGAAGTATGGGTCTGTTGGGAAGGGAGCGAGGGTTGGGGTTGTGGAGAGGAATGAGGGGCCGGCTTAAGGTCATGAAGATGAGTAGGTTGGTGCATGTGGAGGGAGTAAAACTGTATCTCTGATTGAGACTAGATTTTCTATTGGCAGCTATCCAGGGGGGAGTATATTTCGGGTTTCTTCGATCAATATAGCAGCTAGTGAAGAAAAAAAAATAAAAGTTCAGACCAAGAGTCAATAAACCCTAAAATCTGAACAAAAACGCTAGAATCACCGGAGAAGATGTACTCGAAACCAAGGCTTGTATACCTAGATGCCAAGTGAGAGACACCTGAGGCACCAACACGATCACGATAACGTGACGTCAGTTCAAATGCGAACACGAACTCGACCTCGACTCGAACTTCATCGCTTCAACTTCCAGTCAACTTCGTCCCGACTTACCACGGGATGGATCTCGCCATGCGACTGTACTGTTAATATCTGAATAGCGGGTTTTCGGCCCGATTTCATATGAATTGATATACATTGGTTTGCTGCTCTTTGGTGAATTTTATTAGGATATCATCTAACATATTATTGCAGTACGGATACTCTGGCTAAACTCGATTAACGAGGATTTATCTGGTTGTGACAAGAATCGACATGTTGCCCATAGCAGAGCCTTCGCCCTTATATCGATTTTTCATATCTAATCTCATTTTGTCTTCAGATCTTCAGCTATGACCTGATGATCTGATCTGACGACTGGATTATATATACATCTACAAACCCATATACCCAGACCAAGCCCCATAATGTCTTCAGCCCAAACCTCACAACCAAAGAAAGAAGAACCAGGCTCTGGCTCTGAATCTCAAACCCAAACCCAGACTCAATCCCAAACAGAACCGGGCTCACAACCCCTGGACCTACGCTCCCTCCCCCCAATCTACGTCCTCCCAACGCATCTCTCTCTCGACGCCCTCCACCAGGTCGAAGACCATCTGGTGCGCGGCGCCGCTCCTCTGACGTATGACCTCTCCGAGGCGGGCCTGGTTCTCGGCCGCCTGACTCATAAGAAGAGGGCGGCGCTGGAGTTGAGGGCTAGGGGCGTGTGGACTGAGGAGGCGCCGAGAGGATTGGCTGTGCCTGATAGGGGGGAGCCGCCTGTTAAAAGGACTAGAGTGTCTGAGCTAAATGGACCGGATGGTAAGGTCTCTGATGGGAGGCCTAAGGAAGTGGTTGGGCTGGATACTGAGACGGAGAGCGAGGAGGACGGCGTGGATGGCCATCCGACTGAGAAGCATGTGCAGAGACCAGAGTCAGGATCAACCATTCCAACGGAAACGACAAGAGCTGAGCAGGATATTATTCAAGTCATCAAAGTAGACTGGCTGCATCGATGCATCTCTTCGAAGTCTCTCCTCCCGACAGATCCTTTTCTGATATACCGAGCTCGCAAGATCTCTCCTCCTGCATCCAAGTCGGCCGGCATAATCCAACGAGCAAGACAGGATGCTGCTACTCGTCCACAGAAGCAGTATCCACCTACGCAATATCGTCCCCCTAAACTCCACCGTACCACCACGTCCGAAGCCGAAGAAGAGGAAACCAACGTCCCACCTCCTCCCGACTGGGTCGTCAACCGCCTTCCATACGCCTGCCAACGGCGTGCTCCTCTCCACCCTCCCAACGAGGCCTTCATCCAACAGCTCCTCAAGATCCGTCAAATCCGGTACCTCACGCTGGACGAGATCGGCGTGCGCGCATACAGCACCTCCATCGCCGCCATCGCCGCCTACCCGTACAAGCTGCGCCGCGCGTCCGAAATCCTCACCCTGCCCGGCTGCGATGCCAAAATCGCCCACCTCTTCTCCGAATACCAATCCTCCGGCACTCTCGCCGCCGCCTCCCAACTCGACTCCGATCCCACCCTGCGCACCCTCAACACCTTCGCCCAGATCTGGGGCGTCGGCGCCAAAACCGCCCGCGACTACTACTTCGTCCGCCACTGGCGCGACCTCGACGACATCGTTCTGCACGGCTGGAGCTCGCTGTCCCGCGTGCAGCAAATCGGGGTCAAATACTACGACGAGTTCCGTTGCGGCCTGGCCCGTTCACAAGTCGAAGCCATCGCATCCACCGTGCAGAGACACGCCAACCTAGTCCGTCCGCACGCGCACTATGACAGCGTCGGGGTCGAATGCATCCTCGTCGGCGGATACCGTCGCGGCAAAGACGTCTGCGGCGACGTGGACCTCATCCTAACGCATCGCGACGAGTCCATCACCCACGATCTGGTCGTCGACGTCCTCGCCAGTCTCGAATCCAGCCACTACGTCACGCACACTCTGCATTTGAACCTCTCGACCTCGGACCGCGAGCAACAGGCCCTGCCGTATCGAGGCGACGTCGAGGGCGGTAGACACTTTGATTCGCTTGATAAAGCTATGGTTGTATGGCAGGATCCGGTCCCTGCCTCTGCCTCTCCTTCCAACACAAATCCCTCCTCCCCCCAAACCAATACCAATACCAATACCCAAGCCCAAGTAAAAAATAAGAACACAAATACCCACCACCGCGTCGACATCATCGTCTCCCCCTGGCGTAGCATCGGATGCGCCGTACTGGGCTGGACCGGCGACACGACATTCGAGCGGGACCTGCGGCGTCTCGCGAAGAAGAAACATAACTGGAAATTCGACTCGAGCGGGGTGCGCGAGCGGGATGGAAAAGGCCGTGTATTGGATTTAGAGGCGGGGGGCAGGACGTGGGAGGAGAGAGAGAAGTTGGTGTTTGAGGCGGTGGTCGGGGAGGGGACGTGGATTGGGGCGGAGGGGAGGTGTTCTTTCTAATATGGCTTACTTTACCTGTATTAAGGGTTGTTTTCTGTTCTGTGTTTTGTGTGGGGTGTATATATCTTACTCGGCCGTGATTATCTTATCTTATGTACAGTAGGTACTCTGATCTGTGTGTCTTTTATGACTTAGAATAATACCTACCTATAAAAGTTGGGGAGGAGGAGGGGGTAGAGAGGAATATTGCTAATATTGCTACCGTCTACCAATTAGCTTAACTAGAAGTATGAGGTGTCAACAACCGTTGCTTTAATGAGTAAGTTATCAGTAGAGCTATTCCATATCTCTATAGTCTAGGTCTAGGTTCAATTGTCTGGTCCTGAGTTGGATCCCTGTGTAATAAGGAGCTTCGCATTTCATATAAGATAAAGCTACTAAATCCGGGGAACTTAAGTACAGTAAGGCATGCACTTGGCCGTATCCAATATCCCGCTGATTGTGATATACGTCTCCGATATCAATGAGAGGATGTCACCCATGTTGATATGCGCTCTTTCAAATATAGGATCTCTTCGTAAAACTCGTGGTCTTCATTTACGACCCGAATAGCCTCCATGATGTTCCCAAACGCATCCTCAAGATCCTTAGGCTGTTTCGTACGTTTATAACGAAGTATCAGGCAGCTGGCCAATTCCTTAAGGATCATAGGACGGCCATGATCAGTGGGTAAAGCGGCTTCTTTTGCCTTCAAAGAGACATCTATTGCTTCGTTGAGGTACTCGGTGTTGTCTGGGTATTCCCTAGCAGAGGCTAGTAGCCAAACTGCCAATGTGTGCAAGGCATTACTCTTTCGTGGGTGCCGGTTGGACAGCCCTTCTGCAACTTTCCGCGCGTTTTCGGTAGCTTGATGAAGATCTTGGGGGTCTTTTGTATGGTGGAATCGATAGCCTCGAAAGACCGCCAGGCTATGTAGGAAGTGCAGCCGGTCGGCCTCGACTAGGTCGGAGGATACCCTCAGGGCACCCTCCACACACCTCACTGCCTCGTTGACATCGGAGTCCTGAAAAAAGCTTCCCCACATATGTAGCGTCCGCGCTTGGTCAATAGTGCCTGGCTTGGAGACCCTGCTTGCTCTTTCGCACAGTCCACGAAACCGCTTTTCGGAGCCCTTTCTTACTTCTTGAAATGTATATCCCCTGCCGAGATCATTAAGCCTTTTGCATAGTCTTGGGTCTGAGTCGGGTGTTCGGTCAACGACCTCTCCCCCTATTTCTAGAGCGTAAGAGAGGTCAGAAAAGGCGTTGAACCGTAGAAACCTAGCAATGAGGCCTTGTACCAGGCAGCTCAGGACATCACTACTGTCTTCCATACCCATTTGTAGCACCCTCCGAAAGACCTTAGCTTCTACTTCCGAGGGAAACCCCGAACAGCAGAAAAGAGTAATTGCATGTTCAAACGACAGGCTGGAATGCCTTTGCTGAAGATCTTGGAGCTTGTATGGAAACGTTGACTGCCCTCTGCCTGTCATCTGCTCGATGTTATCGAGATGAACAACCCATTGAGAAAACGCATATTCACCAAACTTAAAAGTGTCCCAATACCACCGTTGCTTCTCCTGTTGATCGAAGAGGGGAAGCCAGAAAAATTCTTGAAGCGTGGTAATCTCTGGCAACTGATTGAACGGGGCGGAGATATACTTCATGCAGCAGTCAAGAACTGTTTTGTGGCAGGATACAGTGTCAATGGACCTGAGCCAATGAGGCCGTTTATCTTCCTTTAGATCAATACGGTCTGACTTCAGCCCGTCATCCACTAAAAGATAGTCTTTGACCGTTTGGTGGATGAAGTAGATACGCTCGTCGTACGTGACCAAAAAGAAGTTGCAGGCATCTAAGAGTTCCTTTTTGAAGATTTCGGGGCCTTTCAATTCAAGGTCCTCTTCTTTGTGGAAAAGGATATTGGAGGTGCACATCTTCAGGGCGATTTCCATTTCCACAAGGGTTAGTGGTCGTTGTGCTGCAAGAACAATCTGGAGCACGGTTTTTACTTGTTCCTGTTGCTTTATGCCTTGCAGGAGTTCACTGTAGGCATCGTACACTGAACCTGGAATTTTTTCAAACTCCCCGATCCACTCTCTTTCGAAACTGCCTAAACTTCTTTCTTTCTTTTCCAGAACGTCGAAAAGAAGCTTAATGAAAAGGTATGTCCGGTTTCTGTCAACACGTTCTGTGAGCTTCTCGCGAAGCTGATCAATCACACTCTGCCGTCTGATCTCCTTTTTGTTGATGAACTTTTGCAAGCGAAATTGAGCAACCGATTGGATGTCCTGAGAAAGGGCAGTCTGGCATTCTTTATCCTCATCAAGGTTCAAGAACGAATCCGTGACTTTCTGAAAGTCGTCAATGATCTCACGGATTGGACGGGCAGTACAGAAAAGCTTCACTGCATCACTCCGGAAACCATCTAATTTCTGGAACAGAGCTCGTCTTGAATCAGGCTCACTTTCATCCAAAGCGTCAAGGATGATAACAATGCTGTCCCTCTCAGCACTGCGAGCTGTTTGCTCAAAAATATACCAAAGAAGCTCAAAATTTGGTCGGATATCATCGACATGTTTGTTCCGAATTTGCTCAGCGATGTTGGCTATCAACACTGGATGAGCCTGGAAAATCTGGTAAAGGATATGGCACAAAGCAAGGTTGGCTCTGTTTTGGTTTCCACCGCGGTCTTTGAAAAAGAATGAACAAACCGTTGACTGATTTGGAATCGATAGTTCCCTCTGAAGATGTTTGGCCAACACAGACTTACCAGTTCCTGGGCTGGCCACGACCAACAAAGAACGTGTATTTCCGGACTGCCATTCCTGGAAGGTTGGATGACGGCGGATTCCCTGGGTTGTTCCTTCCAACGGCTCGTCGATATGGTCGTAGTAGTCTTGATACGCATCTGTGTTGAGATGTGAATCGCCAAGTCTGAATTTTGCAATGAGCGTTGCTTGTTGTTTGAGGTCTTTCTCTCGTTTCAGTTGTACCATCAAATCACGGCTTGCTTGTTCCGAGTCTGACTTGATATCCTTGAGCAAACCTAGAAGTTGCGTCATGAAGTCATGCTGCATATGCTTCTCGACCTCTGCCTCAGCCTTCTGCAGATCTTGAAGCCTTCCTTCCCACGACTCCTGCAGCCCAAAAAGCGTCTTCGCAAAGACTTTGAATTTTTGATGACACTCACTGAGGGTCAGGAGTTGATATTCAATGACTCTTCTGTACAGCTCTGTGATTGCTTCCTTGACAGGAATTCTGGATTCACGAAATGCCTCCGGTGACGTCCAGGACTTCGAGCGAAGAAGATTGACCAAACGGGCGTACCATGGCAGCTTTCCCATGATATACATCAAGCCTTGACTGTTTGCATTGATCTGCTCCCCGTATTTGACGAGCTGCCTGCAGTCAGCTCATGTTCATACGGTCATACATATTTCCAGGTAAGTAATTACAGGAACCAAGGCAAGACACACGCCTGTCCAGGCAACAGAAGCAGGCGGATATGCAGAAAGTAGCGTTGCAATGTCTTTGTTCGTTGAATTGAATACTCTGGAGAAGGTATCGAATGTTTTCAGCACGGTCGGTGTATCGCTGCTTGCTTCGACCAGGTCTTGCATGAGATCTTGACGGCTTCGATCATCGAGGCTGGCCAGGAGGCGTGGTAGAGGTACTTCATCGCTGGCATCAGCCCCATTGGTACGTTCTTCAGTTTTCGAGTAAAGCGTCGACTTGACTGTCCTTTCATACTCTGCGACGATTGGTTTCATTGCCTCATCTTGTTTTATCCGATCGTAGGCCTCGTCCCAGATTTCCTCCGCTTCCAGGATAGGATCTGCGTCGAGGTCACTGAGTTTGTACTCGATCTGTTCTTGCTCCAAACACTGATCCGGGTCGCGATTTCCCTTTTCTTCGAGACTGTCTATCTCTTCAAGGTTGTTAACCTCTTCGGAATTGACCTGTTCTCCGCGATTCGCTTCCTTGGCGCGCTGTTTGGGCGGCTTTTTGGTACTTTCGTTGGCGGTTTCCTCTGCAAGAATGGAAGCATCGTTTGACAAAGGAACTGGCTCCTTCTTCCTTTTACACAGTCGTGACAAGAACCGTGAAAAGCGCTGAAAAGGACTCATTTTGGCTGTTATGTATAATCCAAGAACAAATTTGTTTTGTTTGGCTGCTGGGGCTGAGCTATAAGTTATAAGCTGGCCTATAAAAAGCAATTATTCTACCCCGCTGTTTAGTGTGTTCTTGGTAGGTCTGTTCGTCCTATTAAGCATCAATCTCTTTGAACATTTGTGTTTGTTCTTATGCAGGATCAACGGGCACATTTGAGAGCAGTTAGGTCGGAACCGAGAGGAAGATATTCTTTTCTCTCTTATGGAGGTATTCGTTAGTAAAGGTGCCTATGTTTGCATCTTCATAATTGGGCTTCTATAGTACTACTATATGCTTTTCTGTTAAATCCTGCGGCTTCAGTACAGGCACATCAGCCCTTCATATATAACGACCTACGGTAAATAGACCCCAAACCACGGCTATTCTCTAAAAAAACATTTCAGTAGATGATGTATAATTGTCAGGCTCGGTAGATTTATTTCCCAAAGGCCTCTGTAATAACAATCTCGGCATTAATCTCCTCCTCCCCCGGGTGGAACCGCTTGTCAATACCGGCAAACCGTTCTGGCAAAACATAGTTGCTGGTAGTACCAGGCGAATTCATCTCGACTAGATTGTCTTTTACGATCTTATCTCTTTTAGAGTGTTTGGCGCTCCCCGCGAAATGAGCACACGAAAGTATAAGAGAACTCAAGCCAGCAGCTATCGCGGTTGCTACGGAGCTGCCCGAAATGCGATCAAGGGAATCGAGAAACGGCACAGAGCCTGCAGCGACGTTCACGCCTGCAAGTTCAAACTGGCTGTCATCATCGTTAGGCTTTCGCTTGACAGTGCCGTACTCATCGGACGCCGCAATGCTGATTGTGCCATGGTACTTGGCCGGCCAGGGCCCCGGCACGTTTTCCACCAGATCGTGGTCACTGCAAAGCATAACGATGTCTTTTTTGCTGTGCGTGGTTACAGGTAGTCTTCAGGGCGTCAACGTCCTCTAGAATGGCAAAGCTCATGGAGATAACATCGACGTCCTTGCTGATAGCCCAGTCTATTGCCTGTGTTGCGTTCGTCGATGTCATCGGGAAAGGATTCGATATGATGATGTTCAACCTACCTCTGCGACTCAGTGCCCCAAGAGCTAGCTAGGCGCTGTGAATAATAACATCTTCAGGGCCAGGGAACACAAAACGCTCTTATTTATTTGCACTTTGAACATATTTGCAGCACCGAATTAGTGATCAAAGTCTAAGTAACTAACTGGCCACGTTATTACAGATCTGATAACATAATGTAATGTATATCATAGGGGGAGCTCCGTCAAGTCCTAGAACTTCTATAATTCAAATCCTGGCTTTCTCTAATGTTTATTCATAGAAAACAGGGAATAATCCAATTGTACATACTGTACTTGAATAACGTTACGGAAGATTCACCTGAGACATGAAGATACCGCATGTCCCCTTTCCCACCAGTGAAGGAATTCTTGGAGAGAT
The DNA here is from genome assembly GCA_027569665.1 of Aspergillus bridgeri. Classification (NCBI taxonomy): domain Eukaryota; kingdom Fungi; phylum Ascomycota; class Eurotiomycetes; order Eurotiales; family Aspergillaceae; genus Aspergillus; species Aspergillus bridgeri. The sequence goes on along the minus strand of JAPDKQ010000075.1, from coordinate 29,682 downwards.
CCGAAAAGTATTCTTAGCCTGGTACCAATCCCAACTATTTAACCCTGTGCATTCCTGCCATCATTCACTTAACTCTCTCATCCACAGTACCTGAGTAGGAAGTAACTACAGTGAATGCTACAGGGTGCATATATATATCTTCTCATCATTTGATATATTGAACTCCTTCAATTCTACCTTCCTATTACCCTGACACCTTGTGTTTCTAAGTATATATATACTTATCCACGGTTCACCTAAGGACCACGCAAGGAGCTATCGAATATGGACGCCCAAACAACATCCACCATGGGTCAGGACGAGGAAGTTGAGATCGTCATGCACATGGGTCAAATCATAACCGTTATCCTTATTGTATGGATGATATGTGCATGGTTGCTCTGTCAAATCGAACGTCGTCTCAATAAACGTCCGAGAGCACAAGCCAGCATTCAAAGGCCCTGCAAAATGCTATCGATACAGCAGACCCATGACGACTTAGCATGAAAAAGAAGGCGCACGCCAACTCCAGCAAGAATGGGGGCCACGATGGTGGCTCACTCATTCTTCATGCTAGGGCGGCTGCTGCGTCAACATAATGATGGTTGGGATAAATAACCTCATGTGTGAGGCATGAGTCCAAAAAGGCAAGGGAAGAAGAAAAAAACAATAAAAAGGAAAAGGAAGAAGAAGAAGAAGAAGAAGAAGAAGAAGATACAATCAGAAAACACAGAAAAATGATAAAAAAAAAGGATACAAAATCTGCCAAAACAAATGGACAATTTTCCTTTTTACTCCTTTGATCATGCTGGAATTGTTAATACATCAAGTCGTTCGCAGTTGGGATACCTAACCGTGAGGCATCAGTTCAGCAAAAATCGGAACGACCCACGAGATGGTATCGACGCTGCATACAGGCACTATGGATCGATACCAGAAAGCATAGGATTTATGCTAGCAAACTTGGCCAAATTTACTTTTTACTCCTTTGATCATGGTACATTGGTTACTACATCAAACCGATCGTATTTTGGGCAAATAGCCTCGTGCGTGAGGCATCATTCAACAAAGAACAACAAAAAAGACAGAACGTGATCGAAGCTGCATACTAGGGTTGTCGTCGTCTTCTTAAGTCTCGCTTGGCCTTATATATACAAGTTTTGGACCGTTTACATAGCAAACCAACCCAGTGACGTCGAATTCACCTTGCCGACAAGGTTCGGCATAGAGAAGAATGGGCTGGTCATCGATTCCAGGGCCTGAATTGCCATCAATATAAGGAATTGCCAGGCGCACAAGTCGTACGACACTAATGTCAGGGACCTTGTAGGCATGTTCCTAGGAACTTGCCGGTAAGATTCCTTTTATATAACTAATTTATTAGGAATCTCCCGATTCCTGGCAGCTATGTGATCTCCTGCTATCATAAATAGGGGCTTCTGCCAACCACCGTGTACAATACTTCTTCCCTACCGAACCGAACAGATCCTTTCTTTCCTAGACCAGTTGCTGCTCTCCATGCAGCTTATTCTTCGTTTGATACAAATCGTTGTCTTGCAATGTTTGTGCCTTACACCCAATGAGGTCATCGAAAGAATGAGACAGTGGTGGCACCGAATGGAGAACGAAGGGTATAGACATACTATTGTCCGTTACTAGTGAGATGGAATAAATATATAGAAAGAGAGGTATTACGTCAGCCGAGAAGACTCGAATATAAAACAGTTTCACATTGACTTCATAGAGATAAGATATAGAAGTTGAAGATAGAACAAGTAGAATCGAAGAGAAACATAAAAAAAAAAAAAAAAACAGATTTCATCCAACCGCCAACGACCAACAGATAATCAATCAGTCAATCACCGCCAGAAATGCAAGAGCAAGTAAAGAAAACCAAACCAAACCAAAGCACTGCGTAACTAATACATATGAAGACAAGGATTTGGTCAAAAGTTGTAGCTATAAAAATGAGAAAGAATGTAAAATCATTATACCAGCGCCCTGGAACTAGTCATTTCACCATATCGGCCTCTTCCCCTCGTGGTATCGTAAGCATTGACAACGCGCATCTGCCCGCCCTCGTCCGCCTGACTGAATGCGTAGCCGCGCTGCTTGCGCATCCGCTGTACCTGGCGCACCTTACGGATCGCCTTCTGGAACTGCTCCATGCGCGGCCGGTAGTCCTGGACGTTGTATTTCTGGATCTCCTGCACGTGGTGGTAGTGCTGCGGGTAGTACATCCGCTTGGCGTACTTCCAGGCGTAGTCGCGCAGAAGGCAGATGCAGGGAAGCACCACCGCCATGAGGTAGAAGATGGGCGATTTGAACAGCCGCGGGATCGTGCCGTAGTATTCGGTCGAGAAGCCGATTGCGGGCGCGGCGTATCCGTAGGCTGGCAGGAATGCGAGCCAGATCACCATGGAGCCCGGAATGGCGATGAATGTGTACTTGGTCCAGATGTTGGTGATGAGCGCAGCTTTGCCGAGCACGGTGGCCAACACGGCTGTGTACAAAGCTGAGCCCCAGACCCAGTGGCCGGCGACCATGCCGTCCGCTTGGGGGAGATCCCAGAGGAAGATCAATTGAGAGACGATGTAGAGGAGGAGAGAGTGGTAGAAACCGTTGAGAATCCACGACCAGAAACTGTGTCTTTTGAAGAACACTCCCTTCTGTCCAAGCTGATACAGCTGTGGGTACCGATCTAAAAGTCGGGCAGAGATGAACTGGTCACAAATACCCATGGCAAATGGAGGAAGCACGGTAAAGAAGACGTTGTAGAAAGACAGGGTCCACGATTCGTAGATGACTTCACCAGAGAAAGCATTTTGGAAGGAGTACTAGACTTGTCAGTTACTGAAAGGACAGGCAGGAACGCGTCTGACATACCCAAAACTGTGTAATATAAAGTGCAATGTTCTTGTAGAACGAATACAGAATAACCCGACTGATACGATGGTAGCTCCACGCGCCATGCACCAGAAGCAGTTTGCGAAGGAACCGGAACTGGGCAATCGACACGTCGGCAGACCGGGCAGCTTGCAGACCTTCGACACCACTGATACCAACGCCGACATGGGCGGCCTGGATCATAGACACGTCATTGGCGCCGTCACCAATCGCCAACAATAGTGACTTGAGGTGACGCTTGACCAGCTTGACGACCAGAGCTTTTTGAAGGGGAGAAACACGACTGAACAGGTTAGCTTTTGCCTCTAGAGAACAGGGGACAAGGCTTACCAGCAAACCACGGCTTTACATTGGACCGCCAAATCCAGAAACAACTTTTCCATATCCTTCTCCAACGCAAACGTCAAGGATCGTCCGTCAATAACGAGGGCCAACGGCTCGGCTTCTCCCGAAGCCGCCTGGGTCTGAACGGCCTGCAACTTCTTTGATATGTTCTCACTCGTAGCCTGTGCCGTTTCTTCGTTGATAACCAACAGCGTCATATCCTCGGAGATCAGCTTGCAGGACATGCCGATGTTAATAGCGGTTTCCTGTCGGTCACCAGTAAGTACCCAGACCTTGATACCGGCGGTCTGCAACGTGTGGATCGTATCCGGAACCCCGTCCTGCAGACGATCTTCGATGGCCGTGGCGCCCAGCAGGTAGAAGTCCTTCTCGATCAGTTCCGACGCCTTGTCCAACTCGTCCTGACGGTTTCCGCCGACGGTCGTCGCGGCCTTGTCAAAGATCTGGTACCACTGCTGGAACTCCTCCTCGGGGATTTCGCGCATAGCCAAACACAGAGTTCGAAGACCTTCCGAGGCATAGTCCTCCAGGTGCTGCAAGGTCGATTCCACGATGGGGTTGTCAGAGTTCAGACGCTCCAAGATGACCGTGTCGGCTCCCTTCGTGTAGATGCGGACCTTTCCATCGGGGCAGCGGAAGATGGTCGACATTCGCTTTCGGGTGGAGTTGAACTCGCAGACAGCCAGGAGTTCGTATTCGTATTCCTGGCCACCCACGGAGATGAGCACCGACCGCGGCTTTCGGTTGGTGAATTGATACCCTAGCGTTGCGGCGCCCTCGACCAGGGCTCCCTCGTCGGGAGAGGCGGCTTGATATTTGATTTGGTCCGGTTTTTCGTCGTTTCGTTCTGGAATGACAGTGTGGCATGTAGCGAGCAGGGTCAGGAAGTGGTGCATCGCGTCCTTGGTTCGGTGGGACTGCAGGTTCTCGCGCAGCTGCTTGAAGTTGTGGATTCCGACCTCAACGCCGTCTTCCACCGTAGCCCGTCGATCCTCCGGAATGTCCTCGCCGTACTGAATACCTCCGATCGTGCACTGCTTGAACTCCATCATGTTGCAGGTTAGCGTTCCCGTCTTGTCAGAGAAAATGTACTCGATCTGGCCCAGTTCCTCGACCAGAGAAGACGTTCGACAGGTTGCCGGCGTGTCCGTTTTATCGTAGTAGATATCTAGATCCGAATTGATCAAGAACGCCTGCGCATACTTGACAATCTCGATTGTCACGAAGAGAGAGATGGGGACAAGGTTCGAGTACAGGACCCAGTAGGTGAAAATATCAAGCACAAACTGCTTCACAGGGTTGACGCTGCCATAGTCCAGATACGCGAGTCGGTGTTCCTGCGTCTGCCGGATGATCAAGTCACCCACGGAGCTGATCACGCTCAGACCAATCAGAATAGCGACCAGCATCAGAATCTGAATGTTGACCATGCGCTCGACCGCGGTCCGCTTAATCGGCGTTGCCGTCGCATTGCGCATCAGTTTTGTTTCGTGACCGGTGAAGACGACGATTCCATGCACCCACGGCGTGTTTCGCAATGTGGCGCCACGCAGGAGAAGTTGATCCGGAGCCAAAGGCAGTTCCTTCTCTCCCCCTCCCGCGTGCATGGTCAACGTCGCCTCGTAGGTGTACAGACTGCTGTTCGGTTGTTCCGAGCGAACGCGGCCGCTCAGCCGGCTGAGATCGGCCGGGCTGACGAGATGCGCCGTTTCCGGGATTGCCTGCTTGATCTTCAGATTCGTCTCTCCGTCCAGATTGGCGGTCTCGATATAACACAACCCTTCCGGCTCGGAGGATGCCAGCAAGACCAGATCCGCCGGGAAGGGCTGTTCGGACTCCACCCGGACGATATCTCCCACCGACACATCGATCCATTTCGTTTCGTGGAACGCAGAGCCCTTCAACACCTGCGTTTTCGAGTGGTTCAGTCCCTTGTCCGACGTCCTTCGCTTGTAATCCTCGACGAGTTCCTTGATGGCGGACACCAGCAACACAATCATCAGCGGTCCAATGGTGGTATATCGATTGGTCGGCGACACGTTTGGAATCTGCTGCAGAACGGCAGTGAACAGGAAAAACAGGTTGGCGTATTTGGAGAACTGCTCGTAGAGGAACTTCGGCAGGAAGGTGATGACATTGTACTTGGCGGTGGACACGTGGTTGTCGACGAATTTGTGCACCGCGTTGGCCGGAGGATTGTTCAGCACGATCATGCGCGGGCCCAGCGTGGACGGGTCGACCTTGCTGCGGCCGAAGCCGAACTTGAAGCTGGGTTTCTTCTTGGACTTCTGCGGCCGGGGAGCCGCCGCGGCGTGGGATTCGTCCGGATCGGCGCTGTCGATGCGAGCCGCCCTCGCGCCGTGCTCCGTCAGCGGCAAGTCCATCTCCGAGTATTCAGGAGCCATGCCCAGCATGTGCTTGGCCCGGCCCATCAGCCCGCCTCCCAGGCCCAGGATGCTGTTCCGCTCGGTGGCCTGCCGTACGCGATGGTTCGAATGTAGGGGGTCGTCCCCGTCATCCACGTTGTAGTATCCATGGTCGTCGTCGTAGTCGTCGACGGAGTAGCGACGGTAGTTGCTCAATCCGGAGGTCTGCGAATAGGTTCGCGAGGCTTCGGCTCCCATGTACGGGTCGGCCATGTAGGCTCCGGCCTGGACGGGAGGGTGCGCGGAGGTCATCGCATGGGCACCGGAGGGATGGTGCTGGTGTCCGCGGGCGCCGACGAAACTATCGTAGGAGACGGAGGGTCGCGGTTGCGGTTGCGGTTCGTCGGAGTCGTTGATGTTGAACTGTCGCAACAGGTGTTCGTCGTTGACGGGTGGGCCCTGACCCGGATTATACAAGGGAGTCGGTTCTTCCAGCTGCAGCAGATCGTCATCGCGGCCAGCGGCTGGATGAAGTCCTGGAGGCCTACCGCTGGCCATGATGATGGGGGCGGACAGACACCGACAGAGCGATGGAATGCCCCTGGAGCATTGATAGGGGGGGGGGTTGGAAGAGGGGGAGGAGTGGGCGCGAAGAGAGTCGAGGAAGTCGAGCGGTCGAAAGTAAAAGCGTAGGGCAAGAAAAACCCAAGGATGAGATCGACAAAGGGAATGTGATTGGGGAGCAGGAGAGAGAGAGAAAGGATGAATTCTGACTGCCTTCGGGGGATGCGTTTTGGCACTAACGCGGGCGGTGCTGGTTTTATGGATCTCCGCTGTGGCTGGGAGACTTTGGCTTCCTTCCGTATTTTTAGACCATGGCAGATATCATTATATTATTTCTTAGATCTACTCATATTTAACTGGGTTTATGATAGACAATACTGGTCTGGGCGCAGAGGATCGTCAACTGTATCTCATGCAGTTATGACGTCCGTCGGAACTCCTAGAGCTAAGAACAAACAGCACCACAAAAGAGACTCGCGTTTCAGATTCCCAAAGAATAATGAATTTTGGTCTAGGCCCGGCCGATTCTACTCCGTACACCATAACTAATTGTTCAGATGCTTCCTAATAAATCCTGTTCCCTTCACCGGTCATTCTCTGCGCGAGATTGCTCCGCCAGGCCTCCCTTGGCCCGCTTCGCCAGGTCAGCTTGTAGAGCCTTGTCGATTATCGCATTAACCTCCTTGACCTTCTCCAGCGCCACATTGGTCTTCGTGACGAACACCATCGCCTCGACGGGCGACCCGGAGAACTTGGACATGAAACACACGTCGCCGGCGCCGTTCATGCCGATGATGACGTCCGCCTCCGACGCCTGTTCTTCCTTCCGCGTCGCGTCGAGAATCACCACCTTGCCCTCGTCGAAGGTGTGGAAGGTGACGGATAGCGGCTTGTGCGTGATGTTCAGGGGCACGGGGACCCGCTCGTCAAGGCCGTAGACCACCACCTGGCCGTCTTTTACCACCGCGTCGGGGCGCCGGAAGTGCTGTAGGCCCGCCATCACGCCGATACAGGCCGTGTCGATCAGGTTGCCGTCGTAGTTGGTGATGTGGACGTCTGCGCGCACGCTCCAGCAGCTGACGCCTTTCAGGATGCAGAGCGATTCGGTGTCCAGGGCGTTCGAGTGGCGGACGACGCGGTCGAGGACGTTGGTGACGTAGGTTTCGAGATCTCCTTGCCTAGACCAGGACCATTAGCGGAGGGTACACACACACAGAGAGAGCCGGTGCAGGGAAAGTAAAGTCGAGCATACCGGCCATTATCCCAAGCCGGAGAACCCATGGCTGTCAACTCCAGGGCGATCGTAAAGGTGCCGTCGAAGGGGCGGTCATCGTGCGGTTTCGAGACTTCGGACGAGATGCGCACGATCAAACTAGACGGTCAGCTTTGTACGGGTCAGAAAACGATGCTAGAAAAAAAAGAATACCTCGTCTTGCCAAGCTGCACCTTCACATGCCCGTACTCCTCGCCAAAGGAAACGCTCAAGGGCCGGAACTGGTCGGCCTGGCGCCCGTCGAGGCGCACATTCTCGCGCAGCGCATTGACGATGAAGTCGCGCTCGGAGATGGAGAGCGGTGCCTCTTTGTTCATGGTTGGGGAGCGGAATGGCCCCGAGGGAGTTGGAGTTCCTCTGAAGATATCGTGAGAGGCGGTCGTGCTCGACTGCCAATCATCGCAGGTGCTGCAGGGCGGTGAGTCTGGCTGAGTCAGCAGTCGGCCGCATTTCTCTCTCTCTCTCGTCTCTTGCGTTGAAGTTGAATCACTGCAACACACCACACCATGACTACCGGTAGGACTCCTTCTTCCATCGTCGACAGCACCTGCTAATCCTCTCCCAGCCCACAGACCCACGTTCGATCCCGTATGTCCCCCGCCTCTGCCCACTCCGCATACTGACCATTGCAGGCGCAAGGGAAAGAGGCCCTCCGCGGCCCGGCCTACCACCAGCGACTGTTGCCGGCGCACACGCTGCTGAAGACTCGGTATGCACTCCTCGTTGCTCACACTTCGCTCGTCACGCTATCTAACATCCTCCAGTCAACTAGGCCAGGGCAGCGAACAGGAATCCCAGCAACGCGACCTGCGCGCCGAACTGCTACAGGCCGAAGCCGCCCACTTCGCCAAGAAGAACGGCGTCCCGGTCGACACACCCGCGGTTGAGAATGCCGCACCGAAACGCCAGATCGAAGCGCCGGCCGGCGACGAGCTAGAAGAAGAAGATCCGGAAGCGAAACGGCGGCGAATATTAGAAGAAACGCGCGACATCGATGCCGATTCGGACGGGTCAGAAGAGGACAGTAGTGAGGATGACAGGTTGGTGTTTGTCGTTTAGATGTGACGGGCATTGCTGATTGGACAGTGACGACGAGGACGAGGCCGCCGAGCTGATGCGAGAGCTGGAGAAGATCAAAAAGGAGCGACAGCAGCAGAAGGAGAAAGAGGTATGCCCACATCGCACGTGCAGATAATGGATTGGTGCTCATAATTGCAGGAACAAGAACGCGCGGCCGAAGAAGAGGAGAAACGAGAGGTGGATATCGCGCGAGGCAATCCGCTGCTGAACGCCCAGGACTTCAACCTGAAGCGGAGATGGGACGACGACGTGGTGTTCAAGAATCAGGCTCGGGGGAGTGAGAACCGGGGTGACAAGGAGTTTGTCAATGTATGGAGACCCGGGATCTTGATTGATGGCAAAGCTAATTGTCCTAGGATTTGCTGCGATCCGACTTTCACAAGCGTTTTATGGTAAGTGCCCGTGGGGTTGAGTTGAATGTAGCTAACAATGTTAGTCCAAATATGTCCGGTAGTTTCTACATGTCGCCTGCTGTATTCAGACACTGGTTGCATCAAGATGCGGACCCCTGCAGGCATTCTCCTGTCCAGCCATAGGACACGAAAGTCTGTATCGGCAGTCTGCAGAGCTGAGGATATCAGGCTCGAGAGACGCCAAACTATTGAACTATTATCATTTATTTGAATCACATAATATCAATATACCAAGTAGTCTATCCATAATTCCACCGGCATGCAATACCCCCATAGATATAATCCAAGTAGCCCCTCGAAACGAAACTGCCGGCAGAATCACCCCTCCCCACCGCCATCCAAACCAGCCAACGCCGACCCCCATTGTAATTGTCCACCAAACAACAGCCAGCGATCGCTGCACAAGAACAAAATGGATTCGCAACCGACCTCAAAGGCACTGCATAGTATGTCTTCAATTTCCACCGTCTTCCATTCCACGGCAGGGATTACAGGAATACATGATCCTAACAGCTGCAGATCGCATCAACACCGACGTATCGCAATTACTCCAGCGTTTCGAGAATATCATGGCCACAGCTACTGTACCTCCTCCCTCCATCCCTCCTAGCCGATACCCCGAAGACAAGAACAAATAATAATTCTTCATCCAGGTCGACAACAAAACCCACGCCTCCACCGCCGTCGAAACCTACCAGCTAGACGTGGAATCCACAGCCCTGGTGCGTCCCTCATCCTAGGAATCCCTCTCCTCATCAATCCAATCCAGAACCCAGCTAACCGATGATATACAATCACAGGTCCGCGCCGCAGAAGACATCCTCTCGCTAACGCGCACCATGAAAGAGACCTGGTTATTTGGGAAACTGGACACGCTGGGCGAAGACGAGACGGATGTGCGCAGGCGAGAGGAGCTGGAACGGGATGCGATGGCGATTCAGAAGGCCGTTGAGGAAGGGGGGTTGTTGAAGGCGAAGGAGTGACTTCTTTACAGCCCAGATTGGTTATATATATTGGGGTGCTTTGTTTTAGGTAGGTATTTTTGGAGGATGGTGTTATTTATTCGGTTGGAGTTTAGTTGGCTTGGTGTTTAGACGGGAGGATTGGTTGGCGATGATGCTTTCTTCTACTGGTGGTATGTATTTTATTCGAGATATCCATGGTAAGGGATTTCTGTTCTGTCCTGAATAGGATGTATATCTCCGTATGTCGCGACAGTCATCATAAGTATAGATCCAGCTCAGACCGGTCCAGCTGGTATTTCTATCTGATTTCACTGCTGATTAAATACATCCTACTTTTATAAACAAGGTATGTTTAAGAATGTATATTTGACCTCACATTGAAGCTTATCGTGGTGGGGGTGCATGTATATACATACATACATGGTAGACAGCTAGATGGAACAGACAATAATAGAAAAGTTAGCTGTACTTCTTTCAAATTACCTAGCATATGTAAATATGATTATGACTGATAGTTGGTATTTGATAAGTATAGATAAGATCTACGGAGTAGTATACAAGGATAAAGGCAGCCTAAAATAGGAAGGCGGAGACAGCCGATGATATTCATGAGCTTAATCCTTTATCTACTTTCCTCTCTTCTACCTCTTAACAAACAATCCAATCTAATCCACTTCTCTACTCAATTCCCACTACATCACCCCCTACTCCTCACCTCCTCACCTCCTCACCTCCATCACCAAAAAGAAAAAGAGAGAAACAAAAATGCCACAAATAAAAACCCTCAAACCACTAACCCTCATCGTCGCAACAACCCCCATCCAACCTCACCCCTCCTCTACCAGCACCAGCACGCATGGTACGTCCACACCCACGCCCACCCGCCTCGGCATCGGCCAAAACGGCACCCTCCCCTGGCCGCGCATCAAATCCGACATGTCGTTCTTCGCGCGCGTCACGAGCCGTCCGCCCCCCGGTTCAGTGCCGGGATGCACGAACGCGATCGTCATGGGACGGAAGACGTATGATAGCGTTCCTAGCCACTTGAGACCGTTGGGGAAGAGGTTGAGTGTGGTTTTGAGTCGCTCGGATGGGAATGGGTTGGGGGAGAGGGTTAGGGGGGATTTGGCTGTTAAGTTGCCCAAGGAAAATCAGAAGGAGCAGGAGAAGGAGGGGAAGGGAGTAGTGACACAGGGGGGAAAGCAAGGACAGGGTCATACCTCTGCGATAATTAGCACTTCGCTTCCGGATGCCTTGGAGACGCTTTCTCAGCCGACGAAGGAGGCTGGGGTCCCTATCCCAGAGCTGGGCCACATTTTCATCATCGGCGGAGCGGAGATCTATGCCTCTGCCCTGGAACTCCCGACCACCCAACCGCTGCGTATTGTGATGACGGAGGTCGAGAAGCTGGACCCCGCGCAGGGGTTTACCTGTGATACGTTCTTCCCTGTCGATGAGGAGCTGGTGGCGCAGAGGGGGTGGAGGAGGGTTACACCGCGGGAGGTGAGTGAGTGGGTGGGCGAGGAGGTGGATGGGGAGTGGAAAGAGGAGGGCGATGTGAGGGTGAGAATGGTGGGGTATGAGAGGACATAATCATCAGCCTGTCTAATACCTTACATTACCTTGTCTTACTACCTAGGTAGATGACCTAATCTATATGGACGGAATGTAAATAGTTTAATCTATCAATCAAACCAAGTATGCTCGCTCAAAACAGAAGGCTAGGCTAATATACACCAACTAATATACCAAGATAAGACAATATACGCACTGCTGCATCCAATGTACAAAGTACTGAATCAATGACATGAAGAGCTACTCGTTCTCTTTCATGAACTTCACGAACGCCTTCTTATGTACCAGCCCCGCGTACTGCCCGTTCTGCAGAACGCAGAGATACCGCAGGCCCAGCTTCGCAAAGCACTGGTAAACGAGATCAATAGGGGAGTGGATATCCAGAGAGATAGGGGCCTAGTTATAGGAGTCAGACACGCTCATGCAGATATTAAATAAGAGAAGACGTACCGGATCAATATACTGCCCGAAATCCACATGGTCCGCTTCATCTTCGCTGTCCGAGAGAACGGACGACGAGTCCAGCGCCATAAGACACAGCGTGTTGTCTTCGTCGTCGAGATCATCCAACGCGAACTCGAGCTCCGGCGCAGGGATCAGCCCCGTGAGAATGTTGTCGCGCAGGATGGGAAGCCCGCTGTCTAGTTCGCCTGCCACGAGCAGGTTCTGTAGTTTCGACCGCAGCTCTGTAGCGGCGACGAATGGCGAGTCGGAGATGTCGATCACGCGGCTCTTGCGGACGGGGCGCACGATATCCCCCAAGGCGGCGTCGGAGACTACCTGGATCTTGTTATCCAAAAACGGGTAGGAGTTCATGTCGGTTAGAAGGTCCTGTCAAGTCAGTCAGTCAGTTTGCATAACACATAATCGGACAAAGTACTTACGTAGATACTGCGCGGCTCGATCGCATCCGCAGTCCACTTGGCGCATAGAACGGCCAGCGAGAAAGGAAGCACATGGTCCAGGCTGCCGGTCAGTTCGAACAGAATCACAGCCAACGTCACGGACAACCGAGTCACGCCGCACATGGTGGCTCCTGCTGCAACCATGGCGTAGACGCCCGGGGTCACACAGGACTCCATGCCCGAGACGGCGGGACAGGAAGACCCGAAGAGGAAGAAGTTGGGATACTTCACAACCAGGTACTGCGCGACGTGCCCAACAATACGGCCCATCAGGCCGCCGACGACCATGGATGGCACGTAGATCCCGGCCGGAACCTTGATGCCGAAGGTCACCACGGTGAGAATGCTCTTGATGACAAACGCCACCAGCAGGTAGCTGATGATCTCGCCGATGCCGTCCTCGCCTGGACAGAGCCCTGTGGGGGATGTGGATTCGCGCTTGCACGGGCTGGCCAGCTCGAACAGAAGCTCCGACACGGGCAGCTTGGTGTACCGGTTCCAGAAGCTAGTTACCCCGGTGAGGAGCGCGACGAGCACCACCTCGAGCACCGGCCACCGTTTGATGATGGGGATGCGTCGAAAAGATCGAGCCCACAGGCTGGACGCTTTGATGAACAAGGCACCTAAGACACCGCCCAGCACGCCCAGGAGAATGAAGATGGCCATCTCAAAGAGTTCCCAGTCTCCGACGTACCGCACCTGGAAGAGGACAATCTTGCCGGTGCCATAAGGATTCAGGAACTTGAGAGACAGAGCCGCCGCAATGCAGCAGAAGAAGGTCCTGAAAAGAGTCTTCGGAGGGAAGTAGTAGCTGACTTCCTCCAGGCTGAAGAGGACGCCGCCGATAGGAGCCCCGAAAGCAACGGCCACACCGCTGGCGGCACTCGCACTCAGCACCTCTCGTCGCTTGCCGTCGTTGTGGCTATACTTAGCAAACAGGCGACAGCAGATATTCCCTACGCACGTCGCGATATGCACGTACGGGCCCTCCTTACCGAGACTCAAGCCCGAGGAGACGCTAAAGACCAGCGCAATCGTTTTGATGGCCAGCGTTTTAAAGCCCAGGTAGCCGTGTAGCACGAATCCACTGTTGATGACCTTCACCTCGGCCACCCCGCTACCAGCCGCGGAGTAGTATACCATGTCAGGACGGGTGCTAATCTGAGCGTACGGCTGCGGCCGGTCTTCTGGCTCAGACGAGTCCTCTGTGCCGTCAATGCGCTTCGATCCGCACGACGAAGCAGCCCCCAGGTTCTCGTCCAGCGTCGTCAACGAGACGGACGACGGAACCACCGTTTTCGTAAGCAGGGTCAACAAACACGATATCACCGACAAAAGCACCACCCAGAACACGAACATGGCAAAGTCCACGCCCTGGCTTTTCGTCCCCGACGGTCGCAGCATCTTCGACCATGGCCGCCACTCCGCGCAGTCCGCCTCGCCGACGCAGCAGGTCTGCCGACTGTGGAGCCAGTGCGTCGTGCAGTAGCCCGATTTCAAATCAAACACAAAGTCCTCGGTGACGTCCACAAAGTAAGCGATCGCCGCCGTGATGCAGCCGATGACAGCCACCAGGATCCAGCCCTGGGCCCCGTCGAACCACGCCAACAGCCGTCCCCGGACATCCTTCCGCATGCGCAACTCGCGCAGACGAGCTCCATCAGCAATGCTGTCATGCACCCAGTCCGTCGAGGTGAACTGATCGTACCAGGTGCGTTCGTCCATAAACGAGGCCGTCATACCATCTTTCGCCGAGCCAACCAGGCCCTCGACCTGGTCTGCTGCATCTAGACTGCCGCGCCGACTGAAGCGGATATTCTGCGAATTGGCGCGGCTGTGATGCCGCGAGCGACGCAAACTCCCGGCCAGCAGCGAATGGCGAAAGGGGATCTCGGCCCCCGACCCGCCGGATAAATTGGTGTACGACCGTCGCAGACCTCCTTTGCGGGTTTCCTGCGGTTTTCCGAGTAAACTGGTCGTCTCGCCCACCTCAAGCGGTGTATCCAGCGACTCGTACCGGGTGTGGGATTCGGACAGCAAACTGTGGCTTCGGCGGAAAGCAGCAGGAGAAGGCGGCGCGGTTCTCGACGCCGACGTGGGACGGTCCGACGGGACGGAGGGGATCTGGTCGTCGCCATCCGGAGGGATGCGGGGGAAATAGGAGGGAATCGAGCGAGGCATGGTTTCTATTTACTTTTTTTTTGGGGAGATGGGAAACGAAGCCGTGGTTGCCTCGGAGTTTAAATTGCACGCGCTATGACCTGGTTAAGACCTCGTCCGTCGGAGCGGGACCAAAACAATCACACACCGACAAACATGGCTCGTCTAGATGACGAGAGGCAGCCTTGTAAAAGTCACTAAAAGGAGACGTTGAATCGGGCACGAGTCCCACTCGATTAGCAAGTCCGACTCCCCGCAGTCTCCAACGGCGGTGAGTAAGGAGGACAGGAGGACAGGAGGACAGAGCGGAGGCAATGCGAGGCGCGACGGGGCTGATAAGGGGAGGGAAAGACGGAAAATTGAGAACAAAGAGGGGCAAAACAAAAGGCGTCGGAGAGTGGCCAGGGAGTCAGGATGCGATGGAAGACAATGCGGAATCGAGCCTCCGGGGTTGGCGATGCAGGCAGATGACCCGCTCATCGGAGGCGCTAGAGCGTACATCATCTGATGGCGATCCTCGTTGGACGTGGAACATGACGAGTCTGCGTGGGAGGACCAGTTGGGTTGACGGTGACTGACGGTGACTGACGGTGACTGCGACTTGTGAATGCGGTCGATGGAAAATCCCCTTCATTCTTGTGTACACGTGAAGAGAGGGTGTGACATCTTTGTCAGCTCTAGGAATGTCCTTCCTACCACCATCCATACCATGTTCATATCCTATCCTATCCAGGTCCATAGACATTCATATACGGAGTACATCTCATATTGTTCATATCAAATATGAACACCCTATGCTATGACCCATCTTCCCCGCCCATCCTTCGTAATAAGAGGACTGAGCTCAGCTTTCGCCACTGGACAAGCTACCAGCTGCACCAGTCATCGAGGCGATGTACGAACAGTGTCCAGTACGGACTTCATCGACGTCGCATGGAGCCATGACGGTGCCAGGTCGCCTCCGTATCGTCTCAATGGTGGACCGCAAACCGTGACCCACCACCTTGCAGGGTGCATCAGACCGCGCCGTCTGTCAGGATGCTAGTTTAGCCATGCGCTGTCGGCGGTAGCCTGAATCAGGGTGTCTGTACAAATAGTGAGGCTGATCTGGACGGTGATGACGTCTGTTTCTGGTTGCGGTGATCTGTATTTCGAGATGGATGGAGTACATGAATTCAGATGCCCTCAACTCTAAGTTACTGACTAGCTGCTGTCATCAGTGCTCGAGAAACTGCATTTTCAGCTCATGACGACTGGATTGTACGATGTGGTGACAATCTGCGAGTTACTGTTGTAGTGATGACCCCCTTTTTGAATCCAACCCAAGTTCTACATGACTCCAGCTATGTCTATAGCAGATCCATCAACTGCTGCCAAACGGTACTAAATGCATTAACATTTTATTGAACTCAATCTCTAAAAACCAAACAAAGGTATCCTCAGAAGCCCTGAAAATCAAGTCGCTATCATTTAAACAAGAAGAACCCTGCATCTGTCAGTAATGGCCCAACAACGCACATAAGAGAAAGACTTACGCATTAACACAACCGTCGTTCTCGGGGTTGTCTACACCATCGTTAGCTCAGCAGGAGACACGACCACTCGACAAACTTACTGGTAACCTGTGCCCATTTACCCCAGACCACCTTGCCCGACGTAGTCACCATCCCCAGATCACTGACGTTGACTTCGATGATGGTACCGCGACTCAAAACTCCGAGACGGGTGTACAGCGGGTTGTTCGGGTTCTTTTGGACATTGAGGATTGGGACCTGGATTGTAACGCCGAGTTTGGGGTGGGTGACGTTGGCCTTCTTGTAACGCAAACCCATCGGTCTATAACAGTCAGCACTTCTATCAGTTTTCCGAAAGACTCCCGCATACCTGATAAACCGCTCATATTTAACATTCTGTCTCGTGAAATCCTGCCCCACGAACGTCGGTTTCGTGATCATGCGCTTCCACGCCTTCTTATGCGTCTTCTTGCCCGTATTGACCACCTTGAACATCTCCTCCTCCGAGATCCCGCGCACCTTGGGGATCGGCACGGCGAACTTGGCCGCCTTCTCGTTGCGCTTGTCCTTGATGGCCGACGACAGGGCCTTGGCGTTGGTGGCCTCGGAGCGGTCGAGCAGATAGTGCGGCACGGCGGACGACAGGTCGGCGGCTTCGGCGTTGGACTTGACGTTCTTCTCCTCCTGAGCCTTGATGCGCTTGCGCATCTGGATCTTCTCCTTGTGGCGCTGCTGCTGGTGCAGCTTGGCTCGCAGGCCGCGCAGGTTCTGCGCATCCTTGGACGCCTTGTGCCCTTCACGGGCCTGCTTCTTGCGGGCCCGCTCGTCGGCGTCGAAGCTGGACTGGATTAGGGTGGGTTATTATATGGAAGGGAATGAAGAGAGGCGTACCGCTTTCCGTGCAGCTTCTGCCATCTCTCGACGTATTCGTTCTGAGGCATGGTGGCGGCTCCTGGGGTCTGAAGCAGAAGTGCGGTGGAAAAGATGGAGAGACAAAAGATAAGCCTGTTTTGGGTGGGCATTTTCATTTTTCTGCCGCGTTGATTGGCGAAGTGGCGGGCGGTGTCAAGGCGGTCAGTCACGTGTTATATGGTTGCCTTGGGCACCAGGATTAGTTGCCTGAATCTGCTGGTCAACTGCTGCCTAAGGCAGCAACTTACCTGTCAGCTGACATAAATCATATACTCTGTAACTAGTTAACTAACTAGTTAAGGTCCGGGTTAGAGAAGTTCAACCCGGACCCAGGCTGGGTTGGGTTTTAGGTCGAGACCTTCGACCCTATTTGAGATATGCCTTTAACATCCGCGGATGCGGATTTGTTGCAGCCTACATGCGATCATACTATCACTTTAGTCATGTGTAGCGTGTATAGAAAATCAAGTCTATATAAGCGCATATGTACTTGATTTTCTCGACAGCTCCAAGGCTTTCTCTTTCCGTTTTAGTGCTCCTCCCTCGCCGCTTTTTACTCACTGAGTAGACCTGAGCACGTCCTGAGCAGCCTGAGACGATTACTGAGCACGGGGTAAGCGGAAGACTGAGTATCCTAAGTAAGCAACCTTAATAAACTATATCCTAACTAGCGGTCTTCTTTTTACCCGCTTCTTTACTCCGACTTATAGCCTAGCTATAATCATCACCTCACCGCGCGGTTATGATGATGGCTAACCGCGGTTAACCGTGGTCATGCCGCAATCAGATACATCACTTTCTCTCACGACGCCAGCAAGCTGGCAGCATCGGCAGTCTCTGGTATAGTATGGGCCTGGGACATAGCGACCCGCGATATTGACATGACATTCCGAGTTAAGAAAGGCTATATAATGTCCTTCGCCTTTTCTCCAGATGGCCAAACTCTGGCCTCGGCTGCTGGGCGACAAGCTGGCGAAACAAGTTATACGGTAATCCACATATGGACTGCGACGGGTATATAACTCCGTTTAGTCGACATCAGCCCCGTGAAAGTACAGCACCTGTCTTTCTCGAGAGATGGTCGCTTTCTCCTGACAGAACAAGAGTCACTACCCCTATACCTCGGCGTGAGCGATAGCCTGGACGATTCTGCACTCCGTATTCAGGACAGTTGGGTGACAGGAGGTGGTGAGAAGCTGCTTTGGCTGCCTGCGAACTACCACCCATTGTCCTATAACGTGGACGCTAATAACAAGGCCCTAGTGATGTGTCATGCGTCTGGTGCGATTACACTTTTGGAGTTTACTTTCTTTTAGGTGGTTCGAGGGGGCGTAGACCACGGACAATGTATTCGATGAACATCATAGTTAGTACAAAGAAAGACTCCAGGGACAACCACCCGCCTATTGACTGCAGACCACAGATATAGCAGTGCGCCAAATATCCTAGTAGACCGAGCTAACTATACAACATCTCACGGAGTCACCAGCCCCTAGCTTACCAACGATCCCAGCCGGTATGATGCTCCTTGAAACCATCAACATTCGCGTCACAACCAATCCCATCAACAAGCTCAAACTCAACACTACATCCCCCCCCAATGCCAACCCCCACCCCAAAGAACTCCGTCTTGTCACTTCCTTCTCCTTTCCCCACACTCTTTCCATCAGGCCCAATAACCTCACAGCTCTTCGGAATCCCAATCTGACTGGCCACGCATCGGAACGAGTACCATGCGCCGCCAAAACATCCCTGCTCGAGCTGGAACTCCGTGCCCGCGAACGTACACGGGATATACCCAACAGGCGTGCCACTGCTATAGATGCCGTCGCGGTCGGAGTTTAGCAGCGCGAAGCCGCTGCCGAAGTTATTTGTTCCGGATTTACCGATTATACTGAAGATAGACGAGCTCCAGACTGCTGCGACTTTTTAACCGGCAAGCGCGGGGGTTACGCTTATAGCTGCGGTAAGGAGGATTACTGGGAGTTCGAAGCGCATTATTACAGTTTCTGGTAGTAATATGGACTTGTATTTGGTCTTGCTCGGTTGATAAATAAATAGGAAGAGATGGAATGAGGTCTAAAGATTCTCAAATGTTCAGATTACCAGGACCAGGACACATATTTATACCCGGGCTTTGAAGCTGGCTACATACTCCGTAGTAGCGGAAATTCGACCAAGGGTGTACAGTGTACTCCCAACTGTAAGGAGAATTGGCCCCTACTGGAGTACGTGGGGATAAGACGGCATTGCATGGAGCCAGGGGACATACCCCAGCGTATTACCAAAGCGTAAGGAATATTTGCGATTGTTGGATTGTCGAGGGAATTGCTTGTTGGCTAACCCATCAGCGGGGCCGCCCCCAAACCGATCCCTGGTTCTCCTGGCTTCGGGGGGCGATGGACGAACTATTTATTATATGAAGATATATTAGAGTATATTAGAGGAACCTCCTAGATTTTAGCATTTGCAGAATGCGGCTTAGCCCGCCCTCCTAAGCTTTGAGTTCTATCACCCAATCGAGTATATGAGAGCCAAGGAGGCCGGCCCCTACGGCTAGTGCATCCAGGAGTGGGCGCTCTATTCCAACTGTTGTACCGTTATGAATTATGATGCAGCCAACAAACCATCATCTGCGTGCAAGAAATATAACAAAATAGTAATATTTTTATAATCTAAATAGACAGGAGGTACGCTACGTATACAGCAGTCATACAGTGCAAGCTCTTCTGCCATTGGGGCTACTGCCAAATGGCATACTCGCATTTTGCACCTACCGAAAATACAAAATGGGCTAGAAGAGAAGTCATTCCTGCGATCAGCAACAAACTTCTCATTCACCCCGTATATTGAAAGATTGATGCATGTTTGAAACATGGTCACTTACCGCGAGCCAACGCCTCCACTCTTCAGCGGAGCGCACGAGCTCGCCCCGTAGTAGGAGCGCGTAGGGCACGGCGCTGTTGCGGATGCCAGAGGCTGCGGCGTCAACAATGACGTTGACACAGCGGTACGATCTGTGATCCCTAAAGATGTCAAGCATGTCGTTAGCCAGCCACACGTCCCTTATGGCCATCCATAAAGCACTGGATCCAACACAAACAAAATTGCAGTGCTGTTGGCTTGGTGCTATACCCCCGTCAAAATGTCGCACCATAAAAGCCCGCAGGTGATCAAGCACACATCCCGAATAATCCATCCGCCATGGAGTGAACATCACCTGTGACGTCAAGGTGGCACATCCCAGCTCCGGATCAAGACCGTCCAGTCAGCAGTTGGCGTCTCCGAAAACGCGCCCCAGAGCCTTCTCAGCCCTCGGTGGCAGCACTCTGCCGAAATGAAGTTTTCTTCCTGTATCTCTATATCCCTAATCGGAACTCCCGTGCTGGACATACCCACGTGTCTGAGGTCTGCTTGGCGGCTGGTGGGCTGCACACTCGCTACATCCCGCAAGGCCAACCTCCTTGCGATATCCGCGAAACGGTTCCGCACACTCGCATTCCACGTTCCCGACGCGCTAATAGCCCTGGCAAGTGCGTCGGAAGTCTCGTAAAGGGATAGGGCTTTACAGGAGCCTTCCAGCAGTTGGAATGCCGAAGCAGAGGCTTCGAAGCGCACATCGGATGCCGCGACTGTGAAGGTCACCTGCATGCCGCCGGGAAGCGGCACTTCGATTGTTATATAGTCAGGACAAAACCAGATCATACGAAGAAATGATGAGAGATTACTGTCTACGGCTCTATCACAAATTATCCCTTGAGTGATGACTATTGTTGCCATGGCTTTCGTGAATATTAATTGGACATCCTTGCCGTGTCGTTTGATGCATTTAAAGTTTCTCGACTTTGACCCTATGCACGATACTCAAGTTGGAAACCGAGCGTCTTCCTACCCACCTCAGTGTTGCTCATTATCTACAATATCGAATTCACGGCCTGCATAACGAATATTTCTCTGGCCGGTTGATCAACTTCACCACTCCTCTACTATTGTTTGACAAATGGGAAAAAATACCTCAATGTCGATCTTCTTAAGGACAGGCGGCATTGGTATGTACTCTGTGGCTTGCTCTAGGATCATTCGCTAGTTTCATGCGCACCCTCCAAAGGCATTCGACATTCACTGCCTCTTAGTTTAGAGTATGATTGGATTAAATTCACATCTTACGGACTCTTTGGCTTCTGGGTTTGTGCAGTTCAATGGAGTAGGAGGAAGAGGAGGATGAGTATTCATACTCAGATCTTGACCTCATAATATTGCTTTTCTGGATACAGGTAGGTTACCTAACGACCCACCAAGAAAAGGATCCATTCGCAGCAAAATTCATTAGCAATGTAAATAACAATGGAGGACCTCTAAGAAGACGGACACCTCCGCCCGGTTGATAACTGTTGTGGAATTCAGGGGAAACGGGGCGCAGGGAGTTATTAATCGGCTACAGGCTCATCGTGTCGCTCAACTAGGATGTAAATGTCATCGGTGGAAACACCAGGAATCAATATATTCCTGTCTAAATGAGATCTTGGGGGCCAGCTGGCTCCTCTGGGTGCTTCACCTATCTTGAAGCCATTGGGGAAACATCAAGGTAAGATACTATCCCCGCAAGCCAAGGCGGAACGTATGATTGGGAAGGGTTTCACCGTCAAATGGATCCGTTTGTGTCGCTTTGAATAATGGTTCCGATTGAAGCTCTGAGGGCACCCGTTACATTTGAACGGCCGGTTGTTGGCGAGTCCTGGAATACGTCCGCCATATACCTGTTGCTGGTTGGCCAGATGACCGCTCTCGAGTCTTGGTAAAATCTCCGGTTGAGTACTGCCCAGAAGCGGCAAGTGGCTCCCCGGATTGTTGGTACTGGCCGTTATGGATCCGTTCATGGCCGAAGCCGAGTATGACGGTCAGAGTTGTCGGGGCTGGTAACAGTGAGACGGATGGGAATGGGAAGTCACTCGTCTTGGTAGGGGTATTCTCATTCCCAGTTGTCCTCTGTAAGGTGGATGTCCTCAGGACTGGACAGTTGCTGGAGTCCGCCATATGCCGGGGCAGACGAGCATCTTGCCAAGTACAGATTGTTGGATGGAATAGGAGGTGGCGCCAAGGCCGGGTTAGGTGGCATATTTAGCACTGTAAGCATCGCATTCGGATGCTGATGTTCGGGGCCCGCGGTGGGAATGCTGGCAATGGAAGGAAGTGAGAATTGCTGAAACGGGGATAACTGGTCCATATCGTACGACGGAGAAATGGTGTCATTGTCAGGAGGTTATGTTGCGGAGTTTCGGCTCAAAGGGTTCATGGAAGAGCAAAAGGTCGAAGCGGGATTGTTCCACGATTGCCGCGGTGTCAACGAAGCCGTTCCATACGGACTCTGAATTTGCCAGGGGCTTGGCGCAAACAAGGAAGCCAAATCCGCGGAAGCTGCAACGGTTGTTGTTATTGCCGTGGCCGTAGTTGGTACACTAGATATGTTTGTTAGAGCCGGAGTGTCGGCCGATTGCGTGGATGCGGGGGGAGTTAGTAGATTGCTGATGCTAGGACTAGTGGGAAGATGTTGAATATTCGACATGGTGAGTATTCGACAGATGCGTAGGGAGTCTCAAGCCGGCCCTTCCAGTATGCTTGACGGCAGGGTTTCAAAGTCAGGGAGAGGCGAGGCGGCATATCCCAGGCGACGTCCAAACGACAAGTCGATCAATACAAGAACGACGAGATCAAGGTTTGATATGCGCAACATGCCAGTATTTCCCTATTCAAGAGATGGCAGTGCGATTTAATTGTAACCTGAGGAGGGAGACAAAAGAAAAATAACACAATGTATGTAACCAACTAGCACAATTAATGATTTCCGGGTTAGCAACAGTGGGTACTAACCAAGTCATTCGAGCGCGATTCCGCGACAAATGATGGCAGTGGTAATAATAGGAGAGCTAGACAGAAGGGAAAAAGAAGCAAAAAACAGGCCGATCAATAAATAGAGAGATAGACAAGGGAAGAGCTTGAGACAGGAAAAAAGAACATTAACGTGCATTGATGTTTGTGCAGGCCGCGGATATAGGCATTCAACAATGGTCTAAGGCGATTGAAGGGCCAAAAACCCAAGCTAGACGGGAATGAGACGTATCCAGTCAAAGTCCAGTCCAGCGCGGGTCGGGGTCAAAGATCGGGAGGAAAAATGCCAGGGGTTGGGGGAGAAATAAAATAGAATAGGTGCTCGACTATGGAGCTGGAACGAATGCGGAAAATCAACCCACAAATAATGTGGAAACTTAAGTCAAAGAAAGAAAGGAAGAACAAAAGAAAAAAAATCTAAAGCAAAAGGAAATGTATCCCGGTGGCTGACCCTTGTGGCAGGGATTGGGAACAGATAAATATGGGGCATCCCGCCCCTGTACAAGAATGCAACCAATTTAATAGTTCACAATAATCAATCTTACCTTACTTTAACGGAAATAAAGTAAATAAATAAAACCAAATTAGAAGTGGAGGTTTGGGGATGGGAATGTTTGAATGAAAAATCAAACAATAAAATGAAAGAAAAAGAAAGGAAAAGAAAGAAAAAAATAAACCAAGAAATAGTTAGACAGGCCCCAATGACTAATCCGGATCTATTCAAGAGGAATGAATGGGCATTTGGACCAACCAGGTTACATCGGGGAGGGGGCAAGGCTTTGAAAAAGGAGGACCACTGACCGGGCAAACGGTCCCTGGTTTGCCCGAAGATGAGAATATTTCTTTGATTGGGGGCGGGGCTGGGTGTCCATGCGTGAGAGGGAATGGGCAAGTGAATATTTTTGTTTACTAGAGCATAGTGCTCTGCAAATGCCTGTAGAGCTCAGTGCAACCAGTTTGCAGGATTCAAGCACAGAGGCCAGGTTTTGCGCAATAGGTCGAGAAAGCCATCCATGCTCATACCCTCAACATTGGTACCAATATGTCCCTGAAGTAAGCTGCGTTCTCCTGAAATGGTTCGTACCGGGTGGGCGATAACGGTGGTTGCAGTACCCAGTCTTTGGGTAGAGGATGGGTGTCCTTTCCTTCTTTTCCTTCAAAAGGGTATTTTGAAGGTTTTAATGGGGCCCATCGCAACCGTGATAGATAATCGCTGGCACCCTTGATGGTGGTTGCCAACGAGTGGGAGTGTTGAGAATCAGGGTTGCTGTGTGGAGCATCGTGGTGGCTGAGCCTTGTTGCACGGATTGGTAACAAGTATATATCAGGCATCCCGCCCCTACAGAAGAGTGATACTCCAGACAATCAATATAAGTATCACTCATTTTAACAATTAATATTCGATTTCCACCCCTAAATTAACAAGCGAATCAGTTTCCTGGGTAATGGACTAAGTAAATGACCTGGTTTGCACTGAGACCTTATCACGAGCAAGAGAATAGGCGGAGGATAAATACTATGTCCTAAATTATTGATAGTGACAAGAGACCCCAATCGAAACAAGTAAAATGCCTTAGGAAGTAGTAAGAAGAAGGGATGCTTAAACATCTCTAGCTTTTTTATTATATCTGTTTCCGTTCCTTCATCTAGGCATTAAAGTGGCGGTACGAGTATGATTCATGGCTCTCTATTATAAGCCCAACGTGCCATCTTCTAAAGACCCTCTATAAAGCTCGTCACTTCTTAACTTTTCTCCGGTAGTAATTCCGTAGAATTTTCCTAATAAATCTGGCTTTATGATTCCATATCTGGCGATATACCTCCCAGGCTTCAGATATTTATTCGCGTTAATACCTCCGTCTCAGGCGTTAGATAAGTTGCTATACTTCTTTACATTCCCTTATCCAGCCCGGCATCGAGCGTGAACTGACTCGTGATTTAGGAGTGGACTCTTAACTGCTATAAGGATAGCATTAACTATATTCTTAGTAATGTAATTAACGTCCAGTTCTATATTCAGGAAGTTATATCCGGCAGGTTTCACTCCAGGATATGGTAAAATCATTCTTAATCTATAAGTTCCCAGTTATACCACTCGGGAAATATACACTCGCGGGTTAGTATCATCAATATTATCTCGAGAGGGATATAGTCCGAGTTATAATCTAAGTCGTTCCGTGAGAGACAGTGAACGAGACTATCTTAGAATC
Source organism: Aspergillus bridgeri (assembly GCA_027569665.1). Taxonomy (NCBI): domain Eukaryota; kingdom Fungi; phylum Ascomycota; class Eurotiomycetes; order Eurotiales; family Aspergillaceae; genus Aspergillus; species Aspergillus bridgeri. The sequence continues at coordinate 4,628 of JAPDKQ010000075.1, read as the reverse complement.
TAGACGTGACTAGCGAGAGATCGATTATGAATTCTAAGTCTCGAGCCCGGAAAATAATAGTTCCTATCTCGTAAAGGAGGGCCAAGTCGTACTCCTTAAATAGTCGTAGTATTTCTTCCGCCTCGGGGTCTATCCTTTACGGCATTAAGCCACCCTAGTATAAATAATACAAGTTAAAGTCTCCCACAACGATTTGCTCTGCCTGTTACCATTACCTTATTACCACACGGAGCGCGGGAAGAGCACTGTTTATTAGCTCTAAGATAGGAACTAGGTTATATATATTATGAATAACGATCTCCTCACTCTCCACTTCTCCCTAGCGTAGGCGTAGCGAGCTTAGATCTGGGATATGGTGTATAACTAACCAACGGCCGCTGTCGATCCTTTTATTAATAAAGAAACAGATCCATGTCTTCTCGTGATCGTGATACGCCAGTTCAAAATGTTGTGGGATAGGATGATGAGTTATATATATAAACGGGTTTCTCCAGGGTTCTTGCATTGCTAGTACATCATAGCTAGTAACTTTTCTATCTCTTAGCAGGGTCGCCATCACCTTGTCTCGTGACTTCATAACATTATACTATATTAACAGTGTGGTTCGCCTATTTATTATTAACTGATAGGTGTGATTTCAAAGAAGTTTGAGATCGGCTGTATATTTTCTTCTGGAGACAGTTTATCGGGCTGTGTCGTAACATTCCCTCTTCTAATATTCGCGGGACTTTCGGCAAGAGCTCGGAGTGCGATAGTATATCGTCTCTTATACGCCGTCTGCCATTCCTCTCCCGTTATCTGCGGAAACGGCTATATGCCTTTCCTGAGGCCATATGAGTGCGGTTGACTGGAGGCCGTGCTCTGTTGGTCTGCTGGTGTGCTAGGGTCATTCTGTGTTCCCGATGGACTTGCGGATCAGGTAACAACGGCAATTAGTCCGTTGCAGCGGCAAACAATAGCAAAGAGTCCTCCCACCTTATCAAAACACGATATAGCGGATACTACTTTTTACAAGGATACCAACACCTCCTATAATAGTGTTAAGGCACCTGAGACGCACGAACAAACAGCTATTTTGTCGGATGATAGGTCACGGCCTAGAGTAAGATGGAAGAAGAACCTCCCGCAAGTAGTTCGATCGAGGAAAAGCCGAAGGCGACAATTTCTACCAAGGAAAGCTTAATATCCTCGAATTCCACCTCATACAAAGGCCTATCCAAAGAGTCCTCCTGGCAGCCCACGGTTGCCGTTAGAGAAAAAAAAGCTCTTCCGGCCTGTTACAGTCTTAGCTTCTCGGTGTTTAAGAAAAATCGGGTCACGAAGAACATCGCCCGGCGCTTGCCAGCAAATAAAATGGTACTTAAAAGCCTGTTTGCGTTACTCCTGGGCTTAGCGTTCCAAGACCCGGATGGAAGGATGCTCTATGTAGATGATCTATCTGAGTGGGAAGACCCATGGTCTGGCCTCGGTGATAAGCTCTTTGTTTGAAGAAACTTATGGGAATCTTCGATATTGATACAATTTTGTACAAAATCTTTACTGTATTTTTGATGTGGGAGAGAACGGTTCGTTGCTGTTACACGCGAACCCTAGAGACATGAGTAAGATATTATTTCTATACTCTCCATATACCTTATTATTAAAGCCTGCAGGATATGGCCAATATGTTGCTGGTAGAAACGTGAACCACGCAGATACCATCACAAGTATAGCACTCGGTCAAAGGCGGCCATTTTGCAGAATGCCTTTTTCAACAAAGTATCGACCAATTAGGCGTGCCAATCCCAACCTCTCCAGGCTTTCCTTAGAGACTTTTGATCCAAGAGAGAAACCGAATACAATAAAAACAACAACTGCACCATTGGAATATATTAAATAACTAGATACCTGCAACAAAAAGGTCAAGGAGGGGGGGGAAGCTCTTTTTTAATTACACCAGAACTGCTCTCCTGAGAAATATTTTAAGGATATGGCTCACAGAAGTGGCAGGAATCCATTGCCACGGGGTGGCAGTGTCCGCGATCCTGCGGCTGCCCTGGTGGGTTTTTACAGCAGCACCGTGTCCAAAAAATGTTTGGACGACAGCAGTCCTCCCAGCTCTGGCAATCCTTCCCAAAACCGGCGCATTGTGCGTTCACATCGTGTCCCTCCAGTCTAAGATATATACATTAGTACATTATACCACACTACTGTACTGTGATTAACGTACGCATTCAGGATGGCTACCTGGGCCTCACGGTCAGGGTGAAGTTTGCTTGACTGAGGACTTGAGCAAACCTCTTCTTTAACCATTATAACTACTTCATCTGAATAGGAGTTATTATCAGTCAGGTCTGCGTAGGAAATTTATTGTATACTGACCATGGGGCATAGCATAGCTTCCCAGAAGAAGTCCAGGGGTAAATATAGCGATAGAAAGAAGATGTGGAGCCCACATAATTGTTTTTACTTTCAAGGTATTAAGAATATGGCTCACAGCTGTTCATTGCGAGATAAAATTGAGCTGGAGTAACTTCCTTTATACTTAGGAGCCTCTCTTGTGGGATTTCTACATAAGTAGCAGTGGACTTCATCATAATGAATCATATAGCAACCTATAGAATTAGAGTTTCTTAGCGATTTCCGTTTGCAGCAAAGGATAGAAGTTTGATTCTTTAAGGTTGTGTGGGCAATACATCTGAGACATTGATGTTTTCGATCATGTGGATTAATCTGGGAATGCCCCCGCATTTAGGATGTACGTAACCGGACTAAAGGGAGTAGTTTTATGTTGGAAGCCGATGGCTTGGCAAGCAGAATGACTAAGGATCCGGATGGATTGGACCACTTAACTAAATGATCGAAGCAATTGAATTGACTATATCAAAACAAGCAAATTGAAGGTGTTGAAGACCTCCTTTCTGGCTATCTAAGAGGCTTGTTTATAATGCTAGAATCGCTTATTTGACCGCTATTCTATAGCTTCATCCTTTGATACTGCAAAACACGCAATACCGCTGGTCGAGCAAGGCGATGATGATCACTTTAATGTATTTCATAAGCGAGTCGGCACCACAAACGTGCCGGCACCCCAGTGCGTTTTGACCCGATCAAAAACCTCACTTAATTCAACCACTAACCATGCCTCCAAAAGCGCGTGAAAAGATATAAAAGTTAGCTGAATAAGAGGGTAGGATTCTATTAGTAATCTCTGCTATAGAAAATAAGTAAATTACCCAAATTGCTAAAGCTGCGCGTTATTATATTATGCCTCGTTCTACTCTACAAGATTGACTACGCGAAAAAACAAATCGCTCAGAAACTCGCGTTAATAATTATAAATTAACTTAATATAAAAAGGAATCGCTTGTATAATGGATTCTATCGCTAGATCGACGTGGCTCTCCTCCGCGACCGTCCTATATACGAGAAATGGTTAATATTCTACTCGCTTAACGCGGTACTACCCCAATTTAATCAGTCGGAGAGAACTGGGTCATTAACTTTATTAACGATAAGATCGCTTAAAAACTCGTTGTACCTGACGCTATAATTATCGACGTGCTAAATGCGAAGATCCTAAAGTTAGGTTTGATCGCGTATAGATTACTATAATATAATATAGGATCGCACAGGAAGATATCTATAATTTTAATAAAACTAGCTTTGCTATAGACTTAGTAGCTACTGCTTAAGTAGTTACTAGAGCTGACTACTATGGAAAGGCCTCTCTTGTGTAGTTAGGTAATCGAGAATAGATTACTTCGATCGAGTATATTAACTCTACTGGTTAGGCTCGCGAACGCGCTTTTTAAACAAATACTATTCAGAATAGTTTCGCAGGCACAGGCCTAGTTCCATTCAATCCAGATAGGGTGCTCAGTCAGCTAAATATTCAGCTTTAATTCCTGTTCACCGAGTCCGTGTAGGACACGAAGACGGTACAATTTCTCAGGGCAGTCCAGCACAGGGCTATCGCTGGACAGACTTTTGAATGCGCCAATTCTAAATAGAATGTTCAGCAGAAAGACGTGAGGACTGAGGGCCAACGTGGGATCAAAGATAATTTCCGGAATTGGAAATGCGTCTCTGGTTGAAAATGATAAGCAAAAGGACGCAGAGACGCATATAACTGACCGGGGTAAGGCAAGCGTAAGGAATGGCCAAGTGAGTAGATGCTACTTACGATTCTTTTTCACCAAGAAATGATTTTGTGAATTCCGGTCTTAGGTAGATGAAAAGTCGAGGGCGTCCTCCGTTTGGATCCCGAATCAATGCTAACTTGAGATCCTGGAAGCGGAGTTTCAGTAGCGCCCCCGGACGGTTACCGGTGATAGCGGCCAGCTGGCAGAAAAGGAGGAGTTGTTTGCATAATATCGCCGTAACGGGCAAGATTGGCGTCTATGATCAGCTCTCTCAGTTCTCAGCTACGCCAGCTAGAACTAAGCACAGCTCTTTTTTCCCTCCAGCTTTCCGCCGATCTCTGCATGATGCATAATATCGCCGGAACAGGCAAGGTTGACGTCTATGATCAGCTCTCTCAGTTCTCAGCTACGCCAGCTAGAACTAAGCACAGCTCTTTTTTCCCTCCAGCTTTCCGCCGATCTCTGCATGATGCATAATATCGCCGGAACAGGCAAGGTTGACGT